>CAUYUJ010022060.1:640023-642523 GCA_963575745.1 Prorocentrum cordatum | reverse complement strand
CTACTACTACTACTAACTACTACTACTACTACTACTACTACACTAACACTACTCCTAACTACTACGACTACTACTACTACTACTACTACTACTACTACTACTACTACTACTACAACTACTACTACTACTACTACTACTACAACTACTACTACTACTACTACTACTACTACTACTACTACTACTACTACTACTACTACTACTACTACTACTACTACTACTACGACGACTACGGCTGCTACTAATTCTACTAGGCACCAGTACGACTACTACAAGTACTACTACGATCACTACTACTACTACTACTACTACTACTACTACTACCACTACTGCTACTAGTAGTAGTACTACTACGACTACTACTACTACTACTACTACTACTGCTACTGCTATTACTACTTCTACGACTACATATACTTATACTACTACGCTTACTACTACTGCTGCTACTTACCACCCATACAATGACTACTCCTACTAATACGGATACTACTCCTACTACTACTATTCCTGCCGCAACTAACACTACTACTGCTACTACTGCTACGCACTACTACTACTACTACTACTACTACTACTACTACTACTACTACTACTACTACTACTACTACTACTACTACTACTACTACTACTACTACTAGGGTCACACCTGACTTATGGCCGGAGAGGTTTGGGAGTGTGTTTGGGTTTGGGTTTGCGTTTGGGTTTGGCTTTGGGTTTGGGTTGCTTTGTGGATTAGTTTTGTATTGGAAACCAATTGTTTTAATTAGTTTTCTATTGGGCACCACTTGTTTTTTATTAGCTCTCATTGGAAACCAATTGTTTTTATTGGTCTCGTTGGAAGCCAATTGTTTCTATTGGTTTCTATTGGAAACCAATTGTTTTTATTAGCTGTCATTGGAAACCATTTGTTTGTATTAGTTTCTATTGGAAACCAATTTTTTTATTAGCTGCTATTGGAAACCAGTTATTTCTATTAGTTTTCATTGGAAACAAATTGTTCTTAAAAGTTGCTATTGGAGGGCAATTGTTTTCATTAGTTTTCATTGGAAACCAATTATTTATATTAGTTGTCATTGGAAACCAATTGTTTTTATTCGTTGCTATTGGAACCCCATTGTTTTTATTAGTTTCTATTGGGGACCAATTATTTTTTATCAGTTTTTATTGAGAACAAATTGTTTTTATTAGTTCGTATTGGGAACCAATTGGTTTTATTAGTTTTCTATTGGAAACCAATTGTTTTTACTAGTTTGCTATTGGAAACCAATTGTTTTTTTTTATTGGTTGCCTATTGGAAGCAAACTGTTTGTTATTAGTTTTCTATTGGGAACCAATTGTTTTTCTTAGCTCTCTACTGGCAACCAATTGTTTGTATTAGCTTTCTACTGGGAACCATTTTTTTTTAAAAAAAAAAAAAAAAAAAAAAAAAAAAAAAAAAAAAAAAAAAAAAAAAAAAAAAAAAAAAAAAAAAAAAAAAAAAAAAAAAAAAAAAAAAAAAAAAAAAAAAAAAAAAAAAAAAAAAACGATTGCAAACCAATTGTTACTTTATTAGTTCTCTACTGGAAACCAATTGTTTTTTATTAGTTGTCGATTGGAAACCAATTGTTCTTATACACCGAGACGACCTCAGGGAACCCCGAGACTTCCTTAAGATTCCGATGAATTCCTTATGTTTCCTGAAGGCTTCCGTGGGATTCCGCAAGGATTCTCAAGGATTCCGGAAGATGTCTGTCCTTCAGATTCCTTCAGGATTCCCCAGGATTCCTTCGGATTCCTGGAAGCTTCCTGGACAAATCCTTAGGTTTCCTGCCGGCTTCCTTGGGATTCCTGAAGAATTCCTTAGGTTTCCAAAAGATTTCTTTGGGATTCCTGGAGAATCCCTCAGGACTCCTCGGGAATCTTCGAGAATTCCTGAGGATTCCCGAAGAATTCCTTAGGATTCCAAAGGAATTCCTGAGGTTTCCTTGAGAATTCCTGAGGATTCTTCGAGAACTTCTTAAGACTCCTCACAGCGTGCAGGCCATAAGTCAAGTGTGAAGGATGCGTAGTTTCTACTGGGTTTTCGTATACCTGTATTACACCTGTGTAGAAACCCAACCAAACTACCGGCCGCAAACACGCCGGCCATGGACGACGGGTGACCCTACTACTACTACTACTACTACTACTACTACTACTACTACTACTACTACTATTACTACTACTACTACTACTACTACTACTACGACTACTACTACTACTACTACTACTACTACTACTACTACTACTACTACTACTACTACTACGACCACGACTACTACTACTACTATTACTACTACGGCTGCTACTGCTACTACTTTAAAAACTACGACTACGATCACGACGACGACGGCTACTACTACGACTACTACTACTACTACTTCTACTACTACTACTACGACGACGACTACTACGACTACGACTACGATTAACACTACTACGACCACTACTACTACTACTACTACTACTACTACTGCTACTA
>CAUYUJ010022060.1:618988-639923 GCA_963575745.1 Prorocentrum cordatum | reverse complement strand
GACTACTACGACTACTACGACTACGACTACGACTACTACTACTACTACTACAACAACTACTACTACTACTACCACTACTACTACTACTACTACTACTCTACTACTACTACTACTACTACTACTACTACTACTACTACTACTACTACTACTACTACCACTACTACTACGCTACGACTACGACTACGACTACTCCTACGACTACGACTACGACGACGACGACGACGACGACGACGACGACGACGACGACGACGACGACGACGACGACGACGACGACTACTACTACTACTACTACTTCTGCATGCTCCTGCTCATCTTCCTCCTCCTCCTCGAAATTCTCTCCCACCTGCTCCTCCTCCTCATCCTCCTCCTCGTCCTCGCCCTTCTCCCCCTCCTCCTGCTCCTGCTCCTCAAACTCCTCCCCCTCCTCCTCCTCCTCGCTCTCCTCATCCGCCTCCTCCTCCTCGATATCCTCCTCCTCCTCCTTCTCCTGCTACTCCTGCTCCTTCTCATCCTTCCCCTGCTCCTCGTCCTCTTCCTCCTCGCCCTCCTTCCTTTTACCTCCTCGTCGCACTCCTTGCCCTGCTCGTCCTCCGCCTCCTCCTCCTCGTCTTCCTCCTCCTCCGCCTCCTCTTCCTCCTCCTCCCCTTCTCTCCTCCCTCCTCCCTCCTCCTCCTCCTCCTCCTCCTCTTCCTCCTCCTGCTCCTCCTCCTCCTCCTCCTCCTCTTTCTCCTCCTCCTCCACCATCAAAGCCTTTGAAGCCCTGTCTTCTCCCTGCCCTCTCCGCCAACCGAACCGAGGGATGGTGAGAGATGCCCACGCCGGTGGGCCATGACCTCTCCGGTTAGGCATAATCGAATTAGGCGCCGGCGGGCGCCACCTCTCGCGGCGCCCCTCCAGCCAGCCCGCCTCCTTCTCTCCAGCCAGTACCCCCTCTGGCCCGTGCTCCTCCTAATCCTGTCCATCCTCCTCTCCATTCTCCTCTCCATTCTCCTCTCCATTCTCCTCTGCATACTCCTGGTGCTCCTCTTCCTCTTCCTCTTCTTCTTCTTATTCTTCTTCTTATTCTTCTTATTATTCTTCTTCTTCTTCTTCTTCTTCTTCTTCTTCTTCTTCTTCTTCTTCTTCTTCTTATTATTATTTTTCTTCTTCTTATTATTCTTATTATTCTTCTTTTTCTTCTTCTCTTCTTCTTCATATTATTATTATTCCTCCTCCTCCTCCTCCTACTCCTCCTCCTCCTCCTCATACTCCTACTCCTACTCCTACTCCTACTCCTACTCCTACCCCTACTCCTTCTCACCAGCAACATCAGCATCAGCATCATCATTACCATCATCACCACCATCACCATCAGCATCATCGTCATCATAAGCATCATCGTCGGCATCACCGTTGCCATCAGAAGCAGCATCATCAGCATCACCATCACCATCACCATCACCATCATCATCATCATCATCATCATCATCATCATCATCATCATCATCATCATCATCATCATTATCATCATCAGCATCATCATCATAATAATAATCATCCTCATCATCAGCATCATCATCATCACAGCCCCCATCATCATCAGCAGCATCATGATCATTATAATCATCAGCCTCATCATCATCAGCATCATCACCATCAGCATCAGCATCAGCAGCAGCATCATCATAAGTATCAACAACATCAGCATCAGCACCAGCATCATCAGCACAGCCCCTATCATCAGCATCATCATCAGCATCATCAGCATTGCCATCATCAGCACCAACATCATGATCATGACCAACTCATCATCATAATAATCATCATCAGCATCAGCCTCATCATCGGCATCAGCATCAACAGCATCGACATCATCAGAATAACCACCATCACCATCATCATCGTCATCAGCATCTGCATCATTATCCTCATCATCACAAGCATCATCAAAATCGTCATTCGCATCGTCATTATCATCAATATCAGCATCATCACCATCACCATCAGCAGCATCATCCCCATCAGCATCATCATCATCAGCAGCATCATCAGCATCATCACCATCAGCACCATCATCAGAATCAGCATCATCATCATCATCATCATCAACATCATTATCATCATCGTCATCGTCATCGTCGTCGTCATCCTACTGGAGGGCTACATCGTCATCGTCGTCGTCATCGTCGCCGTCATCCGCGCACATTCGTTTTCAAAACATGCTACAACTCCACGTATAGTGGGCGTGCCGTTCTCAAAAATCTGGCTCTCGCCATAGCGCCGCTTACATTCGTTTGAAAAGTCTGCAACAGCTTAACGGATGGAGGGCGGTTCCTTTTGATTCAGAAAGTGTCGTTCTCGCCTTAGCGCCGCGCACCTTCGTCTCAAAAGTTTACACGAGCTTCCCGGATGGAGGGCGGTCCCCTTTTTGCTCTCGCCTCAGCGCCGCGAGCAGTCGTCTTCAAAATGTATAGCGGTGTTAAGGGCTCTTATGGTTGACGTCCCAGGCATGGTGTTCCGGCACGAGTTAGGACAGTCAGGGTGCAAGAATCACGTTGATTCACGGTATTGAAGTCCCCGGAATGGTCTTCTGAGACGTTTTAGGATTGCCAGTTGATTCGCGACGCTGAAGTCCCAGCTATTTTTTGGCACGACTCAGGATTCTCAGACGAACGACTTCAACTGGAACACTTTCCACACTGATAAAAATCAGGTAGGCACCTAAGAAGAGGGAACTTGGAAGGAGGATGTATTGCAGCATCGTTGATGAGTCTTGAGGTTACACTGGTCCTCCTCATGTTCCTCCTCCGTCTCGTCCCCCTCATCCTGCTCTTCATCCTGATCCGCGTCCTTCCTCCAGTCGTCCTCACCTTCTTCCTGCCGCCACCACCACCACCACATAACACCACACCCCCACCAGAACCCTTGGAACGCCCTGGAAATCTCACACTCCCCTCACACACACAAGCGTCCGTGCGGCTCGAGGCGGCGACTCCAGTTGTGGGAGTGCGCAACAACACAACTACACTGGCATACAAACACACAAACAACGTCCGAGCATTCCCCTTCTTCACATTCTTCACCCCATCCTGCTAATCCTCGTCCTCGTCCCCTTGCTCCTGCCCCTCATTGCCCTGGATGACATACGGGCGCTCAGCAGCAGCCCTTGCTCTTCTTCTTGCTGGTCTTGACCTTCTTCGACGACCTTTGACGAAGATGAAGGCCCGGAGGTGGTTGAAAGACAGAGAGAGCGAGAGAAGAACACAGAATAACAAATATATGATGGCGACTGAGAGACAGACATAGCAACAAGAAGGAATGAGCGTAGATGAAGGAGGAGGGAAGAGGAGGGGCACTGGCCACTAAAAGATAGCAGGCCTGAGAGGGTCAGATCTGTACAAACAGGGCGCTCTCCTCACAGGAAACCATCTTTGCTTGCACACATCGATTGAACCAACACAAGAGGCGGCCAGAGACAGGAATACTGGAGGCCAATTCACAATGAGAATCTTCGCCCGCTGCCAGTTCCTACGACTGGCGCACTCCATGGGCACAGTCAGCACGCCAACATTTGCGAGTGGAAGTTTGAGGCATGGATGCAAGCGTAGCCTATCTCGGCCAGATCCTGCACAGCGCAAGCATGGATGCAAGGGTAGCCTGGTGGCCTTTCTCAGCTAGACCCTGCAATGGAACTCTGCTGGCATGGGTGCAAGAATAGCCTGGATACAGCGTCGACAGTGGCAACCTGGCACTGTTGCCATGCCCTGGTAGGAGGACTATCGCAGAGTGAGAACAGATGGCTCTTCATTCGGACTCCCTCCTCTAAAGCTGCGCCTCAAATAGGCACAGACGGTACACGGTTGAGTCTCGCGCTCCAATGTTCTCACTGCACAAGTCCCTGTCCTCCCTCGTGATTCCGTTGGCCTCGCCTCCGTTACACCATGCGTCGTCACCCTTCCTTCTCTATTCACGTGGCAAGCGAGCAACGATTGGGACTTCTTCTTCTTCTCCTTTTTGCCCCCCTCCACCGGCAAGACAGCCTGATTGGCATGACAGGGAGAGCAGGAGAAGGGCAAGACAGGGGGGGGCGAGAGAGGGGGGGGGGACAAGCTAGGTGCGCTCGCGTCATATCTGACGTCCTACCCCTCCCTCCCATCCCTTACCATGCCGCTGATTTTCTCTATCCGCGGACGCGTGTCGTAGCGGACCTGTGGCTCCGCGCGCGCGTGCGTAGTGGGTGGTGGTGCGCGTGCGTGCGTGCGTGCGTGCGTGTGTGCGTGGTGGTGGTGGTGGTGGTGGTGGTGGTGGTGGTGGTGGTGGTGGTGGTGGTGGTGGTGGTGGTGGTGGTGGTGGTGGTGGTGGTGGTGGTGGTGGTGGTGGTGGTGGTGGTGGTGGTGGTGGTGGTGGTGGTGGTGTGTGTGCGTGTGTGCGCGTGTGCTGTGGCATGGCACGGGAAATGACGCCAGCGCTGCAGCGGGAGCACGAGTCGAAACAGGCGGAAGCGCAGAAATGAGGCCAGCGCTGCAGCGGGAGCACGATTCGGAACGAGCGGAAGCACGGAAATGAGGCCAGCGCTGCAGCGGGAGCACGATTCGGAACGAGCGGGGCCCGAAAATGAGGCCGGCGCCTCAGCGAGAGCAGCATTTTGAAAAAAAATGCGGGCGAAAACCCAACTCCCGGGAATCCTGTGTGCAAAAAAGCAGGACGCGGGGGGGGTTGGCTACTCCCAGCACGCCATCAGGGGAAGAGGGAGAGTAGTATTCATATTGAGTAATTGTAGAGGGAGGGGAAGGAGGGGCGGGAAGAGCGGCACACAGAGGGCGACAGAGGCAGCCGAGAGAGAGAGAGAGAGAGGCATGGGGAGGCGAGGGCAGATCAAGAGCAGGCGAGAGGGCACACGAGCGAGGGTCTGAGAGAGAGAAGGAGAGAGAGACACACTCGGAAGACCATTTGGGACGGCGGCGGCCCTCCCGCCTGGCTCGAATCCACTCAGGATCTGCCCCGAGACCGCTCCAGGGGGCGATTCCGGCCTGCTTTTCCCGAGGTGGAGCCAACCACGGCGACGAGAAGGCGAGGCCCAAAGAGGGCAAACAACGCTTGGGGAGGTCCGCCGCTGTCTCGACTGGCCCCCCGAAAGACGCACAAGCAGACGGACGGGCGGGCGGACAGTCGTTTCCGTGCAGCGCGCGCGTTCAGACCACCAGTTACGGGGAGCACATGTCCGCCGAAGTCCGAGGAGAAGCAGACAGAGGAACAGACAGACAAACAAGCAAAGAAAGGAAGAGAGAGGAATAGAAGAACACAAAGTTGCATACATAACTTTCGAAGCTCCGCGCGGATTTTTTGAACTGGCGCTGGATACCACTCCATGGCGCGCGTCGCCAGAGGCACCGCCAGGTGTTCCAGCGCAGAGAAAAGAAATCCGAGCAGACTTCCGAAAGTGCATGGTTATGCTAATTGCATCCGGCGATTGGGACAATATACAAAAAAGAAACATATAAAGAGAGAGAGAGAGATAACAAACAACACATCTCACTATATACAACACGCACACAGAGAAGGACCAACAGAGAACGGGCGAGAGTGAGAGGACGACGATTACGAAGACGACGGGGGACGTGTGGAGTAATACGCAGGAATACGAAGGAGAACGGAGGAGAAGGAGGAGCAGGAGGAGCAGGAGGAGGCGGAGGAGGAGGAGGAGAAGGAGGAGGAGGAGGAGGAGGAGGAGGAGGAGAGAGGAGGAGGAGGAGGAGGAGGGAGAGGGGGGGGGGGAGGAGGAGGAGGAGGAGGGGGAGGAGAAAGGCAGAGGAGGAGGAGGACGAGGAGGGGAGGAGCAGGAGGAGGAGGAGGAGGAGGAGGAGGGGGAGGATGAGGAGGAGGGGAGCAGGAGGAGCAGAAGGGGAGGGGGAGGAGGGGGAGGAGGAGGAGGAGGAGGAGGAGGAGGAGGAGGAGGAGGAGGGAGGAGGAGGAGAGGAGGAGGAAGGAGGTGAAGGAGGAGGAGGAGGAGGAGGAGGAGGAGGAGAAAGAAGGAGGAGGGAGGAGGAGGAGGAGGGAGGGGAGGAGAGGAGGAGGGGAGGAGAAGGAGGTGGAGGAGGAGGAGGAGGAAGGAGGAGGACGAGAGGAGGAGGGAGGAGGAGAGGAGGAGGAGGAGGAGGAGAGAGCAGGAGAGGAGAGGAGGAGACGAGGGGAGGAGGGAGCAGAGCAGGAGGAGAGGGGGAGGAGGAGGAGGAGGAGGAGGAGGTGTCCCCCCCTGCGAGAGGCATGGCGGCCCACCGGAACGCTCCAAGCGGCGATGGGCCACGGCGCGGCTGCCCAGGCCACCCGGGTGCCGCGAGGGAGCCACAAACAGCCGCTGAGTCCGACGCGGCAGCAGCGGCCTGCGTGCCTTGGGTCTTGCCTTTAAGCAGGAGGAGGAGGAGGAGGAGGAGGAGGAGGAGGAGGAGGAGGAGGAGGAGGAGGAGGAGGAGGAGAGGAGGAGGAGGAGGAGGGGAGGAGGGGAGGAGGAGGAGGAGGAGGAGGAGGAGGATGAGGAGGAGGAGGAGGGGGGGAGGGGAGGAGGAGGAAGGAGGAGAGGAGGGGGGGAGGAGGAGGAGGAGGAGGAGGAGGAGGAGGAGGAGGGAGGAGGAGGAGGAGGAGGAGGGGGAAGGTGGGGAGGGGAGGAGGAGGAGGAGGAGGAGAGCGGGGAGGGGGGGGGGAGGGGGGGGGGGGGGGGGGGAGAGGAGGAGGAGGGGGAGGGGGGGAGGAGAAGCGGAGGAGGAGGAGGACAGGAGGAGGAGGAGGAGGAGGGGGAGGAGTGGGCGGAGTGGAGGAGGAGGAGGAGGAGGGGAGGAGGTGGGAGGAGGGGAGGAGGAGGAGGAGGAGGAGGAGGAGGAGGAGGAGGAGGGAGGAGGAGGAGGAGGAGGAGGAGGAGGAGGAGGAGGAGGAGGAGGAGGAGGAGGAGGAGGAGGAGGAGCAGGAGCAGGAGGAGCAGGAGGATTCTGGACGAAAAATAAACAAAATGTAAAATGTGCTCAAACAAATCATCAAACATAGCAGAAACATCGTCCCCAGACTATTCTTATGTTTGAACGTTCCCCCTGTAGAGGGACATGCCCGACTGAAGTCTTGTCCCCCCCCGCAACTGGGCCCGCAGAAAGCCGCGCACCGCACGCATGGCCGAAAGAAGCCAGCCCCCGGCATGCTCCGCCTTGCTCTCCCCTCGAGGTTGGCTGCAAGATCCTCCCCCGAGCGAGCGACACTGACCGGTGCTTCGGAGCAAGTTCGCTGGAGGGGACAACGGATCCCCCCCACATAGACCCAAAGTGAATGAGATGCATTCAGGAATGCATCAGACAGCCGTAAAATAATGTTAAGCAGGAGAGACAGCTTGCCGATACGTACATGTTAGAGAGCAACTAGCGAATGACAACGACTACCTTACAGGGATAGAACACAACATTATATAACAATGGCAGATGATGGCAACACAATGAGAACCAGTAGCAACAATTGGGCACTGGACCATAACATTTAGGCTTACTTTAGATACTCGTAAATACGTTACAAAATCTGTCACCGTGCGATTAGAGTGATTGTCCTCAGGTGGATCCCCTGGAACCTCAGTCCTCAATCCTGAGGACTCTTTCAAGAGCCCAGACCCAAAATTGCCAAATCTCTTGGGGCTCGTCGCGTGGCACCTGGGGCCCGTCGCGTGGTGGCGCGTGACTTGTTTGCAGCCACGAAGGCCTCTAGACGTGCAGAGGGGGCTTCAAGAGGTCCTCAAGAGGGCCCACGATCGCCGAACGGTCGCTCCAGGACGGCCACGATGGGCCCAAGACGGCTCAAGAAGCCTCGTCGAGACGCCCTAATAGAGCTCCAAGAGGCGTCCTAAGAGGGCCCCAAGAGGCACAATTCATTGATTTTCGCTAGATGTTTGAGGGATGGTTTGGGCGTTATCGACTTTTCGGCTTCCCGACGCTCCAAGACGGCTTCAGAGGCCCCCAAGATCGCCCCAAGACGGCCTTAGAGGCCTCCAAGAGGGCCGCAGGACCGCGGCAGAGGGCCCCAAGACGGCCCAAGAGGCCCTCAAGACGGCCCAAAAGGCCCCCGGGAGAGGGCGCAGGCGGGGAACACGAGCGAATACGTCGAGCCCTCGGCCCCGAGAGGCCCCCAAGAGGCCCCCAAGAGGCTTTTTTTTTTATCCCCCAAGCCCCCAGCGGATCCCGCCACAGGGCTCGTCCGCCGCAGACTGCGGCCAGCCTCAGGCCTGATTGGCCTGGTCCAGCTGGTTGCCCTCCAGCTCTGACTTCACGTTCACCATGCTCACATAGTCGAACGCCCCCCTCTGCAGTTTCTGGAGCTGCTCCTCAAGCCCCTCGCCGAGCTGGCAGGACGGCGCCCTGCTCCATCGGCTTGCCATTCTGCGGGTTCTTACCCGCCAGAATCCTGTCCCGCTTCTTCCTCTTCGCGTCATCCTTGGTGGACCGCCCACGGGGCGCCAGCGGGCCTGGGCAGGCAGCCCCGAGACCCGCCCGACGCCTTGCCGAGTGAGCACCGCACACCACGCACACCACGTACGGGCCATGGACTTCAACACGATGCGGCCTGCCCTGCACCTCAGGCACAGCATGTTCTTCGCGTTGTTCTCCAGGCCGTGCTGCTGCTGGTGCTGCTGCAGCTGCGGCCTCCGCTGCGATGGCCACGCTGGCCTCCAGCGAGCTGCCTGTCCCCGCACTGCGCGCGCCTGTTGCCTGCCAGCGTGGTCGCACGCATTCCGCTTGCCACATCTTCAGGCGCATCCGCTTGGACGCCGCGCGAAGGCCACACCGTATGCACACCTGCCAACCTCCCGTCTCCACAACGTCGTGCTCGGTCAGGGTCAGCATCGGCTTCGGCACTCTTCGTCTCGGCACACCTTTCTCTGTGGGCGGCGCGTCTGGCCACGTACCGCCCATCTTTTGGTACCACCAACCAATGTTCTGCAGCGCCCAACGTACTCGCCCTGCAAGGTCCTCCAGCGCTTGGTGCTTGCCGTAGTGTGCGTCCATCTCCGCGCCCACCTTTGCCAGCAGGTCCACCTCGCTGTTGCCCTTCGCAATCTCCAGGTCCTCACCCTCGAGCTGCCCGATCCTGCTCTTGGACCTGTGGGCCTTTACGTGCTTCACGCAATGAATGTCCAGGCCCAGGTCCTTCACCTTATGCCAGATCCTTCGCCACAGGTCTGCGCGTGGGCGCTTCCAGCTCGTGCACCACCGCTCTCCTCTCTGCAAGCCCTCCACGATGCCTTTGTGGTCCGTGTAGACTTGTCCCGGCGGCAGCATTCGCCCCAGCACCTTGAGGAAGGCCCACAGCTCGGCTCTCTTAACCCTCCTGTGGATCGGTAGCGAGCACGGCAGCGGACCCCACATCTGCATCTTCGCGGTGCCGTTGTCGTTGAGGGACATCGCTGCCCAGCCCGTCTGCGCCCAGTCGCTGTATCCGAGCTTCGAGCCGTCGCAAACGATGTCGCCTGTGAAGTAGTCCTCCTCACCGTCGACCACTTGTTCGTAGTACTGGTCCTCCTCGATTCCCACGAACTTCCAGTCCGCCTCTGGCGACCTCACCAGCCCGCGCGTCCACAGCATGTTGGTGTCCTGCTGCTCCGCCACGCGCTGCCAGTCAGCCTGCGCATGCAACCTCTGGCTCCTGAGCGCATGGCACTTGTAGTGCCGATGATGCTCGGTGCCCACCGCCTCTCCACAGGCCAAGCAAGTGTCCGTGGGTACGATGTTGCGCCTGCACAGCTTCTCCATAGCCCACGCACCTCCGACGAATACCTTCTTCGCCGCATTCCTCGCGTGCTTCGGGAAATCACGTGCACGTAGCTGCGCGACTGCTGGCGCCAACAACGTTATTGGGCTCAGGCTCTTGAACTCCTCCGCCTGCGTCCATTCCTCCCAGAGGGTTGCCTGCACGTCCTTGCGCACCATCACCGCGATGTCCATGGGGCACACCTCCTGCATGTTCAACGCGTAACCCTCCTTTGAGACGAAAGTGTGCCACGCAGGCCATGTCCACGTAGCCCTCCTTATTCACATGATGACTGCCCCTGCTGGACCTCGCACTCGGGCCCAAGCAGGCTTCATGCCGACCTCCTGCTGCTGCCGCCTCCATGCCTGCTGCAACATGGTGGCTATGTTGCCCCATTGACCTCCTTCATCCTCGTCATGTACGCCATGCCGTACTGCCCGCGCCCACCTCACTATGGGCGCCTCTGTGACCTCGTATGTAGGCTCCTCCTGCGCCACTGCCAGCTGCAAGGTGGGGCTGCGGGCTCCGCGCCCCCCTGGTAGTAATCTCCCTGCCTCTCGCCGTAGCTGTCGGAGCTGGTGGTCTGGCATGCCCAAGCACTTGCATCCATACATAACCGAGCGCTTCAGGCCACACTTGTATACCAAGCCAACACCCTTGGTCATTTTTCGCCCGCCCTTTAGAGCGAGCAGCCTGCGACTCCTGACCTTCATGACAGCGTGCCTTTTGCCGCTCTTGGTCTTCACCGCCGTGCCGTGCGCGACGATGTCGACCCCCAAGTATGGGCATGCCTTCACCACTGGCAAACCTCGCTCCTGCATCGGCCCTGTCACGGCCCTTCGCGCCCACTTGGCGCCCGCCATCACTGCACCTCTGCCCTTGCTGCCCACGGAGAACTTCAGGCCTAGCCCCTCGAATCCTCGGAAGCAGCTGTCAATCGTCTCTCCGAACTCCGTGACTATGTGCCCACGCTGCTGTCGCAGCCGTACGCACAGGTCGCCCACGTACATCCTCCAGCGCGCCCTCGGTCTTTCGACCACCAGGCCATCCACCGTGGACTGTATGACCATCTTCAGGAAACATACCGGGAACTTGCTACCCGCGATGATGGTGGTGACCGTCTCTGTCTCACTGGACACTGGGTCCCCTACGATGAGGCGCCTGGTCATGGCGAAGTATGAGCACACCACCGCCAGCACCCCTGTGTTGAACTTGAGCTGCTTTCCCGCTTCCCACAACACGTGCAAGCTGACCTTCTCAAAAGCCTTTACCAAGTCCAGAACGGCCGTAACCGTCGCCTGCGTCTCCTCGCTCTGCTCCTCGACATCGCCCATCTCGTGGCTGAGCAACACCTCCCAGGCCGCGCCCTCCGCCGCCTTACCGTAGCTCGTGCAACCTCAGCTCCGATAGTTCTTCTTGGCCCACTCGACCATGTACGGCTCTCGCATAATCTCCCACACTCTGATGGTGGTGGGCAGAAGCCCGATGACCCTGTCCGTGGTGTAGGTCTTCGGAATCGTGAAGAATAGCACAGTGCCCATGTGGATGGGCCAGCGCAGCGTCCGCTCCACCTCCATGTAGAAGTCCAACAGCTTGACGTATGCCTCGCCCGACGCACCCTGCAGCATAGAAGGGTGCCACCTGTCGATTCCGACCCCCGTCTTTTTCCTGAAGGTGCGCGCTACCTCCTTAAGCTTGTCGACGTCTTGGTCTGTGAAGGGCTCGAGCTTGTCACGCTCTTCGCGCTCCCACGGCCGCTCCACCTTCTGGATCTGCTCGCCGACCCTCCAGACCACTTTCCACTCCTTGAGGGTGTACTCAGCTGCCTCGATGGGATCCGCCGAGTCCATGGAGCCTGCCCTACGCGGTCTCCATACTGATGCAGCCTTGCTCAACTTGTGTAGACCACCCGCTGCTCCTGCTGCCGCCTCCTGCAACCTGTCTGCCCAGCGTGCTCGCCTCTCCTTGAGTAGCTTCTGGTCGTACTCCGTCATTTCGCCCTGGCTCTCCTGCATCCATTGCTGCAACTTTGCTTCCTGCTGCGCTCCTCGGGGTAGCCCAGCAGCCAGCAGTCCGCACCTGGCCTGCCACCTCCCCTGCTCCTTTGCATTGAGGTGCTTGGTCCTCCGATGCGCGATGATGAACTGGTGCTCCTGCGCGATTGCCTCCTCCTGTCGGCGCCTCTGAATGTCGCCATTTCTCGCCGCCTTGAGCCTCGCGTATGCCCCTTGCAAGCTCTGTAGCGTTCTCGCGAGCCACCTCCACCAAACTGCTTCCCTGGCGGCTGGCGGCGCATTGGCACCGCCGAAACTGAGCGGCTTGATCCTCCATGTCGGCCCCTCGGCTCGCCCTGCTGCAGGGTGGTCGGGTGCCCATTCGAGCCCTCGTGCTGCGAAGGCCTCCTGCTCCAACGTCTGCATGTACTGCCCCCATTCCTGGTTGGCCACCTCCTGCGCCCTGAAGCACGCGATCTCTCGATACTGCGGCGGCGCTGGGGTGCATCCGATGCCCAGCTCTGGCAGCTTCTTTGGCTTCTCCAATGCCCTGACCATTCGCTCCTGCGCCTTCAGCCTGAGTGTTAACCCCACTGGCTTGTGGGGCGCCGACGGCCACTCCTCCTGCACTCTGACATACATCACCTGGTTGACGAGGCTGTCCGCCACGATGAAGTAGTCGATCTCGCTCACGCCGTACGCATGTCTGCACGTACCACAGCTGGCCCCTGACGCGACTACCCGCGCCTTGGCCATCTTGACGTTCTCCACCTCCGTCATCTTCTCAGGCGCCACTTGGAAACCGCCCCCGATTATCCACGGCGCGCCGAGCGCTTCCAACTGGCATATCACCTTGTTGATGATCTCCGTGTTCCTGAACGACATCCCCTCTGCCGTCCACAGGTAGACCGTCGCGTAGATGATACCCTTGCCGACCGATAGCCATGCCGCTGCAGCCCTCCCTGGGTTGTTCCGCGGTGACAAGTCCCACTTCTCCTTGCCGAGCATGTACGCCATGCCGGTGCACCTGGGCACCACGACCGCCACGCCCGCCGAGGTGCCTGCTTCTCCACCTGGGCCTATCGTCGGGTTCGCTTCGACCCCGCCGAACTGGCACACCTTCGCCTTCATGCTCTGCGACACGACCGCGATCTTGTCGCCCGTGAGGCGATGCTCTTGCACTGCGTAGCACTGCAGCAGGCCCCCTTCTGCGTTCTCGATCCTCTCTTTGAGGGTACCCCACCCCGAGCCATTAAACGTCCACAGAGTGATGCTCTCGAACTTGTTCTGGCGATGCCTGCTAGGAGTGCTTTGCCCGCTTATTGTGCTCCGCGAGGCTGGCGCACACCTCGAGCCACCTCTTTCGCTGTGCTTCGCTGGCACCCTCAGGCACCCCACCTGCGCGTAGCGCCTCTTGTTCTTCTGGCGACAGCTGAGGTCCCTGCTCGCGTCCTGCTTGTCCACTCCTGGCTGCGCCTGTGCCCCCGCTGCTGCCACCAGCAGGAGCATCACCAGCCTCTTCAGTGTCCATGCCGTCCTTGTTTTCCTTGGGCTCCTCCCTAAAGTTGTCCAGCACCCTGGCGAGTGCTGCGAACACGTGCTCGTACTCCTCTTTGCTGATGCCGCTTCCTTCGACGGCCCATTCGCACTGCTTCTGCATCGCCGTGAGGAAGCCTTTGCCCTTGATGGAGACGTCCTGCACCTTGAGCTCCGACTCCTTGGCCTTGGCGACCTCGAGCTGCTCCCTTTTCTTGGCGAGCTTCTCCTGCGCATCCTGCATCGCCTTCTGATGCCGCTTGACCTCGCCATGGATGGCCGCCTCTTCCTTCTCGAGCTTCTCCCTGGCGGCCCGTGCCTTGGTGAGCTGGACCGAGTGCGGCTTCGTGCTCTGCTTGGCGTCCTTGGCCCGCATGTAGCGCTCATGCGCCTGCTGGTACTCAGTGGACTGGTCTCCCCACTCGGATCTGCACGACTGCGCCCACCTGAAGAGCTTGTCCAGGTCAACTGGCTTCTCGTCGTCTTCATCCTCGTGGGTGGCGTGCTGCTGCTTCTTGAGGTCCTGAAGCTGCGCCCGCATGATGTCCACCTGCTTCTGGAGCGCAACCTCTCGCTTCGACGGGCCCAACAGCACGTCCTTGTACGTCGGTCCTTTGACGTCCTTGTACGTCGATGCTTTGCGTTGTGCCTGGGCCCCACACCCCCGACACTTCTTGCGCGTAACGTAGTTGTCCGCCACGCCACAGCTGCAGGACCAGTAACCGTTGTTCGAGCGCGGCCAGCCCCATGCCGCCATCGTGCGCCCGACTGCCGAACGGTAAACTGATCTGCCTGCCGCGGATTAGCGGTATCCCTTTGACCACCAGGGCGAATGCCCCGCGTGTTGGTCATCTTGAGCCAAAATGGCTACGGAAGAGGCCCCCAAGAGGCCTTAAGAAGCCCCCAAGAGGCCCCCAAGAGGCCCCAAGAGGCCCCCAAAAGGCCCCCACGAGGCCCGAGAGGCCCCCAAGATCGCCCAAGAGGCCCCCAAGAGGGCCCCATGACGGCCCAAGTGGCATCCAAGATGGCCCCTAAGAGGGCCCCAAGACGGCCCAAGAGGCCTCCAACACGCCCAAGATGGCCTCCAAGACGCCCAAGATGGCCTCCAAGAGGGCCCCGAAGCGCCCCAAGAGGGTCCCCCGTTGGCCCAGAAAGGCCCCCAAGACGGCTCTCGACGGCGTCAGACGTGCCAGGAACCCACCAAGATGCCGAAGTTGGCTCGAAGCTGGCCCAAAAGGGCCCAAGAGGCCCCCAAGAGGGCCTCCAGGAAGGCCAGAAGAGGCCAAAAACATTGATGTTCCAAAGGTTTTCGACGGATTTTGACATTTCCTTCTTTTCGGCCTTCCGACGGCCCGAGACGGCCCAAGAGCCCCCAAAGATCGCCGAAAGATCGCCCAAGAGGCCTCCAAGACGGCCAAGATGACCTTCAAGATGCCCACGTGTTCCCCGAAGGCTTTCCAAACCGATTCGGGGAACACATTGTCCGATGTCTTGGCAGGTCTGGCCTCAACGTTCGGCCACATAGGCGCTTCCACAAAGGCAGGGGGCGGCGGTGATTCGCCGTAGGCGTCTTCGATCCGCCGCCCCCTTTTGATGTATCAAAGGGGTGCCTGGCGTGCCGAACGAGATGGCTTTTGGTGTTGGTTCTTTTTCCGGAAGAACTCCCCCTGGGGATTCGGCCCGTCCCGCCGGCCACCCGGAAGAGGTGGTTGCAAACGGTTTTCCTGTCCCAGACGGCCCCAAGATAGCCTCCAAGACGGCCAAGATGCCTCCAAGACGGCCAAGATGGCCTCCAAGACGGCGAAGATGGCTCCAAGATGCCTCCCAGCCGAGTCAAGATTCATACATACAAGACGGCCTAAGATGAGTCCAAGACTGCCCAAGACGGCCCAAGAGGCCCCCCAGAGTCCTCCAAAACGGCCCAAGAGGCCTCCAAGAGGTCCTCCACGAGGGCCCGAAGAGGACAGAATCATTGATTTTCTTTAGGTTTTTGAAAGATTTTGGAATTTGCTTCTTCTCCGCACTCCGACGGCTCAAGACGGCCCAAGAGGCCCCCAAGATCGCCCAAGAGGTCCCCAAGAGGGCCCCATTACGGCCCAAGTGGCCTCCAAGACGGCCCCTAAGAGGGCCCCAAGACGGCCCAAGAGGCCTCCAACACGCCCAAGATGGCCTCGAAGACGTCCTAGTTGGCCTCCAAGAGGGCCCCGAAGCGCCCCAAGAGGGTCCCCCGTTGGCCCAGAAAGGCCCCCAAGACGGCTCCCGACGGCGTCAGACGTGCCAGGGGCCCACCAAGACGGCCGAAGTTGGCTCGAAGCTGGCCCAAGACGGCCCAAGAGGTCTCCAAGATGGCCCCCAGGAAGGCCAGAAGAGGCCAAAAACATTGATTTGTTCACAGGTGTTCGACGGATTTTGACATTTCCTTCTGTTCGGCCTTCCGACGGCCCGAGACGGCCCAAGAGCCCCAAAGATCGCCGAAAGATCGCCCAAGAGGCCTCCAAGATGGCCCCAGAACGGCCCAAGATGGCCCCCAAGACGGCCCAGGAGGCCTTAAGAAGACGCCGATGGCTCCAAGACGGCCCGGGAGCATTCCAAGAGGCCCCAGGTCGGCCCATAGAGGCCCCAAACGCGCTTCCGACGGCGTCAGACGGACCAGGAGCCCACCAAGACGGCCGAACATGGCCCTAAGATGGCCCAAGACGGCCCAAGAGGCCTCCAAGAGGGCCTCCAGGAAGGCCCGAAAAGGCCACAATCATTGATGTCCTATGGGTGTTTGAAGGATTGTGGCATTTGCTATGTGTCTGCCTTCCGACGGCCCGAGACGGCCCAAATGCCCCCAAAGATCGCCCAAGAGGCCCAAGACACGGCCCAAAGAGGCCCCAAGACGGCCCAAGAAGCCTCCAAGACGCTCAAGATGGCCTCCAAGACGGCCCAAGAGCCCTCCAAGGCGTCCTCCAAGAAGGCCCGAAGGGGTCAAAATGGCCTCCAGACGGCCAATATGACCTTCAAAATGCCCACGTGTTCCCCGAAGGCTTTCCAAACCGATTCGGAGAACACGTGGTCCGATCGCTTGGCAGGTCTGGTCTCAACGTTCGGCCACATAGGCGATTCCACAAAGGCAGGGGGCGGCGGTGATTCGCCGTAGGCGTCTTCGATAGACAGCAACAATAAGACTGCATACAAAGAGAGAAAAGAATGGTGAGACGCATGATCCTCATCCTCAGCCCCATATTCCTCATTATCCTCCTCCTCCTCCTCCTCCTCCTCCTCCTCCTCCTCATCATCATCATCATCATCATCATCATCATCATCATCATCATCATCATCATCATAATCAGCAGCGTTAGCGTCAGCACCATAAGCATAGTAATACAAGAAACCACTGTATAAGCAATACAATAATACGAATAGCCTAAGAACTATACCGATGCTCATACCAGTAACTCTAACAGGAATCAGCATCATCAGCATCAGCATCATCAGCATCATCCTCAGCATCATCATCATTATCCGCATCATCCACGTCATCACCATCATCACCATCACCAGAATCATCAGCATAATCATGATAAACATTATCATCACGACAATCCCATCATCAGCATCACCATCAATCCTCATCATGATCAACATCATAATGGTGATGATGCGCATCCTCATCGCCACCGTCCCATCAACATCACCAGCATCATCGTCCTCGTCGTCGTCATCCGCATCATAAAGATCATACATCGCATCTTTACCGTCGTCATCATCATAATTACCACCATCACCATCACCGTCTCCATCTCCAGCATCGCCGTCACCATCAACATGGTCATCAGAAGCATCAGCACCATCATCATCATCATCAGCAACAGCATCATCATCAGCATCGCCATCATCGCCGTCATCATGATCAGCAGCAGAAGCAAAATCCTCACCACCACCATCAC
Organism: Prorocentrum cordatum; assembly: GCA_963575745.1. NCBI lineage: Eukaryota > Dinophyceae > Prorocentrales > Prorocentraceae > Prorocentrum > Prorocentrum cordatum. The sequence goes on along the minus strand of CAUYUJ010022060.1, from coordinate 622,711 downwards.
CCTCACCATCTCCATCACAATCACCATCACCATGTCAATCATCAGCAGCATCAGCACCATACTCATCAGCATCGTCAGCATCATCATCATCAGCATCATCAGCAGCAGCATCAGCATCATCATCATCAGCATCATCATCATCAGCAGCAGCAGCAGCCAACAGCATCACCATCATCAAGAGCATAAGCGTCAGCAGCAGCATCAGCATCAGCATCAGCACCATCAGCATCAGCAGTATGATCATCATCACCATCATCGTCATCATCATCACCAATACCGTCCCCATCGTCATAATCATCCGCATGATTCTCACCGACATCATCATCATCATCAGCCTCAGCATCAGCATCATCACCAGCAGCATCATCAGCAGCATCATCAGCATTATCGCCACCATCAACCTCAACATCCTCAGCATCAACATCATCAACGTCATCATCGTCGTCATCGGAATTACCAACATCACCACCACGATAAACATCATCACAAACAGCATCAGCAGCAGCATCAGCATCACCGTGATCATCATTAGCATGAGCATAAGCATCCTCAACATCCTCAGCAGAAGCATCATCATCAGCAGGATGAGCATCAGCACTACCATCAGCATCATCATCATTATCATCATTGTCATCAGCAGCACCGTCATCATCATCATCGGGATCATCATCAGCAGCATGGTGAGCACCATCATGACCATCATCATCGCCGTCATCAGCAGCATCGTCATCGTCATCGACCTTATCATCATTGACATCAGCATCGTCGTCATCATCATCATCATCGTCATTGACATCAGCATCGTCATCAGCATCATGATCAGCATCGTCATCGGAGTCATGATCATGGCCAGCATCATCATCACCATCATCATCATCATCATCATCAAAATCATCACCAACATCCTCAATACCTTTCTCATCGGTTTAATCATCCGCATAATCATCATCAGCATCATCATCAGCATCATCAGCAGTATCGCCATCGTCAGTCTCATCATCCTCAGCATCAGCATCATCATGATCGTCATCATCATCATCAACGACACCACCACCACGATACGCATCATCATCAGCAACATCAGCATCAGCATCCGCATCATCATCATCATCGTCATCGTCAGCATCATTAGTAGTATCAGCATCAGCGTCCTCATCATCCTCAGCAACAGCATCATCAACATCAGCAGTATCGTCAACATCATCAGCAGCAGCATCAGTATGATGAGTAGCATCATCATCATCATCATCATCATCATCATCATCATCATCATCATCGTCGTCATCATCACCATCATCATCGTCGTCATCGGCATCACCAGCATCATCATCATCGTCATCATCATCGACGTCAGCATCACGGCCATCATCAGTATCATCCTCACCATCCACATCATCATCATCATCATCACCCTCATCATTATCAGCAGCAGCACCAGCAGTATCATCATCAGCAGCAGCATCAGCACTATCATCATCATCATCATCATCATCATCATCATCATCATCATCATCATCATCATCATCATCATCAGCATCAGCCTCAGCATCAGCATCATCATCATAATCAACATCAGCATCAGCATCAGCAGCATTACTTTCATCTTCATCTTCTCCTCCATCCTCCTCCTCCTCCTCCTCCTCCTCCTCCTCCTCATCATCATCATCAGCAGCATCATCATCATCTCTCGGCAGTCTGGGTAGTTGCGCGGACGACGAGGTGGCACCTCCTTCACCTCTGCTAGCGGCGCCGCCGCCGCCGGCGCCGCCGCGGTGTATGACGAGCCGCAGATCCTGGTGGGGGAAGGGGTGTCTCTGGTGCTCAGTGTTGCTGCTTCTGCCGGCAGCAGCCGCTGCCGACACTCCTCCCGACCTCCTCCCTCGCATGTGCCTCTCGCCCTCTTCGTCCTCTTTCGCACCCTCTGCACCTGCCGTCCCACCCCTCTGCCCCTCCCTCCACTTCCTCGCCTCTCATCCTGGGGCTCAGGAGCGCCAGCAGAACAATGCAGGCCTCTCAAGCCAACGACACGCAAGCCTCACGACAACAAACGTGAATGCCAGCGGGCAGAATGGGACACCGTGGCGCAAAACATTCACCGGCCCAGCGGGCCCAGGGGTGTCCGCCAGAGAAGCAAGACACAAACTCTGCACAGGAGCGACCCAAGAACGGGGCCATCACCCCTCCTTGTTCACCATATCCTCCACCTCCTCCTCCTCCTCCTCCTCCTCCTCCTCCTCCTCCTCCTCCTCCTCCTCCTCCTCCTCTTCGTTCCCCCCTCCTCGCCCTACTCCTCCTCTTCCTCCTCATCCTCCTCCTTCTCCTCCTCCTCCTCCTCCGCCTCCGCCTCCTCCTCCTCCATCGACACCCTGCTGCGACACTGCTGAAAGATGCTGAGTCTGAAGCACGACAAGGAGAGCCCGATGCACAAGAGGGGGTTTCTCGCCAGCTTCGGACGTCACAGCCCCCCCCCCCCCGAGGAACTCCACATACGGATCCAGAGGCACGCAAAACCCTGCAGCTGCCTCCGAGGACCACTACGCCTGGCAACCCGTCTTGGGCGCCAGGCGAAGACAGACCTCCAGAGACACGGCGGCCAGGAAACGCCACAGCTCGGAAGCGCATGCCTTGAGAGTTGCTGCCCGATACGCTCCCCCTCCGTCCCTCCCCACGGCCGCCAAATGCCCTGCGCCGAAGGCATCTATACACCACCACCCTTCCTGGCCAGGGCCATCCTGGGCGAGGACAGAATGGTCTGCACCGGGCACGGTGGTGGTGTATAGATGGCATCTGCGGACGGCCACCGAGCTGTTGGCACCTTCTCGCCCCTTGCCAGCATCGAACCAGCCGGGATATGGAGGGGACGTGGATCCCGAGCAGCTTCGTCGGCTTCGAAAACCTGCTTTCGAGCATGCAATCAACAATACACGTAACACTCACACCGTCGAGCCTAGTCGACCAAGCCGACTCTGGGAGCCGCCACGACCATGGCGCCCCCACTCTCCACGGCAGCTTTGGGTGCTCCATGACGGCACAGGTCCTTGTGATCGCAACGGCCAAGAGGAACCTTGCCACTGCACGGAGCAACTAATTTCGGCGGCGAACCATGGAAATGAGACGGGGCGGGCCTTCTTAGAAGGCTCGGAAGCCCCACGGCCATCTGAGAAATTCCCTGAGCCTTCCCCGAAGACACAGAAAACCTCTCAGGAGGCGTGAGGGTTTCTGAGAAGCCCCGCCGCCTTCTCTGAGAAGACCTCCTCCTCCTCCTCCTCCTCAATTCCCCCCCTCGCTCGCCGCCGAACGGATCTACGCACTACCCACGGCGATCTGCCCACGTTCCTGTGCACCGAACCCTTCGAGGCCCCAGGGGGGAGGGCCGGGGACCTCGCGGGGGAGGTGCCCTCGAAGCCGGGCCCGCTGGGCCAGGAGCACAGATCGAGCCGTGGACCGTGACTCTTCCTCCTCCTCCTCCTCCTCCTCCTCCTCCTCCTCCTCCTCCTCCTCCTCCTCTTCCTCCTTCTCCTCCTCCTCGCTCTCATTTCTCATTCCTCACTCCTCCTCCTCATCCTCTTCCTCCTCATCCTCCTCCTGCTGATGCTCCTTCTCCAACTCCTCCTCCTCATGCTCCTCCTACTCCTCCTTCTCCTCCTCCTCCCTCGCATTTCTCATTCCTCATTCCTCCTCCTCCTCCTCCTGCTCCTCCTCTTCCCCCTCCTCCTCTTCCTC
>CAUYUJ010022060.1:606857-618888 GCA_963575745.1 Prorocentrum cordatum | reverse complement strand
TGCTCATCTCTTTCTCCCCCTCTTCCTCCTCCTCCTCCTCCTCCTCCTCCTCCTCTTCGTCCTCCTCCTCCTGATCATCAGGGCCGTCTTCATCACCACCATCAGCATCAGCAGCATCATCCTCGTCGTCCTTGAAACCCTCATCAGCCTCAGCAGCCTCATCAGCCTCATCATCATCATCATCATCATCATCATCATCATCATCATCATCATCATCATCATCATCATCATCATCATCATCATCACCATCATCATAATCATCATCATCATCATCATCATCATCATCATCATCATCATCATCATCATCATCATCATCATCATCATCATCATTATCATCATCAGCATTATCACCATCATCATCATGATCAGCATCATAATCAGCATCAGTATCATCACCATCAGCATCATCAGCATCATCAGCATCATCGTCATCATCATCAGCATCATCATCATCGAAGCAGGGCGTGGCTGGCATGCAGTGGCAGTTGCGAGAAGGAGCTGGCGGTGAAGCGGAGCCCACACGTGACCAGCTACAGCTCGGAAATCAGCGCCGCACCAGCATGGCGACGTGGAACGCCCGTGCTGAGATCGCCACGGAGTGGCTGGCGGGCGGCCCCCATAGCAGGCGGCCCGAGGAGGCGCTCGCAGGCACGATCGAGCACGAAGAGGAGCACGGCGTGGAGGCGATGCAAAAGGGGGAGCTCATGGCGGCGGCGGCGGCTGCAGAGGCGGACGACGGCTCCGCCACGCCACCTCCTCTGCCAACTTGCGCGGTGGACTTCTGGGAGCGCCTGGAGGACGCCACGAGGGGCATCGAGACCACCATGAAGAGGGATGGTACCCGCGTGGCCAAGCGCGGCATGATCATGTACCGAATCTCACAACTGGAGGCCATCTACGGGGAGGCCCAGCGGGTGTTCGACGTCTCCGACGACGGGAACGACGATGAGGCCGAGCTAGAGCGCTTGGAGGCTCAGAAAGCGCTCGAGTCTGCTTGGCTGCACAGCGATACGCTGAAGAGCGGGGGCCTGTCTAGGCCGCCGTGGGGCTAGCGCCTCGCTGCCATTTCATATCGCAGTTTGGGGTGTGTCCGCATAGGAACCCTGGGGAGGGGGCCCGAGGACCCCTAGTAGTGGTGCGCAGTTGAGCTTACGGTGGCTCTGTCCTCGCGTGTGCAGCGGGCGCGCGCGCCCGTGGGAGGGGCCAGCCCTAGGTGCAGGGAGGCGCAGGATGGCATCTGCAGGAGCGGAGGGCGAGCGCGACACTGCGCCGCCCCTCCTTGGGAAAGCGCGATCGTCATCATCATCATCATCATCATCATCATCATCATCATCATCATCATCATCATCATCATCATCATCATCAGCATCAGCATCAGCATCAGCATCAGCATCAGCAGCAGCATCATCATCATCATCATCAGCATCATCATCATCATGATCGTCATCATCATCATCAGCATCATCATCATCGTCGTCGTCATCATCAACATCATCAGCATCAGCATGATCATCATCATCAGCATTATCATCATCATCACCATCATCACCATCATCACCATCACCATCATCATCAGTATCATCAGCATCATCAGTATCCTCATCATCAGCATCATCAGCGTCATCATCATCATCATCATCAGCCGCATCGGCATCATCATCATCATCAACAACAGCATCGTCAGCAGCAGCAACAACATCAGCATCGTCAGTATTATCAATGTTCTAATCACCATCATCAGCAGTACCATCAGCATCATCATCCTCATCATCAGCATCATAATCACCATCATAATCAGAATCCTCATCATCACCATCCTCTGCATCGCCAACAAATCATGAACATCCGCATCATCACCATCGTCAACATCATCATCATCATCCTCGTCAGCGTCATCACCATCATCATCACTATCATCATCATCATCATCATCATCAGCATCATCATCAGCTTCATCATCAGCAGCATCATCATGGCCATCGTCATCGTCATCGTCATCGCCACCGCCATCGTCATCGTCATCTTCATCGTCACTACCACCACCACCATCACCGTCATCTTCTTCACCACAAGCCTCACCACCATCATCTTTGTCGTCGTCATCATCCCCATCAGCATCGTCATCATTGTCGCAGTCGTCGCCGTCGGCATCATCACAATCACCACCGCCACCATCATCAGCATCATCATCAGTATCAGCAGCATCATCATCAGCAGCATCATCATCGTCCACATCATCATCATCATCATCATCATCGTCATCATCATCATCGTCATCATTATCATCATCAGCATCATAATCATCGTCATCATCATCGTCATCATCATCATCATCATCATCATCATTATCATCAGCATTATAATCGTCAACATTAGCATCAATATCATCATCGTGGTTGTCGTCATCGTCATCAGCATCACCACCGTCATCATCAACAACAGCGCCAGCAGCATCAAAAGATTGACCATCATCATCATCATTATCGTCACCATTATCATCATCACCACCGTCATCGTCATCATCATCAAACCACCACCATCATTTATCATCACAAGCAGCAGGATCATCATCATCTGCATCGCCATCATCGACATCGTCGTGATCATCTTCATCAGCAGCATCATCATCACCATCATCAGCATGATCAGGATGTTGACCAAGCCAGCATCATCATCATCATCAACATCATCATCAACAGTATCATCACCATCTTAACCATCAGCAACGTCGTCATCATCAGCAACAGCATCATCATCATCATGAGCATCATCAGCATCATCGTCATCGTTTGTATCATCACCATCATCATCATCATGATCATCACCATCATCGTCATCACCAGCATCGTCAGCATCACTTTTATTATTATTATATGAATATTATTGATATAATCGTAATTATTAGCATCATCATCGTCGTAAGCATCGTCATCAGTATCATCACCATCATCATCATCATCATCATCATCATCATCACCACCACCAGAAACATCATCATACTTCTCCGCCCCAACTCTCCCCGACCCTCTCGCACGGCCCAAGGAGACACAACCGCATCGTTGTGTGCCAGTCGTGCGCATGTTGCCTGTTTCCTCATATTGCCTGGGGGCAGTGCCGAGGGTTCCAGCTGCCCTGCAAGGGGCCCAATCGGGTCCAGACGACCCGACGAAATCACGCCCGGTGTCTTTCTAATGCTACGATGGGCTTGCATCCGAAATCTGGCAAGCCCCTCTAATTCCATGCCTGTCTCCACTCGTCATTACGTGATTAAGGCAACCCGTGTTCGGGGCTGTCTGTGAACTGTGATGGTTGCGAGGTGTAGCATGTGCAGCCACCCATCGCTGTGTCCACATTGCAGGCCTGCACTGGTATCTCTCCTGTGCGCTCGGCCTCGTTCTGGGCACGGTATCGTTGATTGGGCGGAACCGCCTGGCACACAGAGCCCCTTGCTGCGCTCTTGTGCAGAGTGCTGGCCACGAGGTGCACCCGCGGGAGCCTCCCACTGCCACCGTGTGCGGAGTGACGGTTGCGAGGTGTACCTGTGGGAGCCTCCCATCGCTACCATTCGAGTGGGCGGGGTGGGCATCTCTGTCTTCTACCCCTGGGACTTCAGCGCGAAGAATCAACATGACAGTTGCGGCCCGAGAGGAGGAGGAGGAGATGAAAGAGGGGGAGGAGGAAGAGGGGGAAGTGGAGGAGGAGGGGGAGAAGGAGGAGGAGGAGGAGCAGCACGAGGAGGAGGGGCCGTGCTGTCGCCCAAATCCATTACGCTGCGCTATCGTCGTCTCGACTGCACCGCTGCTTGCTCGCTCGCTCACTCCCCCCCCCTCCGCCCCTCCTCCCCCCGCGCCGCCTCCTCACCGCTCCCCCGCCTCCATCTCGGCGTCCTCCCCCACCGGCCCTCTTCTCCATCCTCCCGTCCTCCTTCCTCGCCCTCCTCCTCCTCCTCCTCCCTCCCTCCTCTCGCTCTCCATCGCCAGCCTCTTCCTCATCCCCCTTCCTCCTCCCTTCTCGCCCTCCCTCCTCGCCCTCCCTCCTCGCCTTCGTCCCTCCACGCCTTACGTACTCCTCCTCCTCCCTCCTCCTCATCCCGCCGCCCCGCTCTACCTCATCGCCCATCCCTCCTTCGCCGTCCTCCCCTCGCCCATCCCTCCGTCGACCTCCTCCGTCGACCTCCTCCTCCTCCTCCTCCTCCTCCTCGACCCCTCCACCTCGGAGGCGGAAAAGGTGAAGGAGGAAGAAGGGGAGGAGGGCGAGGCGGCAGGGGGGGCAGCAGCAGGGTGAGGCAGCAGGGGGGCAGGGCGGAGGGGAGGACGACGGGGGGAGGGGAAGGGAGGCAGGCAGCGGAGCCCTCGCCCCGCCTCCGTGTCGTACTCCCTCGCCCCCCACTCCGCCGCCATGCCAGATCCCTTCGCCCGCTCGCGCAGGCCAGAAAAAGATGCACCCGAGGCTCGGAGCGGGCGCGCGGGTCATGGGCAAGAAACCGTCCGGCAGCCCGTGGGGGAAGATCTCCGCGACCTGCGCGCCAGCGGCTCGTCGACGTCAGCGTCGTCGTCGTCGCCGTCGGTGTCGTCGTTGTCGTCGTCGTCGTCGCCGTCGTCGTAGCCATGACCGTGATTGTCGGTGTCGCCATCGTCGTCGTCGTCGTCGGTGTCGCCGTCGTCGTTGTCGACGTCTTCGCCATCGGTGTCGTCGTCGTTGGCGTCGTCGTCATCGTCGTCGTCATCGTCGTCGTCGACGTCATCGTCGTCGTCGACGTCGCCGCCATCGATGTCGTCGTCGTCGTTGTGGTCGCCGTCGGTGTCGTCGTCGTTGTCGTAGTGGTCGTCGTCGTCGTCGGTCGAGTCTCGCCATCGCCGTCGTCGTCGTGGTCATCGGTTTCGTCGTCGCCGTCGTCGTCGTCAAACTCGTCGTCGCCGTCGTGGCCGCAAGTGTCGCCGTCGTCGTCGTCGCCGTCAATGCGCGACCATCGTCATCGACGTCGTCATCGTCGTCGCCGTTGTTGTCGTCGTCATCGTCGCCGTCGTCGTCGTCGTCGTCGTCGGTGTCGTCGCCGTCGACGTCGTCGGTGTCGACTTCGTCGTCGTCATCGCCGTCGTCGTCGTCGGCGTCGTCATCGTCGTCGTCGTCGCCGTCGTTGTCATCGTCATCGACGTGGTCGTCGCTGTCGTCGTCGTCGTCAGTGATGCCGTCGTCACCACCGTCGTCGTACTTCGTCGTCGCCCTCGTCGTCGCCGTCGGCGTTGCCGTCGTCGTCGTCGTAGTCGTCGTCATCGTCGTCGTCGCCATCAATGTCAACGCCGTCGTCGTTCTCGTCGTCATCACCGTCGTCGTTGACGTCGTCGTCGTGATCGTCGACGCCGTCGGCGTCGTAGTCGTCGTTGTCGCCATCGTCGTCGCCGTCGGTGTCGTCTTCGTCGTCGCCGTCGGCGCCGTCGTTGTCGTCATTGCCATCGTCGTCGTCGACGTCGTCGCCGTCGTCGTCGTAGTCGTCGCCATCGTCTTCGTCGTCGCCACCGGTGTCGTCATCGTCAGGGTCGTTGTCGTCGTCGTCGTCGTTGTCGTCGTCGTTGCCACCGTCGTCGGAGTCGCCGTCGTCGCCGTTGGCGCCGTAGTCGTCGTGACCGCCGCCAGCGTCGTCGTCGTCATCGTCTTCGCCGCCGTCGTCGCCGTCGTCGTCGTTGTCGTCGTCGTCGCCATCGTCGTCGGTGTCGTCGTCGTCGTCGACATCGGTGTCGCAGTCGTCACCATCGTCGTCGCCGTCGTCGCCGTTAACGTCGTCGTTGGAGTCATTGCCGTCGTCGTCGTCGTCGCCGTCGTCGTCGTCGTCGTCGCCGTCGTTGTCGTCATCGTCGTCGTCGTTGTCGTCGTCATCGTCGGAGTCGTCGTCGTCGTCGTCGACGTCGGTGTCGTAGTCGTCGTCGTCGTCGTCGTCGTCGTCGTAGAAGTCTTTGCCGCCGTCGTCGTCGTCGACGTCGTCGTCGTCGCCGTCGTCGTCGTAGTCGTCGCCGTCGTTGTCGTCATCGTTGCCGTCGTCGCCGTCGTCGTCGTCGTCGCCGTCGTCGGTGTCGCCGTCGTCGTCGCCGCCGTCGGTCTGGTCGTTGTCATCGTCGGCGTCGTCGTCGCCGTCGGTGTCGTCGCCGTCGTCGGCGTCATCGTCGTCGGCGTTGTCATAGTCGACGTCGCCGTCGACGTCGTCGTCGTCGCCGGCGTCGTCGTCGCCGTCGTCGCCGCCGTCGTGGTCGTCGCCGTCGGTGTCATCGCCATCGTCGTCGTCGTCGTCGGCGTTGCCGTCGTCGTCGTCGCCGTCGTCGTCGTCGTAGTCGTTGTCGTCGTCGTCGACGCACTCGTCGTCGTCGTCGTCACCGCCGTCGTCGTCGTCGTCACCGCCGTCGGTTTCATCGTCCCCATCGTCGTCGTCGTCGTCGTCGGTGTCGCCGTCGTCATCGTCGTCATCGTCGTCATTGTCGTCGTCGTCGTCGCCGTCGCCGTCGTCGTCGTCGTCGTCGCCGTCGGTGTCGTTCTCGTCGTCGTCGGCGTTTTCGTCGTCCCTCTAGGTGTCGTCGTCATCGTCGTGGTCGACGTTGCCGTCGTCATCAACATCATCGTCGCCGTCGTCGTCGTCGTCGCCATCCCTGTCGTCGTCGTGGTCGTTGTTTTCGTCATCCTCGTCGTCGTCGTCGCCGTCGTCGGTGTCGCCGTCGTCGTTGGCGTCGTCGTCTTCATCCCTGTCGTCGTCGTCGTCCTCGTCGCCGTCATCGTCGTCGTCGTTGCCGTCGGTGTCGTCGTCGTCGTGGTCGTCGTCGCCGTCATCGTCATCATCGTCGTCAGCGTCGACGTCGGTGTCGCCGTCGTCGTCTTCGCCGTCATCGTCGTCGTCATCGTCGTCGTCACCGTCGTCGTCGCCGTCGTCACCGTCATCGCCGTCGTCAACGACGGTGTCGTCATCGTCGCCGTCGTCGCCGTGATCGGCGTCGTCGAGTTCGCCGTCGTCGCCGTCTGTGTCGCCGTCGTCGTCTTTGTGGTCGGTGTCGCAGTCATCATCTTTGTAGTCGTCGTCGTCGTCGTCGGCGTCTCTGTCGTGGTCGTCAGCGTCACCGTCGTCGTCGTCGTGCGTGTCGTCGTGGGTGTCGTCGCCGTCCGTGTGGTCGTCATCGTGCGTCGTCGTCGTCATCGTCGTCGCAGACGGTGTCGTCGTCATTGTCGTCGCGGTCGTCGTCGTCGTCGTTAGGGTCATCATCGTCGTCGCCGTCGGTGTCATCGTCGTCGTCGCCGCTGGTGTCGTCGTCTTCGTCGTCGTCATAGTCGTCGTCGTCGTCATCGTCGTCGTTGTCGTCGTCGCCGCCGTCGTCGTCGTCGTCATCGCCATCGTCGCGATCGTCGTCGCCGTCGTCATCGTCGTGCGCGTCGTCGACGCCGTCGGCGTCGTCGTCGACGTAGTCGTCATCGTCGCCGTCGTCGACTTCGTCGTCGTCGTCGACGGTGTCGTTGTCGTCGTCGTCGCCGTCGTCGGCGTCGTCGAGTTCACCGTCGCCGTTGTCGTCGTCGTCGTCGCCGTCAGGGTCGTCGTCGCCGTCGTCACTGTCGGTGTCGTCGTCGCCGTCAGCGTGTTCGACGTCGTCGTCGTCGTCGGCGTCGTCGATGTCGTCGCCGTCGTCGTCGCCGTCGTCGTCGTCGTCGTCACCGTCGGTGTCGTCGTCGTCGTCGTCGCCGTAGGTGGGTGTCGTCGTCGTCGTCGCCGTCGTCGTCGTCGTCGAGGTCGTCGTCGTCGTCGCCGTCGTCGTCGTCGTCGTCGTCGTTGTCGTCGTCGCCGCCGCCGCCGCCGTCGTCGTCGTCGTCGTCGTCGTCGCCGTCGGTGTCGTCGTCGTCGAGCGTCGAGCGTCGAGCGTCGAGCGTCGAGAGTCAAGCGCCGTCGTTGTCGAGCATCGTCGTTGTCGAACGTCGTCGTCGTCGGCGGCGGCGGCGGAACGCGCCCAGTTAAACATGAACAACGGAACTGGCAACCAACGGCCCCCTCCTCCTACCCCCTTCTGTTGCTGCCGCTGGTCCTCATGCAAGAGAACGGTCCCGCAGACGACGCAGACAAAGACGACTGCCACCCGACGCCTCAGGAGTGTTACAGGGAGGCGGCGACGACGACGCGACGGCCGCCGCCGCCGCTCGACGCTCGACCCTCGACGCTCGACCCTCGACGCTCGATGCTCGACTCTCGACCCTCGACGCTCGACTCTCGACGCTCGCCGCTCGCCGCTCGCCGCTCGACGCTCGACGCTCGACGCTCGACGCTCGACACTCGACGCTCGACGCTCGCCGCTCGCCGCTCGCCGCTCGACGACGACGACGACGACGACGACAACGGCGACGGCGGCGGTTGCGGCGGCGACGACAACGACGACGACGACGACGACGACGACGACGACGACGACGACGACGACGACGACGGCGGCGGCGGCGGCGGCGGCGGCGGCGGCGGCGGTGGTGGCCGCGCTGGCGGGGGCGGCCGCCGCGGGCGGGCGGGCGGTCGGGGCGCGCGCCGCGCCTGCTCTGGCGTCATCGGCGTCGCGGTGGCGACGTCCGCGGCCGTCACCTTTCCCCGCGACATCGCCGCCGCCGCCGCCGTCGCAGCTGCCGCCACCGTCGCTGTCGCCGCCGCCGTCCCCGTCGTCGCCGCCGTCGCCGTCGCCGCCGACGCCACTGCCGTCGTCGTCGCCGCCGTCGGGGTCGCCGCCGCCGACGTCACCGTCGTGGTCGCCGCCGCTGGCGGTGTCGCAGCCGTTCGCCTCTGGCCAGGCGCCGGACGGTGGGCGAGGAGGAGGAGGAGGAGGAGGGATAAGCGGGAGGCGGGGGGGAGGAGGAGATAGGCAGGGGACAGGCAAGCAGGGAGGGGATGGGAGAAGGTGGAGAAGAAGGGAGAAAGAGGAGGAGGATCAGGAGGAGGTGGAGAAGGAGGAGGAGGAGGAGGAGGAGAAGGAGGAGGCCGGAGGAAGGAGACGGAGAAGGGGGGAGGAGGACAAGGAGGAGGAAGGCAGGATGGAAAACCTTAAGGAGGATCTCATTATCCTCCACCCGCTCCACATCCATCTACTCCTGCTACCTCCTCCTCCTGCTCTTCATCCTCCTGCTCTTCCCACGCATCCTCCTGCTCTTCCCCCGCCTCATCATCATCATCATCATCATCATCATCATCATCATCATCATCATCATCATCATCATCATCATCATCTTCTTCACCATCGTCATCATCAACATCACCATCATCATCATCATCAGCAGCAGCATCATCATCATCAGCAGCACCATCACCATCATCATCATCATCACCATCAACATGATCATCGTCACCATCATCATGATCATAATCATCATCATCATCATCATCATCATCATCATCATCATCATCATCATCATCATCATCATCAGCATCATCATCACCACAACCATCATCATCATCACCAGCATCATCAGCATCATCATCAGCATCATCACCATCAACAGCAGCAGTATCATCCGCATCAGCATCAGCATCAGCATCATCATCAGCGTCATCTTCATCATCATCGTCATCATCATCACCATCATCAGAATCCCCATCATCACCGTCATCATCATCATCGTCATCACCAGCAGCAGCACCAGCAGCATCAGACTCACCATCACCAGCATCAACATCCCCATCATCATCCTAATCGTCATGAATAGCATCAGCACCATGACCATCATCAACATCAGCATCGTCGTCACCACCATCATCATCATGACCATCATCACCATCAGGAGCAGCAGCATCATCAGCATCATCATCAGCATCATCATCATCATCATCATCATCATCATCGTCGCCAGCATCATCACCATTATAAGCATCAGCAACATCATCATCAGCAGCATCATCATCAGCATCATCATCATGAGCAGCATCATGTTCATCATCATCATCATCATCATCATCATCATCATCATCATCATCAGCATCATCATCATCGTCATCGTCGTCGTCGTCGCCGGCATCATGAATCATCATCATCAGCAGCATCATTAGCATCACCATCGCCATTACCATCACCATCATCATCATCAGCAGCATCAGCAGCAGCAGCAGCCACCCTCCATCCTCCCTCCTCCTTCCTCCCTCTTCCCTCCCTCCTCCGGACTTCGCCTCGAGAAGGCAGCTACGCGATCATCTTGCATACGACTCGGCTCGATGTTGTCTAGCGTACATGTGCAGAGGTCCGCAGTTGGAACATGAGGAGGCGGTACTGGCCGCTGAGGAGGATAGGATGCTGTGTGCTAAGAGGAGGAAGGACGGTCTGGGGCGCTGGCGTACGGCATACCCTGCCACCCTGGGCACCAAGGAATGTCTTTGGGAGTCTGCTTGGGTTTTCTCGCATCTCACGGAGACGGAGGCCCGCCAAGTCCTGCAAGAGACCCACTACGAGTTCCCCATAGAGGTCCTACCGATCCTACTTCGTGCTTGGTACGACTCCCGAGGGGCCCCTGCGTCAGAACCACCACGGGCCCAGTTCGAGGATCGGTATTATATTTTCCGACCTAACGACTACTGTGGCATATCTACTATGGCTGTGCCGTACAGGTTGCGACGACCTGAAGTATTCATATTGAACCTCTTCTGTGGTCGGCGCCGACAAGGCGACATACAATGGCATCTATCCGACCTCCAGGCCACATCTGACATCCAGGTCACCACACTGTCCTTGGACATTGCAATCGATCACATCTGGGGAGATCTGACTCGGGAGGCCACGATACAAGAATGGTCAGAGCATATACGTCACCATAGGGTCTGGGTTACAGGGGGGGGGGGCCACCATGCGAGACTTGGAGTGCTGCTCGCTGGAACGACGGGGCCCCCCCCCTGTGCGTACACAATCATACATGTGGGGAGTGCCGTGGTGTACGGAGGCGCAACACATGCAGGTACGTACGGGCAATCTCCTACTGTTTACAATTGCCCAACTGCTTGCGGAGCATATCCGAGCAGGCACGTGCGGGTGGATAGAACATCCACCTCCAGCTCTCTGGCGCCCACAAGCGCCTTCCAGCTTCCAGTGGATGCCTATGCGTGCTTTGCAGAGCTGCCCGCTTGTCAGTACTATCCAGTTTGATCAGTGTATGCATCGCGACGGGAATCCTAAGGAGCACGGCAGAGGGGCTACGCGCATCCTGGCCCTACGGCTACCACGACTCTACAGTTTGCTGAAAGCTCGAAACAATGGTTTCTGCAACCACGGGAAGGATGTTCACCTGTCCCTTGTGGGCAAGAATGACGACGGCACTTTCAAAACGAGTTGCAAGAAGACGTACCCACCGTCCATGTGCAGTGCTATCGCTACGGCCATGTGGGACGCCATCAACACTGCATTTAACTCGGAGGCAGGAGATCCTCCTGAGATGCCAGCCACTACGGATTTCGACGATGCTGTCCTACGTAAATTTTATGTACCTTGGTCGGACCACGAACAGTTCTGGGAGGCTCCCGACTATGCCGGCAGCCTCAGGGTTAAACGTAAAGTTGACCTGAAAGGTGGCGTTGGGACCCTCCTGACTCCCCTCCCTCCGCCTTTGCCCCTCTCCTGGTCCCTGGTGCCCCCGCCTTGCCTCCCGAGGTTCCTCCGTCCGTGGCCCAAGAGGATCCTCGGCCGCAGGAGTCGGCCTACGACGTCGAGGCGGACGAGGAGGCCGCCCAAGAGTTGGGTGCGGACTGCCCCGCCCCTGGCTCGGCTACCTTAGTCGTCTTCTCCCCTCCTCCTCCTCCTCCGCTCGCTCAGCTCACGCCTGAGCAGCTTGAGCGCATTCGAAAGAACCGTGCCGAAGCCAGAGAGCGCAAGCGCAAACGCGTCGCGCCATGGCATTTCGAGGCCATCCTGTGGCCCCACGGGTAATTTTGTCTTGTTCCTTTTTCGGCCCCAGGGTGACATCGGCCCCAGCGGACCTTCAAGGCGCATGACCCCACGAGATTGTCAGAGCACGACCCAGCGTCCCAGCCTGCGTCCGACCGACCCTCCTCCTTCGT
>CAUYUJ010022060.1:566857-604357 GCA_963575745.1 Prorocentrum cordatum | reverse complement strand
TGTGTGTGTCGAGGTGTGTGGGTGTGTGCGTGTGCGTGTTGTGTTGTGGTGTGTGAGTTGTGGGGGTGTGTGCGGGTGTGGGGCGTGGGTGTGGGTGTGTGGTATGTGTCGGTGTGTGGGTGTGGGGTGTGGTGTGTGGGTTGTGGTGTGTGTGGGTGGTGTGCGGTGTGGGTGTGGTGGGTGTGTGGGGGTGTGTGGGTGTTGTGTCGTGTGTGGTGTGGTGGGTGTGTGGGTGTGTGCGTGTTTGGGTGGGTGGGTGTGTGGGTGTGTGGGTGTGTGGGTGGGTGGGTGGGTGGGTGGGTGGGTTGGTGGGTGGGTGGGTGTTTGGGTGGGTGTGTGGGTGTGTGTGTGGCTGTGTGCTCTGTGCTGTGTGCTGGGTGCTGTGTGTTGTGAGTGTTGTGTGGTGTGTGGTGTGTGTTGTGTGGTGTGCGTCCTGTGTTGTGTGTTGTGTTTTCTGGGTGGTGTGTTGTGTGTTGTGTGGTGTGGGTTGTGTGTTGTGTGTTGTGTGGTGTGTGTTGTGTGTTGTGTGGTGTGTGGTGTGTGGTGTGCTGTGTGTGTTGTGTGTGTTGTGTGTAGTGTGTGTGTGTGGTGTGTAGTGTGTGCGTGTGAGTTGAGTGTGGTGTGTGTGGTGTGTGTGGTGTGTGTGTGGTGTGTGTTGTGTGTTGAGTGGTGTGTGTTGAGTGATGTGTGCTGTGTGTTGTGTGTTGTGTGTGATGTGTGCGATGTGTGTGTGTTGTGTGAGTTGAGTGTGGTGTGTGTGGTGTGTGGTGTGTGGGTTGTGTGTGTTGTGTGTGGTGTGTGGTGTGTGTGTTGTGTGGTGTGTGTTGTGTTCTGTGGTGTGTGGTGTGTGGTGTGTGTTGTGTGTGGTGTATGTGTGGTGTGTGTTGTGTGTGTTGTGTGTTGTGTGTGTTGTGTGTGGTGTGTGGTGTAAGTGTTGTGTGTTGTGCGTGGTGTGTGGTGTGTGCTGTGTGTTCTGTGTTGTGTGTTGTGTGTGGAGTGTGTGGTGTGTGTTGTGTGCTGTGTGTTGTGTGTGTGTTGTGCGTGGTGTGTGTCTTGTGTGTTGTGTGTTGTGTGTTGTTTGCGTTGTGTGTGGTGTGTGTTGTGTGTTGTGTGTTGTGTGTTGTGTGTTGTGTGTTGTGTGGTGTGTGTTGTGTGTGCTGTGTGTTGTGTGGTGTGTGTGTGCTGTGTGTTGTGTGTGTTGTGTGTGGTGTGTGTTGTGTGTGTGTGTCTCTCCCTCACTCTATCTCCCTCTCTCCCTCTCTGCGTCTCGAGAGGCGTGCATATATCAATATAGTGTGTGCCTCTTCTTTTCTCTCTCTCTCTCTCTCTCTCTTTCACCCTCTCGCTCTTTCTCTTTGTCCGCCTCCTCCTCCTGCTTACCCAAATTCATGCCTCATTCCTCATCCTCATCCTCCTCATCATCCACTTCCTCCTCCTCCTCCTCCCAGCATGTCCCACTCCCTCTCTACTCCACTGTTCCGCCTCCTCCTCCTCCTCCTCGGACCTTGGAGCGAGCGAGGAGGGAGGTGAGGAGGGAGAAGAGGGGGTTGACGAGGAAGCTGAGTGACGAGAAAAAGGGAGAAGGAGCAGGAGGAGGAGCGATAGGAGGAACACGAGGAACAGGAGCAGGAGGGAGGAGGGAGAGCAGGAGGAAGAGGAGCGGGAGGAGATGAGAAAGAAGGGAGGACGTGGGAGGAGAGTGGGGGGAAGCGCAGGAGGAGTGCCTCCCACCCCTCCCTCCCTCCATCCCTCCCTCGCTCCCCTCCTTCTCCTCCTCCTCCTCCTCCTCCTCCTTTTCCTGCTCCTCCTGCTCCTCCTGCTCCTCTTCCTCCTCCTCCTCCTCCTCCTCCTCCTCCTCCTCCTCCTCCTCCTCCTCCTCTTCACGCCCCTCCTCCCAGTCCTCCTTTTTCTTCTTCTCCCTCCTCCTCCTCCTCCTCCTCCTCTCCTCCTCCTCCTCCTCCTCCTCCTCCTCATCATCACATCATCATCATCATCATCATCATCATCATCATCATCATCATCATCATCATCATCCTCCTCCTCCTCCTCCGCCTCCTCCTCCACATCCTCCTCCTCCTCCTCCTCCGACTCCGACTCCGACTCCGACTCCTTCTCCTACTCCTCCTCCTCCTCCTCCGACTCATCCTAAGACTCCTCCTCCGACTCTTCCTCCGACTCCTCCTCCCTCTTGTTTTGTTTCTCCTCCTCCTCCTCCTCCTCCGGTTGGCTGGTCTGCTGGCTGATTAGTCGATCGTCTGGTTTTAAGCGGGCTGGTCAGTTGACCACCTGCTTGAGGTAGGGACAGTTAGTTGCTTTTGTTTGGAGGAATTGGTTGTTGTTGTCTGGGACCTCTCGGTGCAACGTCGGGGCCCTGGCAAAACCGGGCAGTCCGCTGGCAGAAGCAACGCGCGCAGTCCAGAACGCACCACGCCAAGAAAGCGGAGCTGGACGGATGACTCCCGCGCCGACACGCCGATACGTCAATCTGATTAGGGCCCTGCTGCTCCCCCGACAGTGTACCGTGGGAGGGAGGAGCCAGGAGGGGAGGGGGGGGAGGGAGGCGCGGGAGGGGGAGAGAAGAGGGAGGGGAAGCGAGGGAGGCGAGGGAGAGGGGCGAGGGAGGGAGGCGAGGGAGGGAGGGAGGCGAGGGAAGGAGGGATGCGAGGGAGGGAGGCGAAGGAGGGAGGCGAGGAGGAAGGCGAGGGAGGGGGAGCGAGAAGAACTCGCAGCCGAAGCCGAAGCGGCGGCGGCCGGGCGTAGGTCCACCCAACGGCGGCGGCCAGGCACCAGCGCACACCCCAAAAGTCGGGAAGGGGAAGCTGCCAGACGTCCTCTGGCCCATCGTCGGGCCCCGGGGCCACCAAGGCTGGACCCGGGGCACGAAAGGATCTATACCCCAGTGGGGGGGGGGGGGGCGGAACGTCTGGGGCCGCGGATCGCAGAAGCGTATCTTATCGGAGGATGCCTGGGTGGGCGGGGAGCACCCCCTTCAAGTGGTGCATGGGGGCGGTCGTGCACAGGAGGCGTGACAGCTAGCTGGAGGCAGGGACGGACGGATGGAGGAGGGGAAGGGGAGGAGGCAAGGGAGGGAGCGAAGGTAGGGGGAGGGATGGGGAAGGAAGGGGGGGGGGAATGTGGGAAATTTGGGGCGGAAAGAAAGGAGGGGAGAGGTGATAATGAAAGGGGGAGACGGAGACGAGGAGAATCCCACCAGCCCTCTGGGCGTAGGTGGTTTAACGAGTGTTGTCTTCTCCCTTCCGAAGAAAACCCCTCTCCCTACCCTCTCCCCTGGACGCCCTGCATATATCCTGCCATACCCCTGCAAAGCCTCCCTGCAAAGACCTGCAAGGACCCTGCAATACCCTGCGAAACGACCTTGCAAAACGACCCTGCAAAACCACCCTGCAAAGACCCTGCAACAACCCTGCAACGACCCTGTAAACACCATGCTAACACCCTGCAAATGCCGTGCAAGACCCTGTTATACTATGCAACCGTTTGGAACGCATTGCAAGCTTTTGTCATAGCCTGCACCAGAACGCCTCCCAGACCCACTCAAAAAGCCACAGGAGGGCCCCACGACCTCCCAGAAGAGCCTCACGAGGCCCCAATATTGCCCGAAGAGGCCCGACGGGGACCCCAAGAGAGCCCTTAAGGTGGCCTTCAAAGTCCTCCAAGAAACAGCAGCCTCTTCCCTCCTCCTCCTCCTCCTCCTCCTCCTCCTCCTCCTCCTCCTCCTCGTGATCATCATCATCATCATCATCATCATCATATCATCATCATCATCATCATCATCATCATCATCATCATCATCATCATCATCATCATCATCATCATCATCATCATCATCATCATCATCATCATCCTCATCCTCATCCTCATCCTCATCCTCATCATCCTCATCCTCCTCTCCTCCTCATCCTCCTCATCCTCCTCATCAGCATCATCCTCCTCCTCCTCCTCCTCCTCATCATCATCATCATCATCATCATCATCATCATCATCATCATCATCATCATCATCATCATCATCATCATCATTATCATCAACATTTTCATCACCATCATCAGCAGCAGCATCAGCATCAGCATCAGCATTAGCATCAGCATCAGCATCAGCATCAGCATCAGCATCAGCATCATCGTCATCACAATAAGAATAATGATAATCTTTTTCGTGCCACGTTCCTCCCTCTCCGCCTCCTCCTCTTCCTCCTCCTCCTCCCCCTCCTCCTCTTCCTCCCCCTCCTCCTCCTTTTCCCTTTTTCCTCCTCCTCCTCCTCTTCTTCCTCCTCCTCCTCCTGATCTTCCTCCTCGTACACCCAAGATGGTCTCAGGACGTTTTTAGAAGGCTTGGCAGACACCTGCGGGGTGAAGCCGCCGTGTCATGCTCTCCGATCAATATGAGATCTCCCCGCGGGAAAGAACGACCTACCAGCGTTGTCCAATATAGCCGGGTTGGCGCGGGAGCACGTCTTCACAACGTTCGACACGTGTCCCCGCCCCCAAAAGAGACCCCAATGAAGCCGGCGCGGCACGGGCAACACCTGTGCACTCAGCAGATGTGACCGCCGTCTCTGCGCCTCCAAAGCGCTTCCAAGGCGGACGTTCCACTGCGCGTTTCTTCAATTACCTGGTCAAGGCAGCTCGCCGGATGAGCTGGCCAAGGAGTTCTGCGAGAGGCCCCACGGACACCACGCGAAGGCACCAATAATGGCGCCACAAGAAATCTTCAAAGAGCCTCTTTCGACAACGCCTCTGCAGGGCTGCCACCTCGTCCCCCTTGTCCTCCAGCCTTTCCTGCGCCCTCCCTTCTCCTCCTTTCCCCTTCCTCCTTTTTTTTCTTCTCCTCCTCGTCGTCGTCCTCCTCTTCCTCCTCCTCCTCCTCCTCCTCCCCCTCTTCCTCCCCCTCCTCCTCCTTCTCTTTTTTTCCTCCTCCTCCTTCTCCTCCTCCTCCTCCTCTTCCTCCTCCTTCTGCCCCCCTCATTGCCCCGTGGGGGGCCCAAGATAACTCCAATAAGGCTGCCAGAAAACCCCAATGGCACTGTCGCTGCATGGAGATATTTGCTACACTATTCCACACATGTTCCCGACCCGTTTTTACGACCCCGAAGCGCTTCCAAGGCGGCTGTCGACCTGCATGTTTCTCAACTGCCCGTGTCAATGCAACTCACCTGACGATCGTTTCTGTATGGGCTGGTGGGGGTACCTTTTGATCGTGAACGTCGCGGAACCAACCGCGCACCGTCAGGAAGTCGAAAAGCGGGCCTAACAGGCGAAAAGCTAACAGGCGAGAAGCGGAACGGCAGCAGGGGAGGAAGGAAACAAGAGACACACGGGAAGAGAGCGACAGAGAGAGAGAGAGAGGAAGACAAGACAGAATGACAAAAAGCTAAGCCGCAGCTCGATCTCAGACCAAGTAGTAGACGGCCGCTCCTTGCTGAACCGCTTGTACTTGTAAAAAAAAACAACGCATCATAACCAAAGCACCCAGGTGGAATGTCGCGAGACACGAAGAGACCACGGAGTGGACCAACGGCAGCAAAAGGGGTGGTGGTGCGTAGGGCACTTGCAGCCACCAATCCATCTGGCCATCTCCAAGGCCAGCGCGGTCGTCGAGCGAGGTCACCACATTGCCCGAGCCCCGGGGGGAGCAAGAGGGAACCCGTCCGAAGAGGCAGCGGACAGTTGCCTGGACTCGAAAAGCACCGAGGGGGCGACGGCGGCTGGTGGGGATACTTTTTAATCAGCGGCCGCGGGCGAGCGCGCCGGCGGCGAGTCCAGTCAAAGCGGGGCACGCAGCGACGAATTAAACTAAAGCGACGGAGGGTAGCCACACCTACAGCGGCTAACGGGGACCTCACGCAGCAGCTCAGCGGCGGACCGGCGAGTGGGGGGGCAGCTGAAACTGAGTCGTAGTGCCAGCGCGCAAGTATGCATAGCGTCGGAAGCACCAGGAAGTCGGGACACACGACGACCTGGGTCCCGGGTCAGAAGCCGAAATTAATGCATGGACGCAACCCCGGACAACTGCGTGATTACCAGGGTGGCCCGAAGGGCCGTCGGTCAAGGTCGAATTGTGCCGAGACGAGGCGAGAGCGTTGGCAGGCTGCGAGATCCCAGGGTGGCCGTAGCCGCACAGACCCAAGGCAGCAGAACGCACGAGTGCGGGAAGCAGCAAAGCTGCCGCGCAGCCAAACTGGCGCGGGTCACCACAGACCAGTGCGCGAAGTGGCGCCATGATGGCCCACCACGAGCCCTGAACAGGGCCGCGAGCCCGAAGTCAGCACACCGAAGGTGGCGACAGTCGGGCGAAGGCACCACGGGGAAGACCGGGGCCTGAGACCAGGGAATCGACCGCACGTGGTGGGGGCACGAAAGCCAAAACGGTGTCAGGGACGGCCGACGGCCCCGTGGAGGGAAAAAGAAGCCAATGGTGGGGATACTTTTTCGGTCGCGTCCGCGAGCGGAAGCGCAGGCGGAGTCACTGTCGCGGCATGGTCGCACTGTCTCACGCTGGTATCTCGCGTCGGTACTGTGCAGAACAGTGTCGCATGTTTACTATACCATGGAGGTACGCTTCGACAGCGTATTGCATGTGTTATGCAACTGCGTTCCCCTCGGTTACGCACGTGTTAAACAATTGCGTCGCAGTCGCTTCGCATCGCAACCACCTGACTGCCATAGCTGCAACGTGTGTGGTTGACGGTTGTTTACGGGTACCACGTTTGCAATGAGCTTGTACTGTGATGTATCTCCAAGGGTGTCACATCGCTTTTGTCTCACGCTTGCTCCACTTTTCACACGGCCACATGTGTTAGATAATGCGCTCCATATCGGTATGAATTTCGCTTCACGCGTGTTGGGCGCCTCGCTTACATCTGTTCCATGTGCACATGCATAAATACCTCTCGTGGGACTCAAGGTCGTTGCACACACGCGCTCCACACTCAGCTCACGCGTTTCGCGTATAATTCACTCTTGGTTCACGTGTGATTCACACGCGTCTTGCATGTGTTCACGAATGTTTCTCATCTGCTTTACGTGTGTTTCAAGTTTGGTGGACTGTGACTAGCATATGTGCAACCTCTTCTCTTTCCTAGGCTGAGCGGCGCTCACGTCTGCGTATCTACACGTGTGAAAATACTTGAGAGCCTGACCATGCATCAGAGCCCCCCCGCACCCATGCTCGCAGACATTGCGGAGCTTCTTCTCCAGATTGGGCAGCGACCTTGGCCGCACAAAAAGAGAGAGACAACGAATAATAGCACAAGCATGCTAGACTATGGCCGACTCCGAAGCCCCGAATAACAGAACTGCTCGCCTCTCTGAATCGGGGGCTGGCTCTGCTTCCGCCGCCTTCCGCCGAACTTCCGCCGGCCTCTGCCAACGGAGGCGCCCTCGTTTTACTTTCGGGCCGGGCGAAAGGGGGGATAGCAAAGGGGGGGGGTGAGAATCAGCTCACGTAGCTGATTCTCCCAGCGCCTCCCGGCGCCGGGAGGCGTCCATGTATCGAGGAATGGGCGCCTCGGTGAGGCCGAAACCAGCTGCATGCAGCAAATTTCGTACCCCCCCCTGCCCCAATCCCCCCTTTTCGTCCGGCCCGAGCATTCCGCCGGGGAAGAAATGTCAACTTCGCGATCCCTCGAATGCGAGGCCATTTCTGGAGCGCGCCACACGTTGGAGAGCTCGGCGTGCGCTCTGCTTACTGAAGGGGCCCTGGGACACACAAATAAATACACACAAATAAAAGGATTCCCCATATTTTCCTATATCCCACTGCCCATATTTCCCCGTATTTTCCTGGGAGTGGACGATTACTTGTGTCTGTGTTTTTTCCCCTCCTGACTTACGGGAGGGGCAGCATCAGAGGCCAACCCCGCGGGCACGAACAAACTTCTGCCAGGCGAGCGTGGACGAGGACAGGACATCACGCGGAACGTGGGCAACAGCTCAACACGAGCCGCACAGAAACCGTGCACGAGCGAGCCAAAATTGAGCATCGTTCATCCGCTCCCCATCCCCACTGGCATGGTCCTGGACCCACTGGCCGGCGTACCCCGCTAACGTGGGAATATAGGCTGTTCCCTTCGGGTTTCGCGGGACCTATCTCCGCCTGGCGGGCGGTAGGCTGCCGGGGCTGAGGTGCCGTGGCCAGTAGGGATGGAGATTGGCTAGACGATGCTGAGACACGCAGCAAAATAAATGCGGCACGACCGCAGGGCTTGCGGACCATACCGCTGGTATCACCAGGCCGTTTGCAACGACTCCAACAGCCCCAGAACGCCCTCGACGAGGCGCAGCTGATGCAAAGCGCGCCAGGCCCAAAAAACCTCATGCGACGTCCGAAAACAATCCCCATCAGCCATCGACCCTTCTGAATCGCTGGGAGGTGGAGGTAGGGTTCGGACTTCGCCACGTGTTCGACGAATTCCGAACCCTACCCCCACCGCCCATCGAGCTGCCTGAATCGTTGATCGGCGAGGGCAGGGTTCGGGTTTCGTTTCGCCGCCGACTCGCTCCGCCCTCCCCCCCCGAGACTCTCGAAAAGCGCAGCGGCAGGCGCCCGAAGCACAGGCTGGCCACGAGCAGGCCGGGAGCTCTGACCCGAGCCAGGTGGCGAGAGAGCGCGCTGGCGCGGAGCCCAGCGGCGCGTGGCCCTCAAATTTCTTCGCCCTCTCCTCGAGAGCAGGAGCTGGGGACATAAACTTAAAAACTCGAAGGTCTACGCGGATTCCTCGGATCGGCGCTGGACTCCCCTCCCTGTCGCGCGGAGCGCGCCAGGGGCGGCGCTGGAGGCGCCGCCAGGGGGCCCCAGCGCCGATCCGAGGAATCCGTGCGGACCTTCGAGTTTTAATGTTTATGTCATGTTTCGTTCCCCTAGGAGCGCGGCCCTGGTCGACCGGCTGCCAAGCTCTCCCAAACCCGTCGCCCTCCTTAGTGAAAGAATGGCACACGCTCAAGCCTATAGGAAGGAGAAATGAGGGAGGGCAAGGCCATCAAGGCGCTATGGGGTACGGGTGGCCCCGAGGAGGGCTCCCGTTCGAGCGGGGACCCTAATCCGACAACGCACACCCATAGCCAACCCCCAGAATTCCACCTCGAGAAATCTGGGGGTCGCATATGTACGGGGGATGCCTGTCAGCTCACGACTCCAACCGGTCTTGCTTGTCGGTCTTGTGTGAACGCACTGCTCTTTCCAACCAGCTGCAGCGACAGTGCTGGCTTGCCCACCTGCTGGGAACTATCCGACGGCCCACCTGCCAAGGGAAGCTTGGGAGAAACCAAGAGGTACCGATACCGCTACTCCCCGGACCTCTCGTAGGGTGCGTTCTGACCAGAATTTCGAGGCAAATCCAGCGGTGACGACGAGGGCCGCCCTGGAGGCCAACAAAAAGGGGGAGAACAAGGAAAAGATAGCGGCATGGGTACCTGTTCCTCCGAGCTGGGGGCCGCGGGCGCTGTAGGCGGTGCCCTGGGAGGGCGCCAGGAGCCCAAAGGTGCCGAAGCGCCTCAGGATCCCTCGGGGCCCCCTGCCGTCGTGGCACTCCTCCCTCGCCCCTGCCGTGCCGCAGCGGGTGCGCCGAGCTGCCGCGGGCCACTCGGGGCGCCTGGCCGCTGGGAGGCCGGCGGCGGTGGTGCGGGGCGGGAGGCTCGGGCGGTGTCTGAGCCAGGTCGGCGGCGGCGCGTCGCCATCGCCGTCGTCGCCGTCGCCGTCGTTGCCGCTGTGCCGCCGAGGGGGGTGGAGGAGGATCACTGACCAAACTGCCAGGTCTGCTTGGGTTGCACCCCAACTCGCAGCCTGTTAGTAGGGGTTGCTAGCGAGAGCTCGCCCTGGCTAGTAGCCCCCACAAGGACGACTTGGCTGCCCAGGTTAGGGGTAGCACGCGGGGAGGGCTGCCGATGCATGCCATCGCATGCCAATTCATGCCAACGCATGCCAATGCACGCCAATGCATGCCAATGCATGCCAACGCATGCCAACGCATGCCAAGACATGCCAAGAGAAAAGGGCCAATGCCAATGCATGCCAACGCATGCCATCACATGTCAACGCATGCCAATGCACGTCAACGCATGCCAATGCACGCCAATGCATGCCAACGCATGCCAACGCATGCCAACGCATGCCAAGACATGCCAAGAGAAAAGGGCTGAGCAGCAGCCTGGACAGCCCCAGAAAGCAAGAACGGATTGTGGTGGCGCCACTCGGCTCCCCGCGCGCCGCACCGGAGCTGTGCGCTGAGCACGAGGGGAGAGGAGGAGGGAGAGAGGCGGCGGAGGAGGTACGGGCCTCCGGTGTTCCGAGCTGTTCAGCACGCAGCCAGAGAGCCAACGGTTCCCTGCCCAGAGGCCATCCTCTCGTCACAGATCGCTCCCTCCCTCCTCCTCCTCCTCCTCCTCCTCCTCCTCCCTCCTCCTCCTCCTCCTCCTCCTCCTCCTCCTCCTCCGCCTCCTCCTCCGGATCGCCTGGGAGCCTGATGGCCTGGGAGCCTCGAAACAGCCTCTGGAGTCCAAGAGCGGAAAAAGACCTTCGCGTTGATCGTCTCAGGGCATCCCAATTGCACGGTTCCCCCCAGGGCCTTAGGCGACCCGAGGATGAGGAGGAGGAGGAGGAGGAGGAGGAGGAGGAGGAGGAGGAGGAGGAGGAGGTGGGGGAGGGGGAGGGGGAGGAGGAGGTGGAGGAGGTGGAGGAGAAGGGAGGAGGAGGAGGAGGAGGAGGAGGAGGAGGAGAAGGAGGAGGAGGAGGAGGAGGACGGGTCGCCCAAGCCCTTCGGAGAAACCCTCCAACCCCAAAAAGAGGAACCTGCACAAGCCAGGACATTGGCCACTGGAGCCCCCGGGAGAAAACTGCCGCCACTGCATGCCTCGGCATTTCCAGCCAGATCTGGCAGAGCCCTGGACAGCAATGCCCTGGTTTCTGGGTCCCTGATTGTCTCAGGGGACTGAACTAATTCAGGGCCACTTTGGCTAGCGAACCAGAGAGCCTAAACTTTGACCTTCCTGTTGCGGGCAATGTCGGACTGCCCGAGAGGGGTCCGAAAGCGTCAACTTCCGGCCGTCTTTCGAGAGTGAAGCTCCGCTGCGGTGCCACTGAACAGGTCCGGGAGGGGCAGTGCAGAGAGACTGTTTCCTCGCTCGCTGCAGAGAAGCGTATTCGTCAAACACTGGCTAATCAAACATACCGGGCCGGCAGCCAAAACCTCACGGACACACACGGGGTCGGTTGGCCAAGGGGGGCCTCTTCCCTCCTCCTCCCTCCCGATCCCCTCCTCCCTCCCACCATTCCCCCTCCTTCCACTTGTTCCTCCCCTGTTCCCTCCTGCCTGCCCCCCGCATCCGTCATCCTTCCCCCCTCATATCTCCCCCCTCCTTCATCACCCTTTCCTCCGAACAGGTCCTGCCCAGACCAAAAGCTATCACACGCTGGCCGATGCTTATTAACCCACTACGACTGGTGTTTGACCTGGAGGAGGTCTTCCTGGTTCGTCCCGAGGCCCCCTGTCCCCCGGGGCGGGTTCGTCTTCCTCCTCCTCCTCCTCCTCCTCCTCCCTCCTCCTCCTCTCCTCCTCCTCCTCCTCCTCCATCATCATCATCATCATCATCATCATCATCATCATCATCATCATCATCATCATCATCATCATCATCATCATCATCATCATCATCCCATCATCCATCATCATCATCATCATCATCATCATCATCATCATCATCATCATCATCATCATCATCATCATCATCATCATCATCATCATCATCATCATCATCATCATCATCATCATCATCATCATCATCATCATCATCATCATCATCATCATCATCATCATCATCATCATCATCATCATCATCATCATCATCATCATCATCATCATCATCATCATCATCATCATCATCATCCTTCTCCTCCTCCTCCTCCTCTTCCTCCTCCTCCTCCTCCTCATCCGTCCCGTCCTCATCCCTCCCTCCCTTCAGCCCTCCCTCCCCCTCCCCGTCCCCATCCCTCCTCCTGCTCCTCCTCCTCCTTCACCTCCCCCTCCTCCATTCGTTTTTCATCTTAACAACTCCCCCCTGTCATACCCCGAGGCCAGTCGGAAGGGCGGGCCGGGCGTTTCGCCTGAGACTCCCATACAACTTACGCTTCTGAAGCGTAAAGTTGGCAGCAGCTTCACAAATAGAGGGCAGGTCGTTTCAAAAATGTGGCTCTCGCTCTAGAGCCGCGCGCATTCCCTTGAACAATCGTAAGAGCTTCACAGATGGAAGGCGTGTCATTTTCAAAATGTGGCTCTCGCCGTAGCGCCGCGCACACTCGTCAGAAAAATTCCAAGAGGTCCACGGATTGAGGGCCGCTCCGTCTCAAAATGTGACTATCCCCCTAGAGCCACGCACATTCGTCCTAAAACATTGCATGCGTTTTACTCGCCTTAGCGCCGCGCACATTCGTCTCGAAGACTTGCACGGGCTTCACACATGGAGTGCGGATCGTTTTCAACATGTGGTTCTCGCCTTGGCGCCACGACATCTGTCCTGAAACATTGCAAGCGCTTCGCGGGTTGAGGGCGGCTCCTCTTCAAAATGTGGCTCTCGCCGAGGCGCCGCGCACACTCATGTCAAACATCTGCGAGATGTCCACGGGTTCCAATGATCGACGTACCAGAAATGATGTATTGGACCGGTTCAAGACTATCGGGGCGCAAGGGTTCCGTTGATTCGCGGCGTTGAAGTCTCAGGAATGGCGTTCTGGCACGACTCAGGGTCGCCGAAACACAACAGTCAAGTTGATTCGAGGCGTCGAAGCCCCAAACATAATGTTCTAGCACGTTTTAAAATTTTCGAACGGTTACCTCCCAACGGGGCATTTCCCTCAATGGAAATGACCGTTTGTAGGGGCCTGTGAAAAGGGAACATGGGGAAAGGGTGTATTCCAACATCGTTAATGGATATTGGATGTATACAGACTTGCTGTTTCCTCCTCCTCCTCCTCCTCTTCCTCCTCCTCCGCGTCCTCGTCCTCCTCCTCGTCGTCCTCGTCCTCCTCCTCGTCCTCGTTCCCCTCCTCCTCCTCCTCCTCCTCCTCCTCATCCTCCACCTCCTCCTCCTCTTCCTCCTCCTCCTCTCCCCCTCCTCCCTCCTTCCTCCTCCTCCTCCTCCTCCTCCTCCTCCTCCGCATCATCATCATCATCATCATCATCATCATCATCAGCATCATCATCATCATCATCATCATCATCATCATCATCATCATCATCATCATCATCATCATCATCATCATCATCGTCATCATCATCATCATCATCATCATCATCATCATCATCATCGTCGTCGTCGTCGTCGTCATCATCATCATCATCATCATCATCATCATCATCATAATCATCATCATCATCATCATCATCATCATCCTCCTCTTCCTCCCCCTCCTCTTGCTCCTCCTCCTCTTCCCACCTCCCCCGATCTTCCTCCTATCCCTCCGTCTTCCTCCTCCTCCTCCTCCTCGTCCTCCTCCTCCTACTCCTCCGCCTCCTCCTCATCCACCTCCTCATCCTCCGTCCACTTCGTCCCCTCCTTACCTTCGTATTCTTATGTCTTGTTCCTCCTCCTCCTGTTCCTGCCCGTTCTCATCTTCCTCCTCTTCCTCCTCCTCCTCTCCTTCTTCTGTTTGTCCTGATTAATATTTTTCGTAGTACCCTTACTATGATTACCCTTGTTCTTATGGTTATTCTTAGTAGTAGTCTTCTTAGTGGTACCATTCGTCTTAATGGTCTTCTTAGTATGTGTATTAGTATTATTCGTATTGTTTTCATCGCAATATTATTATTATGATTCGTATTCGACTCCGTCGTCTTATTATTATCCGTAGTTTTAGTTTTCGTCTTCTTCGTCGTATTGATACGACTCATAGTATTATTCGTAGTCTTCTGAGTAGGATTCGTCTTCGTTTCCTATTGTTGTTATTATGCATTGTCGTAATATGCTTATTCTTCAGTATGCCCATGATTGTTTTGCTTATTATTATTCATAGGGTTCGAATTCGTCGGTTTCGGTTTCGCCATCTTCGTAGCAGTATTATTGCGTTTATGATTATCAGTATTTTTCATATCCGTCTTTATATATGTCTTATTCGTTCTCCTCATCGTCCTCCTTTTCCTCCTCCTCCTCCTCTTCCCCCCTCCTCCTCCTCTTCCTCCTCCTCCTCTTCCTCCTCCTCATCATCATCAGCAGCATTATCCATCATCATGATCATCCTCATCCTCCTCCTCGTCCTCCTCCTCCTACTCCTCCTCCTTCTTCTCCTCCCCATCCTCCCCCTCATGTTCCTCTTCAGCATCACCATCACCATCGTCATCATCAACATCATCACCATCATCACCAGCACCATCACCATCATACTTTTCCATTTGTGTTTTCAATGCCCCTTTTTTTTCACCTGGAGACGCATTGAATTTGGGGGCGTGAACGCGCATTGTGGGCGCGATGTAATCTCTGGCCGCTGTTGGGGCCCACGCCGCCCCTCATCCTCCTCCTCCTCCTCCTCATCCTCCACCTCCTCCTCCTCTTCCTCCTCCTCCTCTTCCTCCCCCTCCTCCTCCTCCTCCTCCTCCTCCTCCTCCTCCTCCTCCTCCTCCTCATCATCATCATCATCATCATCATCATCAGCATCATCATCATCATCATCATCATCATCATCATCATCATCATCATCATCATCATCATCATCATCATCATCATCATCATCATGATCATCATAATCATCATCATCATCACCATCAGCACCATTATCAGCAGCAGCATCAGCATCATCAGCATCACCACCGTCATCCGCATCATCAGCATCATCGCGGCCACCATCATGATCATCAACATGATCACCATCAACATCAGCATCATCATCACCATCACAAGCACCAACACCACCATCAGCAGCAGCATCCATCGTCATTAAGATCGCCAGCACCATCATCAACAAAATCTCCACCATCAAAACCTCAACAAACATCGCCGCCATCATTTCTATCAGCATTACAATCACCCCACTTTCGTCACTATCACCATCAGTATTGCCATCGTCATCACCATCGCCATCATCATCATCATCATCATCAACCCCACCATCGTCATCGCCGTCACCACCACCATACTCATCACAATCACCAGTATCAACATCACCATCATCATCACAGACACCGTCATCGTCGCCATCGCGGTCCTCATCATCACCGTCGCCATCATTACAACCTATCGGCGCCCGCTCAGGCCAGACTTCGACAACAGTTCTGAGTGGCCCGCACACTGATGGCACGCCTCTTTGCGCGAGTGAACCCGCACTCATGGGCACGCGGCACCAGCTGATGCGGACATGTTCGTGCTGGGCTCTGCCCGCGTTTGTTTCAACAACTCCTGCGCGCGTCGTCGCGATTCCGGCGTGCGTCGCCACTCCGGTCGAACTCGCTGGCCGCGGTTAAAGCCCCGCTATCGAGCGCGCGCCCGCGGCGCCCGCGCGGCGCGAGTCGCATTCGCCGCCGGTCGGTTTCCCCCGTTCGTCTTCACCAGGATCGTCTTCTCCGGCGGTCTGGTTCGCCGCCGTTATCTTCGCCGCCGTGGTTTTCGCGGGCCGTCGCATTCGCCCGCGCAACCATCGCCAGAGGTCGTCTGCCTCGGGGGCCGTTTCCGCTGCCGGTCGTCTTCGCCGGAGCGTCTTCGCCGCGGCCGCATTCGACAGTGACCGCCTTCGCGCGCGGGCGAGTCGTTCAAACTGGCGGGCGGGCAGGCGCGGCAACGAGCGAGCGCGGACCCTTGCGGACGGGTCGGGCGGGCGGCCCCCGACGGGCGGCCTGGGCGGGCGGGCCCGGAGGGGCGGGTCGGGCGGGGCGGGCGAAAGAGCGGGCGGGCAGGATGGGAGAGCAAACGGGCGGACCCCCGCGGGCCACGCGGGCAGGTCGGGCGGAGCGGGGCACGGGGCCCTTGCAAGCGGGCTGGGCCCGCGGGCCCCCCGGCGCGCCGGGCGGACGGGGCACTTCTGAATGGGCGGCAACGGGCGGGCCCAGCAGCGCGGGCCCGGCCTATATAGCGGGCGGGCGGTCGCGAGGGCAATCGAGCGGGCGCGCCCTCACGGGCAGGTCGAGCCAGCGGGCCCCGGGCGGGGGGGCCGGGCTGACGGGCCGCGACAGGCGGGCCGCGACGGGCGGGCCGGGCGAGCTAGGGCGGGCGGGCTAAGAACGAAACGGGCGCGCGGGGCCAAGCGAGAGCCAGCGGCGAGCGGGCGGGCCCCGGCCGGCGGGCCAGGCGGGCGGCCCCCACGCGGGGGCCCGAACGCGCCGGGTGACGCGGGCCGGGCAACGGCAACCTGCTGGCGACGAGGACCGGGCGGAGACGGCCGCGGCGAACGCGGCCCGCTTCGCTCGAGCTGACCGAGTGGGGCACGCGCGGACAAGAAGCAAGCGCGCGCGTCCTGCTCGTCGCGGCCGCTCTTCCACGGGGCGCGCCCGCCCTCTCCAGCGCGCTGTCGGGGGCGCGATGAGGGCCCTTGCGCCGCGGCGTTCGCCCGGCAGAATCCGACGGGCCGGGCGCGCAGAGGCGCGTGGATTGGCCCGGGGGCGCTCGCGCAAGAGCGCCGCGGCCCCGAAGCGCCACTCGACGCGCGGAGCGCCCTCCGGCGCGGGCGGGGCAACTTGCAGCAGATGCCACTGCGACCGTTCGCCCCAGGATGTCGCGGCGCGCGCGCGGGTCCGTCAATAGCTTCGCGGGGAAAGTCGGCCTCAAAGCGCGGCACCGATCAGCGTGCGCGTCCGCGGCCGCGAGAGCACGCCGCCCTGGAGAGGCCCGGGGCGCCCTCGCTGCCATTGCCGATTATCCACAAGCAAGACGCCACATATGCGTCAGAAGATCGCTCGAAGCTCGGCGACCTCGGTCCGCCGCGAAACCACCTCGCATCGCCAAGCGCCGCCAAACAAGCATAGCCCGCGACTGCGCGGCGGACTTCGATGGACTTGGTCTATTGATGCGCTTGGAAGTCGGCGCGCCATTGCCTCGCGCATGGACCCACCCGCAACCTTTGTCGCGCTCGCTCGAGCACCCCGCCCCCCTCTCGCGGCGCCACACAAACGCGCGCCGATTGGCGGCGTTCCTCTGGCTGACACACTCACTATGCAGCCGTTCTGGCAGGCAAGCTCCCCGCTCCGCGCAGAGATCGGCAGCGCCCACCATCTGCCGCACTGCGCACATTCTCAGCGGGCGTCGTCGACCCACTCCGAGCGGCAGGCGGGCAGACGGCCGCTGCGGCTGCGATCGCACCGCGCCCCTATGCGTCTCGGCTGTCAGAATGCGTCGAGCGCATTCTCACAGAATTCCTGATGCGTAGCGCTTCTCGCTCCGCGTGCTGCGGCGCGCCCCAATGCGCGCGCAGCCCCTGCCGAGGAGCCTGCGACGCGACGCCCCAAGCCCCGCGCACTTGGCGCCATCGCGTCGAAGAGGCACCGGAAAGGGCCGCGCCGCTCAGTCGTCTCGGGCGCCCTCGACCGCGCGCGCTCGAATCGCGCGCGGGCGAATCTCCTGGAGGCTGCCCGAAGTGCCCCGCGCGCCAGCCGTCGGCATTTTGAAAGGGCATAGATGTCAAGCTGGCGAAGTCTGCCCGCGCCTGCGGGCGATCTCGATTCGAGGCCCCGCCCCAATCCAAACTGACCCGCGCGGACGGCCCCTGAATCGCCGCCGGCCCCGCCGGACACTCGCGCCTCCAAGCGCCCCCCCCCCCCCCAAGGAAAAAAAAACTGACGAAGGTGTGAATGCCGCAATTGCGATTCACATTTTCGGCGGCGGCCCCTACGAGGCAACGAACCGCGCCCGGGGGGCGCCGATATGAATGGCGCGGTACACAACGGCAGCGAAAACGAACAACACAATGCGGACTGCGCCACGGGGACCTTCGGTGGAGCTCCCTATGGGGCCACGAAGCGCTGTCCTGGGCGGGGGAGACGCATGCGACCCCCCCCCCCACTGGGGCCTTCGGTGGAGCTCCCTACGGGGCCACGAAGCGCTGTCCTAGGTGGGGGAGACGCATGCGACCCCCCCCCCCACACTGGGGCCTTCGGTGGAGCTCCCCATGGGGCCACGAAGCGCTGTCCTGGGTGGGGCAGACGCACGCGAGCCCTCCCCCGCTGGGGCCTTCGGTGGTGCTCCCTATGGGGCCACGAAACGTTGTCCTGGGCGGGGGAGACGCATGCCACCCCCCCCACCCCCCACCCCCAGCCCACCCCCCCACGCCCTCCAATGCGACCTTCGGTGGAGCTCCCACAGGGCCACGATGGGGCCCACGAAGCGCTGTCCTGGGCGAGGGGGCGCATGCGACCCCCCCCCCCCCACTGAGGCCTTCGGTGGAGCTCCCTGTGAGGCCACGAAACGCTGTCCTGGGTGGGGGAGACGCATGCGCCCCCCCCCCCCCCCCCCCTCCTCTCCCCAATGGGACCTTCGGTGGATCTCCCATAGGGCCGCAAAACGCTGTCCTAGGTGGGGGAGACGCATGCGACTCCCCCCCACTGGGACGGTCGGCGGAGCTCCCTATGGGGCCACGAAACGCTGTCCTGGGCGGGGGAGACGCATGCGACCCCCCCCTCCACTAGGGCCTTCGGTGGAACTCCCTATGGGGCCACGAAACGCTGGCTGTCCTGGGCGGGGGAGACGCATGCGACCCCCCCCGACTCGGGCCTTCGGTGGAGCTCCCTACGGGGCCACGAAACGCTGTCCTGGGCGGGGGAGACGCATGCGACCCCCCCTCACACTGGAGCCTTCGGTGGAGCTCCCTGCGGGGCCACGAAGCTGTGTGATGATGGCGCTGATGACGATGATGACGATGATGATGATGATGATGATGACGATGACGATGACGACGACGACG
The DNA here is from genome assembly GCA_963575745.1 of Prorocentrum cordatum. NCBI lineage: Eukaryota > Dinophyceae > Prorocentrales > Prorocentraceae > Prorocentrum > Prorocentrum cordatum. The sequence goes on along the minus strand of CAUYUJ010022060.1, from coordinate 585,469 downwards.
GCGACGACGACGACGATGCTGATGATGATGATGGTGGTGCTGGTCATGGTGATGATGATGATGATGGCGATGATGATGATGGATATGAGGGCGATGATGATGATGGTGATGATGATGATGATGATGATGACGGCGGCGATGGAAGGAGGGGGAGAAGGATGATGGGGGAGGGAGGAGGGAGGAGGGGAGGGGGAAGGAGGAGGGACGCGGGGCGCCGTCTCTTCAAAACGACGACCCAACACCACGGGACGGTTGGGAACAAAATTTCCGGCGAAGGACCCAACCATGTGAAACTGTGGATACCGAAATCTTCTTCGGCGAAGCCCACATGGGGCCACGAAGCGGCGCGCTGGGCGGGGGGGGGGGGGGAGCGCATGCGGGCGGTGGCCCTGGAGCCGTCGGCGAAGCTCCCTGTGAGGCCACGAAACGCTGCACTGGGTGGGTGAGAATACCAAATTGGACGCGTGGGACGCACGCGGGCGGCCCCATTGGAGGCTTCGGCGGAGCTCCCCATGGGGCCACGAAGCGTTGTGAAGGGTGGGTGAAAATACCAAATTGCGTGTGGGGGGCGCACGCGGGCGGCCCCACTGGGGGCTTCGGCGGGGCTCCCTATGGGGCCACGAAGCGCTGTACTGGGCCGGCGAAAATGCCAAATTGGGCGTGGGGGACGCATGCGGGCGGTTCCACTGGAGGCTTCGGTGGAGCCCCCTGCGGGGGGCGCATGCGGGCGGTCCCACCGGGGGCTTCGGTGGAGCTCCCTATGGGGCCACGAAGCGCTGTACTGGGCTGGCAAAAATGCCAATTTGGGCATGGGGGGAGCACGCGGGCGGCCCCATGTGGAGGCTTCGGTGGAGCTCCCTACGGGGCCACGGAGCGCTGTGCTGGATGGGTGACAATGCCAAATCGGGTGCGGGGGACGCATGCGGGCGGCCCCACTGGGGGGCCCTATGGGGCCACGAAGCGCTGTGCTGGGTGGGTGACAATGCCAAGTTGGGCGTGGGGGACGCATGCGGGCGGTCCCACTGTGGGCTTCGGAGGAGCTCCCTATGGGGCCACGGAGCGCTGTGCTGGGCGGGCGAAAATGCCAAATTCGGCGTTGGGGACGCACGCGGGCGGTCCCACTGGGCTGGGGGCTTCGGTGGAGCTCCCTATGGGGTCACGAAGCGCTGCGCCGGGTGGGTGAAAATACTACATTGGGTGTGGGGGGCGCATGCGGGCGGTCCCACTGGGGGCTTCGGGGGGGCTCCTTATGGGGTCACGGAGCGCTGTGCTGGGTGGGTGGAAATGCAAAATTGCGCGTGGGGAACGCATGCGGGCGGTCCCACTGGGGGCTTCGGCGGGGCTCCCGATTGAACAACGAACCGCTTACTGGCTGAATGAAAATGCCACATGGGATGTGGGGGGCGCATGTGGGCGGTCCCACTGGGGACTTCGGTGGAGCTCCCTGTGGGGTCACGAAGCGCAGTACTGGGTGGGCGAAAATGCTAAATTGGGCGTGGGGGGGGCGCATGCGGGCGGTCCCACTGGGGGCTTCGGTGGAGCTCCCTATGGGGCCGCGAAACGCTGTACTGGGTGGGTGAAAATGCCGAATTAGGCGCGGGGGGCGCACGCGGGCGGGCCCCCTATGGCGCCGCGAAACGTTGCGCTGGGTGGGTGAAACGCATGGAATGAGGAGGAGGGAGGGGAGGAGGGGGGGGGGGGAGGAGGAGGAGGAGGAGGAGGAGGAGGAGGAGGAGGAGGAGGAGGAGGAGGAGGAGGAGGAGGAGGAGAGGAGAGGAAGAAAGGAACGCGGGGACCGTCTCTTCAAAACGAAGACCCAACACCACAGGATGGTTGGGAAAATTAGCCTGGCGAAGGACCCAACCATATGCAGCTGCGAGTACCGCGCAGGGTATGAGATGAGGGAGGGGGGGCGCGCAAGCTACGAGTAGCGCAAGGCATGCCCCATCTTCTCACAGGCACCGCGCCACTGCATGGACGAGGCACAGGGCAGCGCGGGCAGGAAGTGGCTGGCGGAGGAGGAGGGCTAAGCGGGGCGAGCCACCGCATCGGCATCAGCGCATCTTGAGACCTGTTACGGAACACGCAGGAAAAGTTACGGAGACACTGCGTAGACGTCAGAGGCAAGCGGGGCAGAAACGAAGCGAAGGCAGCAGAGCGAGCGACAGACGAGGGGTGACATGTTTGCCTCCGAGCCGATGGCGAGCCACGCAGAGTGCACCGCGCAGGCGGCGCCGCGCGAAAGTGGGCGGGGAGCCCCCGCCGACGCGGTCTGGCCATCCCGAGGGAGTCCCATCGACGCGCGGGGGTCGTCCACTGCGACTCAGAGTAAACGCACGGCGCCCCCGCACTGCGCGGCGAGGCGATGCGAAAAGGGCACGATCTGGGTGGAATCTCCCCGACAGACGCCGGTCACCCTCTGGCGAGAAATTCCGACGACGAGCTGGGGTCATCCAAGCGTCTGCGACAGCCAGGGCGCCAGCCGCCACGGCGGCCCCTCAGATCAGGCCTCGCGGATGAACTCGCTGGAGCCCAGCTCCCTTTGACAGTTACCTCGCCTTCCCTTGCGCTGGTTCGCGCGCGTCGCGAACCTGGTCGGCGACCATTTCTGGAGCGCCGAAAACGCTCGAGACGGTGTCGCCCTTCGCGCAGGCGCATGTGAGCAGCCGGCCCCCCGGCAGGACTGCGTCGACTCTCCCAGCACCGCGCCCGAACTGGCCCTCTTTCCAAGCCGGTTTCAGATCACGCCAAATCGTCTTCAGTGTAGTTTCGGATGAGACTGAGGTCCTCCAGCACTCCTCGCCGCTCACTGTCCGGAATATCATTGCGAGGTCCGCCAGCGTCGCCTGCAGCAGCATCGAGGGCGGCGCCGCAGCAGCGAAGGCGGTGCCCGGGCCCGGGGCACGAAATGCGATGTCCTGGTTGTTCGCGGACAATCCACAAACCACAATGTTCCCGTCACTTGCGTTGCATATGGCATACTTCGCCCCGGCCGCGACATGCGTGTAGGTGACGCCCTCACTCAGAGGTGGGATGTTGCACTGCCCCCAGTCATTGCTGCCGCAAGCTGCTGCAGTCCCATCGCTGCGCAGCAGCACCGAGTGCTTCCACCCGGCTGCGACCTCCGTGAACTTCACGTTATCCTCGAGATCGGGTAGGTCGCACTGGCCCGCGTCGTTCCTGCCCAAAGCGTGGGCAGTACCGTCGTCACCCAGTAAGACCACGTGATTTGACATGCTGATTTGCACGATGGTCCGATGGACCTCCCACTCGCAGATCTCCTCGCCCTGCGGATGGATGATCTGCAAGATGCCGTCGCTAAGGATCCCGATTGCATTGCCCCAGGCCGCGATTAGGAAGTCCACCGCTCCCTCGCTGATATTAAGGGGGCTGAGGCGCTCGTCCTAGCATACGAAGATCACGCCGTCGCATCGCAACATCACCGTGAAGTGCGCCCCGGCAGCGATCTGCGTGAAGTGGAGGTAGTCGTCGCGAACGACGCCGAGTAGCTGTACGACATCCTTTCCAGATATCGCCAGGGTGACGGAGTAGATGTGCACCTCTCCATCGGCGCTGAGTAGTGCGACATGTTGCTCTCCCACAGCAACCCGCACGAATGCAGCGCAAGATGGCGGCGGCCTCACCACCTTGGCGGAGTGGTCAACTGCCGAAAACAGGAAGGCTGCCCCGTCATTGATCAGGAACGACATGCGCTTCCAATGCGCGGCAGCGGCCATCCTGGCAGCAAGCTCCGTAGCAACCGCTACGCCCGAGGTGGGGGGCCTACTGACCGCCTTTGACAGGGTCGAGCCTGAGCGGCTTCGTGAGACCTGTTACTGGGCACGCAGGAAAAATGTCACGGAGAAGCCGCGCGAATGTCAGGGGCAGCCCAGCAGCGGCAGAAACGAGACTGGGGCGCGCGCGGTCAAGCAGCGAAGGGAAGCAGGACAAGCGAGAGACGAGGGGTGACATGTTTGCCTCCGGGGCGATAGCGAGCCACGCAGAGTGCACCGCGCAGGCGGCGCCGCGCGGGGGTGGCTGGGGAGCCCCCGCCGACGCGGTCTGGTCATCCCGAAGGAGTCCCATCGACGCGCGGGGGTCGTCCACTGCTTGTCAGAGCAAACAGATGCGCTGCCGTACTGCGCGGTAAAGCGACGCGAAGAGGGCGCGATCTGGCTGAAATCCCCCGACAGACGCCGGTCATCCTCTGGCGAGAAATCCCGACGACGAGCTGGGGTCATCCAAGCGTCAGCGACAGCCAGCGCGCGCCGCTGGCTCGCGCGGGGCCGCCCAGGTCAGGCCTCGCGGATAAACTCGGTGAACTCCTTGGCGAGGGCCGTCGCCTCCCTCCTGCACCGCTTCGTGCGCGTCGCAAACTGCTCCAGCTGCTTCCGCAAGCCCGCCGGCGGCCCTGCCAGGAAGAACTCGATACGCGGCGCCCGCATGAGCAAGAGGTCCCCGTGGCGCGTGGCGCGCGAGAGCAGCACGTAGAGCTCCATCCACCAGTCGTCGTCGTCCTTCTTGCCGTTCCCGACCTCGTGGCGGCCGCAGTCCAGGATCACGCCTGGGCGGCGTCGGCCGGGGGAGCAGTGCGCCGGACAGTCGACGGCCCAGGGCGAGAGTCCACAGGACCGAGAGAAGGTCCGGCTGCGGACCGAGAGAAGGTCGCGCCGGCGGGTGTCTTTGACAGAGCGGCAGGTGTCTCTGGCAGGTGTCTCTGGCAGAGCGCCTTTAGGGACGAGCTCTCTTGGGGGCCATTGCAAGGTGAATATAAACTAATAGAGTTAATGGGCCGGCCACAGACAGAGCAAGAGAGATCACGACAGAGACGGCGACGACAAAGCGCGGTTATCTTCGCCAATGCGTGTCCTTGCACGCTGTCTGGGTCTTGTCGCGCCGGCGGGTGTCTTTGACAGAGCGGCAGGTGTCTCTGGCAGGTGTCTCTGGCAGAGCGCCTGGGGGCTCGGGGGGAGGGCTGGCCGCAGCTCCGAAGAATATGCTGGGACGCATGCGAACGCAACCACTGGGGCCCCTTCGGTGGAGCTCCCTATGGGGCCACGAAACGTGTGAGGGGTGGGCCGAAATGGGCGAGGGGCGGCATGCCAACTCTGCCACTGGGGCCTTCGGTGGAGCTCATGATGGGGCCACGAAACGTGTCAAGGGTGCGTCGACATGGGTGGCGCGGACGCATGCGAACCCTGCCACTGGGGCCGTCGGTGGAACTCCCAATGGGGCCACGAAACGTGTGAGGGGTGTGCAAAAGTGGGCGGGGGCGGCAATGCGCATGCCGCCCCCACCCCACTTTGGCACACCCCTCACGCATTTCGTGGCCCCATAGGTAGCTCCACCGACGGCCCCAGTGGCAGGGTTCGCATGCCGCCCCCACCTCACTTTGGCACACCCCTCGCGCGTTTCGTGGCCCCATAGGTAGCTCCACCGAAGGCCCCAGTGGCAGGGTTCGCATGCAGCCCCCGCCCCACTTTGGCACACCCCTCACACGTTTCGTGGCCTCATAGGGAGCTCCACCGAAGGCCCCAGTGGCAGGGTTCGCATGCCGCCCCCATCTCACTTTGGCACACCCCTCACACGTTTCGTGGCCCCATAGGGAGCTCCACCGACGGCCCCAGTGGCAGGGTTCGCATGCCGCCCCCACCCCACTTTGGCACGCCCTCACGCATTTCGTGGCCCCATAGGGTGCTCACTGAAGGCACCCCGTGGCAGGGTTCGAAACCTGCCACTGGGGCGTCGGTGGAGCTCCCTGTGGGGCCACGAAAGTCTGTGAGGGGTGTGCCAAAGTGAGGTGGGGGCGGCATGCGAACCCTGCCACTGGGGCCTTCGGTGGAGCTCCTATGGGGCCACGAAACGTGTGAGGGGTGTGCCAAAGTGGGGTGGGGGCGGCATGCGAACCCTGCCACTGGGGCCTTCGGTGGAGCTACCTATGGGGCCACGAAACGTGTGAGGGGTGTGCCAAAGTGGGGTGGGGGCGGCATGCGAACCCTGCCACTGGGGCCTTCGGTGGAGCTCCCTATGGGGCCACGAAACGTGTGATGGGTGTGCGGAAATGGGAACTAATGGCGATGGCGATGATGATGATGTGCTGGTGGTGATGACGATGATGATGCTGGTGGTGATGATGACAGGATGGTTGGGAACTAATGGCGACGGCGATGATGATGACGATGATGATGCTGGTAGTGATGATGACGAGGATGATGATGTTGATGATGATGATGATGATGATGATGATGAAGATGAGGATGATGATGACGATGACGATGAGTATGATGACGGCGATGGGAGGAGGGAGGAGGGGGAGAGGAGGAGGAGGAGAGGAGAGGAGAGGAGAGGAGAGGAGAGGAGAGGAGAGGAGAGGAGAGGAGAGGAGAGGAGAGGAGAGGAGAGGAGAGGAGAGAGAGGATAGGAGAGGGAGAGGAGAGGAGAGGAGAGGAGAGGAGACGCGGGGCGCTGTCTCTTCAAACGAGGAGACGCGGGGCGCTGTCTCTTCAAAACGAGGACCCAACACCACAGGATGGTTGGGGAAAAGAAAAAGAACAACGCCCAGGTTTCGCAGATTTGTTTTTTTTCCCGGCCCCTTGGCGCGCGCGGCGAAGGCGTCGCCGCCAGCTGCGCGCCCGCGCGCCGCGCCACGCCACGCCGCGCGCGCCCCGCTACCCCCGCCAGACTGCCGCGGCGCGCGCGACGCGAGTCGGCGCCACCGAACGCTCCGCGTAATCCGCCTGGTCGACGCCACGAGCGGCATCGCTCGACTGCGCGCCGCGGTCGAAAACGTCGCCGCGTCGAAGCCCCCCTCCCCATCCGGAACGGCGCCTCCCTTCCCCCCGTCCGGGACAGCACCCCGCCACCACCCCTTGCTGGCACGAGCCCCAAGGGCCCCCCTTCCGGGAGTCAGGGGGCGGGCCCGCCTGCCGCCCCCAAGTCGGGGGGGCGAGGGTTCATTTCCCCCTCGCCGCGTCGTCATTGTCGCTCGACGGCGAGCGCGTCGGTCGGGCGGGCGGGCAGGACGAGACGTCGACGTCCTCGTGGGCGAGTCGGTCGGGCGGGCGGGCGGGACATGTCGTCGCCGTCGCGATCGTCGCCCACCGCCGACGACTCGGTCGGTCGGGCGGGTCGGCAAGACGCGTGGCCATCGCAGCTGGTAGCGCGGGCGGGCGGGGCGCGTCGTCGCAGCCGTTGGCGCCGCCGCTTGCCGGCGCGGGGCGCCTGTCTTCGTCGTCGATGCCATGGGCGGGCGGGCGGGGCGCGTCGTCGACGTCGTCGTGGGCGAATCGGCCGGGCAAGCGGGCGGGGCGCGCCGTCGCCGTCGTCGCCGTGGCGTCCCGGGCCTCGTCGACGTAGCGGGTCGCTGGGGCCGAAGGGCGAGGGCCGGCGGGGTCGGAGGGCCAGGGGCGAGGCTTTCGACCCCCCCCCAGCACCCCCCCCTTGACTTCCCCCCAGCGCACTCAGAAGACGCCACTTCTTAGGTCGGAGACCTCCTGCCTGCAATCCCCGAAACGGCCGTCCGATCCAAACTCGAGGACCCCGTTCGCAATGTCGCACGCAAGCGTCGCGGCGCGACCGCCGCGACCGATCTACTCGGACGGGCCCTGCACCGCCGACTGTATTACCCGAAATAATCTCGGCACACGAGACATCGATGCCCCGCCAGCCCGTCACGACGCGAATGGTTTAGCGCGCTTCCAATCATGCTTCACCACGGCGAAAGATCCACCCCCTCCCCGACCTGGGCGGGGAGGGGGGGGGGCGCGACCAGACGGGGGCGCCCAAAACGGCCTTGGCGAGAAGCCCAGACTCACTGGCCCCACCAAGGTCTCGGGCCCACTGCGCGAACCCTTCCAAGATGGCCCCACGGTGGCCCCCGAGGTCCCCGAGCGCCCAGGGGGCCACGAGAGGCCCCCTAAAGGTTCCCACGAAACCTCCTAGATGCCCCCCGAAGCACCCAAGACGCTCCGAAATGCCCCAGAGGCCGCCGAGCAGCCCGAGACGCCCCAAGGTCTCCAAGAAACTCCCGACTCCTACCGACCTCTTCCTTCCCCCTCCCCATGTGCCTGTTCTTGCCCCCCGTCGGGCCCCCCCTCCTCCTCTTCCAATTCCGCCTCCAGTATCCCCCTCTACGGGTGCGACGTCGCGCCCGGCCCTGCGCGCTCTCTCGCACCCCTGGCCAAGGCAACTCGTCTGGGCATCGCCTCTGGATAGGCTAATAGGGCTGCCCGAAGCATCTAGAATTACCCCAGCGGTCAGCCCAATACGAAAAACATAACATTGATTCGGAACCCACTCGACCCCATGATTTAGACAGGAATCCCCCATGTCGTCGCGCAACACGCGAAGCTCATACCTGCTCAGATCTGTCTGCAAAAGACAAACCCATTGGGCGATGCAGTTTTCGCACGGATGCCGCTGCAGCGCCGCGAAGTCTACAAAAAGGCAGACACATGCGCGCGCGCTCTACCATGGCAACGAATGGTGTGCGGCGCGGCTTCTTCCAAACCTGACCTCTGAATCCAAAGAGCACACGATCGCCTCCTTCGTCTTAAACAACCATGAGGCCGCTGCTGAGGATATGCGGGGCAGTGGGCAGTCGTCGCAATCCATGATTGAACGCCCAACCTGCAGCGCGCACTGTATCAACATGATGAGGCGTGTCCTGACAACTCTGTCTTTAAAAATGCTTCGGTCGGTTCGGCCGCGTGCCAGATGTCTTTGCAATTGGCGGCAGTTTTGGAACGAAAGCTACAACAACCCTCACAACGCAAGAGGCGACTTGGTGTCTTCCTCGGTAGAAACGATACCCCTGGGATTGTGACGCTGCGGACGCAATCGCGAGTGCAGACGTCCCGCTGGCGTGGGCAACACGGGCCAACTCATCCGCAAATCCCTGTCCCGGACCGAAGTCGTGAACATCTCCCAACCGCGTTCGACATCACATCCTACTTCGCCAAAATGTGTGAGCGGCGTGGTTCTGAACGAATAGCGCCCGCTTCGGTTTCCATTGTAGACTCCAGGGTTACGGGAAATCCCTGCGAAATTCTGCGTGGTCCTACCCCACTGCGATAATGATGCAGCTGACTCGGCCGCTACTCGGCACTGCTTCTTGAAAGTCAGGTCGGTTCTTCCCCGCCAAAAGCCGCGCCAACCACTGTGCACCGCAGCGGTCACCTTTTCTCTGCTGTTGTGCCAAATTCCAATGCGCGCCGCTCTTGAAGATCAACGCAATACCTCTTCGCCGCAGCCATAAAACCTGTTAACGACACGGGTGCGATCGAAGCAATATCTGGGCTTTGTTTTCGTCAAAGCCTCCTCCGCGATACGCATCTCGCAACTGGCGACGTTCAGCTAGCATCGAATTCACAAGTTCAACTCCGCTGCATGCGCCCTCGCATGCTGTGTGCGTGCCATGGAAGTGGCGCAAACAATCTCGGTCAGCGCCATGGTCATGATCTGGCCGAAAACCATGCCCATAGTAGACAGTTGCACAGTTATGAATGTCATGTGGATGACCCTCCTCTTCCTCCTCCTCGCCCTCATCCACTCCTTGCTCCTCATTCCCCTCGCCCTCATCCCGTTCCTCCTCCTCCTCCTCCCCCTCCTCCTCTTCCTCCTCCTCCTCCTCCTCAACCTCCTCGCCTTCATCCTTTCCAGCCCCCTCCTCTTCGCCTCATTGTTTTCTTCTCCTCCTCCTCCTCATCATCATCCACCTACTCCTCCTCCTCCTCCTCCTCCTCCTCCTCCTCCTCCTCCTCCTCCTCCTCCTCGTCCTCTCGCCGTCCTCTCTCTTCCTCATTATCCTCCTCCTCCTCCCTCCTCTCCTCCTCATCGGCATCATCATCCTTCCCACCGTCCAGCCTCATCCTCCTCCTTCGTCTACGTCCTCGCCCAACTCGACCTTCTTCGCCTCTTCGTCCGCTCCTCCTCCTTTCCTCCTCCTCCTCCCATCATCATCATCATAATCATCATGTCCTCCTCCTCTTCTCTCCTCCTCTTCTCCCTCCTCCTCCTGCTTCCTCCGCCTCCTCAGCCGCCCTCCTCTCCCTCTCCTCCCCTCCTCCTCCTTCTACTCTTATCCTCCTCCTTCTCATGCTCTCCTCCTCCTGCCCCCTCTAATCCTCTTCCTATTATTCCTCATCCTATTCCCTCCTCCTCCTCCTCCCTGCTGCCTTGCTTCTCCGCCTCCGCCTCTTCTTCATGCTCCCTCCTCCCCCGCCACCCTCGACTTCAGGACTCCATTCGCAGCTCTCTCCCGCCCCTCTCCGGATTATGCTTCTTCCTCCCCTACCCCCCCCCACCCCTCCCCGCCAACCGACCCAGGGTATAGTGAGATTCGCCCCCATCGGTGGGCCGTGACCACTCTGGCCCAGCTTATACTCAGCTCCAGCAAGCGCCCCCGCCCGTCCGCCCCCTTCTCTCACGAACAGAGCCGCGCCTCCTCCGGCTCGCGTTCCTGTTCCTGAACCTCCCCCGCTATTGTGGACCATCCTCCTGTCCCTCCTCTCCTCCTCCTCCTCTTCCTGCTCCTCCTCCCTTCTCCTCCTCCCCCGGCCCCCACTCCTCCTCATCCTTCCTCCTGCCGCCTCCTCCTCCTCTCCTTCCTCCTCCTCCTCCTCCTCCTCCTCCTCTCCTCCTCCTCCTCCCCCTCCTCCGGCCTTCGCCCTCCTTCCTCCCCCCCCCTTCCCCTTGCTTTCGCCTCCTCATCCTCCTCCCGCAACTCCTCGGCCCCCTCCTCTCCATCCTCCTCCTCCTCCTCCTCCTCCCTCCTCCTCCTCACTCCTCCTCTCTTCCTACTCCTCCTCTCCCCCTCGCCTCCCTGACTCCCTCCTCCTCCTCCTCCTCCTCCTCCTCCTCCTCCCCCTCCTCCTCTTCCTCCTCCATCCCTCGTCCTCACAACTCACGCCTCCTTGTCGCGCCCCGAGGCCTGTCGGGCGGGCGGGGAGTTCGCCGAAGGCTTCCTCACCATTTAAGAACCTGAAGCTCAAAATATGCAACATGTTCTACGTATGGACGGCGGGTGGTTTTCAAAATGTAGCTCTCGCCTTAGGCGCCGCGCACTGTTTTGTTAAAACTGCAACAGTTTCACGGATGGAGGGGCGCGTTATCAAAATGAAATGCGGCTCTCGCCTTGGCCCCGCGCACACTCGTCTTGAAAGAAGAGCTTCACGGATGGAGCCCGAGCCGTTCTCAAAATGTGGCTCCCCCCTTAGCGCCGCACACACTCGTCTTGAACAGTTGCAAGAGCTTCACGGATGGAGGGCGGTCCGTTTTCAAAATGTGGCTCTCGCCTGAGGGCCGCGCACATTCGTCTTAAAAGTGCGCAAGAGCTTCACGGATCGAGGGCGACTCCTTTTCAAAATGTGGATATTGCCTTAGCGCCGCGCGCATTCGTCTTAAGAGGTTGCCACCGAACAAATCCCATGGTGAATGCCCCGGAAATGGCGTGGTGACACATTGTCAGTCACATTGATTCGCGGTGTTGAAGTCCCAGGAGTGGTGTTCTAGCACGGTTCGGGATCGTGAAGACGCAACAGTATCGGTGAGTCACTGAGTTAAAGTCCCAAACAGGGTTTATTGCAATATCGTTGGTGGGACTTGGGTTTACACTGGTCCTCCTCCTCCTCCTCCTCTTCTCCTCCGCGTCTTCCTCTTCCTGCTCCTCCTCCTCATGCTCCTCCTCCACTTCCTCTTGCTCCTCCCCTTCATCATCATCATCATCATCATCATCATCATCATCATCATCATCATCATCATCAGCATCATCACCATCATCATCATCATCAGCAGCAGCAGCATCATCAGCAGCCGCATCATCAGCAGCATCATTACTATCTTCATCGTCATGATAATCAGCATCATCATCAACATGATCAGCATCAAGATCAGCAGCAGCAACAGCGTCATACGCATCATCAACATCATCATCATCATCAGCATCATCATCGTCGGAGTCATCGTCGTGAACGTCACCATCATCATCAGCCTCATCATCATCATAATCATCATCAGCATCATCATCGTCCTCCTCCTCATCATCATCAGCATCATCAGCCTCATCAGCCTCGTCCTCATCCTCATTCCCATCCTCCTACGTTTCATCATCATCATCATCACCACCACCATCATCATCATCATCAGCCTCATCATCAGCATCATCATCCGACTCGTACTCAGAGTGCTCCTGCCGCCGACGAAACCACTTCAGACCCCCCCACACCCACCCACCCACCCACCCAACCACCCACCCACCCACCCACCAACCCACACACACACACACACACACACACACACACACACACACACACACACACACACACGCACAAACACACACACACACACCACCGAAACGCTTGGAATGCCCTGAAGCCCCAGACCACACACATACACACACGCACGAAGAAAGATCATTGTTTCGTCCTTCTCCTCATCGCGCACTCCACCCTGCTCCTCCTAGTCCTCGCCGATCTACTCATACCCCTCCTTGCCATGGAAAAATTACGGGCACTCAGCAGCAGCCCTTGCTCTTCTTCTTGCTGGTCTTGACCTTCTTCGACGACCTGCAACGAAGATAGAGACAGGGGATGGTAGAGGAGAGAGACAGATAAAAAGAGAGAAATAGAGAGAGAGAGAGACAGCGACAGAGAGAGAGGGAAAGAGCGAGAGAGAGAGAGAGAAAGTCGAACGAGGGGGAGCTGCAGTCGCAATGGGAAGGGAGAGGGCGAAGAGGAGAGAAAAGAGGAGGAAGAGGAGAGAGAGAAGCAGAAAGAGGAAAAAAAGAGAGGAAGAGAGAGAGACGAGGGATTTAAGGCAGTGCAAAACAGAAGAGAGGAGAGACGAGGGAAAGTTGGAAGGGGGAGGGGCATGGAGCGACCGAAATAGAAAGAGGGACGGAGCGGAAGGGAGGAAAGAGGGGAGAGGGAATAGGGGAAAAGGGGAGAGGAGGAAGAGGACGGGCGAAGAGGAAAGAGGAGAGGAGGGAACGGCGAGGGAAACAAGAGGGGCGCAGAGGGAAGACGGGGAACGGCGAGGGACAAGCTGGAGAGTACCAGACGTGCAAAGGCAGGGCGCGCTCCCCGGGGCAACCGCCGTTATCTGTACACTCCGAGTGGACCAGCGCCCGAGGCGGCCAGAGGCGGGCATACTGGGAGCCAGAGTGCCCATTGGGACTCGTCCTCCGATGCCGGCTCCAACTGGCGCCCTCGATATGGGCACGGCCAGCACGCCAGACCGCGCAAGGCACGGCTGGAGGCACGAATGCTAGCGTGGCCTTGCTCGGCCAGGTCTTGCAAGTGGATGCAGGGGCGGCCTGGCTCGGCCAAACCTTGCAGCGGGACAATGCCTGCACGGACGCACAACATCGCCCGGATGCGGCGTCGACCGAGGGGGGAGCATCGCAGAGTGAAGGTAAATCTGACTCTGCATTGAGACTCCCTCCTCCCAAGCTGTGCCCTGGCAGGCGATACACTGACCAAACACGCACAGACAATACGTCGTCGAGGCTCCCACTTCAAGTGCTCTCATTGCGCAGATCTCCGTGCCCTCCCTCGCGTTTCCCCTCCACACAGTTCGGCGTCGCTCTTCCTGCTTCCCTTGACGCATGGGCAGGCAAAGCATTGGGACTTCTTCTTCTCCTTCTTCTCCTTCTTCCCCTCCACCGGCAAGACGGCCTGAGCAGCCTGATAATGGAAGCAGGGAGAGGGACAGAGGCAGAGAGAGAGATAGAGGCACAGCGAAGCGAGAGCAGATGAGGAGGAGGGAAGAAGGTCCACGAGAGAAAGTCTGAGAGAGACGCACCGCAGACATGATAGGGAGACAGAGAGACTCGGAGGAGGGCCACTTGTGCCAATGGCGGCCCTCCCGCCTGGCCCAGATCTGCTCCAAATCGATCCCCGGACTCCTCCAGGGGTCCACTCTGACCCGCTTCTGCGATGTGTATCCAGCCGTGGCGACGAGAAACCTCCAGGAGGCCCAACCACCCACCACCACAGAGCCAACCGTCCGGAAGGACGCAACGAGCGCGCTCTTGGCAAATCTTCGGGAACTACTGTGGAGGGCCGCCGCTGTCTTGACTGTCCCTCCGAATAACAGGCAGACAGACATTCAGGCAGGCGAACGGACTGACGAACGGACAGTCGTTTCGGGTCAATGCGCGCGCGTTCAGAGCATACGCTACGGGGGACACATTTCCGCCGAAGTCAGAGGGCAAGCAAACAGACGGGACTAAGCAACTATATATGTAAAAATAAACAGAGAGAGTGTGGTATACTAGGAATGTTAGTCAGCGTAGACCCCAAACAGTGTCAATCGATGGTATACCATGTGTGTGTGCTGTGCTGTCTAGGTGGTGCTACGTATGTTGCACACGATTTGAAGTGCAGTAAACGTGGTGCACTCTATGCTGTGCAATATATGTTATGTCATGTATGTGCTGTAATATATGCTGTTTAATAGATTTTATGCAACCTGTTGTGTGAGCGGTCCACAAGCGCGCCGCAGTCGCGAAACAAATATCGTACAATTGATGTGATGCAGTCGAGTTGGGACAATACATGTGGTGCAGTCTATGTGGTCAAACGTATGCGGTGCAACCGATGTGGTGCAAACTATGCTGTGCCATGTATGTGATGGAGAACCAATATGTTTCTCGACATATGTTGCACAATCGATATGGCACAGTATGTTGTGCAGTAGAGGTTGTCAACTATACGTGGCGCAATCAATGGTGTGCAGTATATATGGTGCAGCCTATGTTGTCAACGATTCAAAAACGCGCCGCAGGCGAATGTTTGTTCCGTGAAGTCTACGTGGTGCAATCCAACGGCGGCGACAGGCGAAGACGAGGCGGCGACGGAGCGGTGACGGGGCGGCGACGGCGGCCACATAGCCGCCAGACCGAAGAATGGGTCCAGACGGCGGGCGGCGACGAGGCGGCGACGGGGCGGCGACGGCGGCCACGTAGCCGCCAGACCGAAGACATGGCCCAGTTCCATCGAACAGGAGCAAGAACCCCCAAGTGCAAGCACTGCTTGAGGTCCAATCTGAATACATCACTTTCGAAGGCCCGCGCGGATTTCTTGGATCGGCGCTGGACCCCGCTCCCTGGCGCGCGGAGCGCGCCAGGAGCGGTATCAGAGGCGCCGCCACGTATCCCAGCGCAGATCCAGGCAGTCCGCGCGGACTTCCGCAAGTTTGTTATGTGTATATATATATAGAGAGATAGAGAGAGAGAGGAAAAAAAAAAAAAAAACAAAAAAAAACTGACGAAAGGCCCAACCATACGTCGTTGTGAATACCGCAATTGTGCGAGCGCAGCCACTGGGGCGTTCGGTGGAGCTCCCTATGGAGCCACGAAGCGTGTGAGGGGTGTGCCGAAACGGGGGGGTGGAACCGCATGCGAGCGCAGCCACTGGGGCGTTCGGTGGAGCTCCCTGTGGGGCCACGAAACGTGTGAGGGGTGTGCCGAAAAGAGGGGTGGAACCGCATGCGAGCGCAGACGCTGGGGCCTTCGGTGGAGCTCTCTATGGGGCCACGAAACGAGTGAGGGGTGTGCCGAAATGGGGGGGTGGAACCGCATGCGAGCGCAGCCACTGGGGCGTTCGGTGGAGCTCCCTATGGGGCCACGAAACGTGTGAGGGGTGTGCGAGAATGGGGGGCGGAACCGCATGCGAGCGCAGCCACTGGGGCGTTCGGTGGAGCCCCCTATGGAGCCACGAAACGTGTGAGGGGTGTGCCAGAATAAGGGGTGGAACCGCATGCGAGCGCAGCCACTGGGGCCTTCGGTGGAGTTCCCTATGGGGCCACGAAGCGTGTGAGGGGTGTGCCGATGACGAAACGAAATGGGGGGGTGGAACCCGCTATGCGAGCGCAGCCATGGGGCGTTCGGTGGAGCCCCTATGGAGGGGCCACGAAAGCGGTTGAGGGGTGTGCGAAAGGGGGGGGCGAGGAAAGGGCGGAAACCGCCATGAAGAGCGGCCAGCCACTGCGGGGCGTTCGTGTGAGCTCCCTATGGGGCCAAGAAACGTGTGAGGGTGTGCCGAAAAAGAGGGGTGGAACCGCATTGCGAGCGCCAGACGCTGGGGCCTTCGGTGGAAGCTCTCTATGGGGGCCACGAAACGAATTGAGGTGTCTGCGAAAGATGGGGGGGTGGAAACCGCAGGCGTCGGGCAGCCACATTTTTTTTTGTTTGGGGGGGCGTTCGGTGGAGCTCCATATGGGGCACGAAACGTGGTGAGGGGTGTTCCTAGAATGGGGGGTGGAACCGCAGGCGAGGCGCAGCACTGGGCGTTCGGTGTGGGGCGTGGGAGCTCCGTATGGAGCCACGAGGCGTGTGAAGGATGTGCTGAAATGTGGGGTGGAACCGCATGCGAGCGCAACCACTGGGGCGTTCGGTGGAGCTCCCTGTGGGGCCGCGAAACGTGTGAGGGGTGTGCCAAAAAGGAAGGTGGAACCGCATGCGAGCGCAGACGCTGGGGCCTTCGGTGGAGCTCTCTACGGGGCCACGAAACGTGTGAGGAGTGTGCCGAAATGAAGGGGAGGAGGGGGGGGGAACCGCATGCGAGCGCAGCCGCTGGGGCGTTCGGTGGGGCTCCCTATGGGGCCACGAAACGAGTGAGGGAGGATTCAGTGTGCGAGATGGATATGGGGGGGTGGAACCGCATGCGGAGCGCAGCAATGGCGTGTTCGGTGGAAGCTCCAGAGGGCCACGAAACGTATGAGGGGTGTGCCGAAATGGGGGGTGGAACCGCATGCGAGCGCAGCCACTGGGGCGTTCGGTGGAGCTCCCTGTGGGGCCACGAAACGTGTGAGGGGTGTGCCGAAAATGGGGGTGGAACCGCATGCGAGCGCAGCCACTGGGGCCTTCGGTGGAGCTCCCTTTGGGGCCACGAAACGTGTGAGGGGTGTGCCGAAATGGGTGCAGGGGACGCATGCTGATGATGATGATGATGATGATGATGATGATGATGATGATGATGATGATGATGATGATGATGATGATGATGATGGTGATGGTGATGGTGATGGTGATGGTGATGGTGATGGTGATGGTGATGGTGATGATGCGGAGGATGATGATGATTATGATGATGATGATTATGATGATGATGCTGATGATGATGAGGAGGATGACAATGATGATGATGGTGGCGATAACGGCGATGATGATGGCGATGATGGTGATGCTTACGATGATGACGATGATGACGACGACGATGATGACGATGACGATGACGACGATGATGGTGATGATGGTGATGCTTACGATGATGACGATGATGACGACGACGATGATGACGATGACGATGACGACGATGATGGTGATGATGATGACGATGATGATGATGACGGGAGGAGGGAGGAGGGGGGAGGAGGAGGAGAGGAGAGGAGAGGAGAGGAGGACGCGGGGCACCGTCTCTTCAAAACGAGGACCCAACACCACAGGATGGTTGGGGAAACGAGAGAGAGAGAGAAAGAGAAAAAGAGAGAGGGAGAACAACAAACAAATCCACCGAGAGGGATCGACACACGACGGGCGAGAGTGAGAGGAGGACGACGATGACGAAGACGAAGGAGGACGAAGGGACGGTGGAGCACGACGGCGGAGCACGGAGAAGAACGGAGGAGGAGGGAGGTGCCCGCGTCCCGTGAGGGGCGCGGCGTCCTGCCGGGGCGCTCTGGGTCGGGAGGGGGGCGACAGCGCGGATATGCCTGGACTCCCGGAGCCGCGGGGAAGAAGCGAGCACTGCCGCTGCTCTCGCGACCTCGGCCGTCCAGGGGGCCGCTCCCGCGGGCCCTCGTCAATGTTTGTTGCTCCCGGCGCCGACCACCAGCAGGATCCTGCCAACCTCGAACACCGCACATCACCGCAGCCATGCCACGCCGCAGCGCGAGACGCAGGAGCGCGCCGCTCGGGCCATGGAGCCGTGGAACAACATACGGGCAGGACATTGTTGTGGATATCGTGTCGCGGCGGCGGGCCCCGGCGCCACGCGGTAACACGCTGTGCCTTGCGAGCGGACAGCGCGTTGCTCCGCTCCGCGGGGCGGGAGCCCGGGAAAAGCTCGAGACGTCGACGACCCTGGACGGGGAAATGGATGGCGTGGCGCGCCGAAGCGCGGTGGGCCAGAACCGGCGGCGCGACACGCCGAGCCAAAGTGCCTGACCGTAAATCCGCGCACGAGCCGAGGGGGGCCCGGGGGAGGGGGAGGAGGAGGGGGAGGAGGAGGAGGAGGAGGAGGAGGAGGAGGAGGAGGAGGAGGAGGAGGAGGAGGAGGAGGAACGCCAGTGCCCGCATGCGGTTCGTCTGGCTGGCCGGCGGGCGGGGCCAGACTCAGAAGTTGTTGTTAAGCCTGTCCAGGGCGACCCTGTGGCAGGTCTTGTGCGTGGAGTATGCGGAAGTAGGTGATCTTGTAGACGACGCCGTAGGCTTGACCTCCAGGTATAGGTAATAGAGCAACACGAGGTTGCGCATTGCTGCAAACCTGGAGTGCTCGTGCCGTGGATCGTCGTGGTAAGCCTCATCTCCGGCGAGCCCGAGACGATGCAGAATATCACCATGAAGGAACTGTCGAGGGCGAGGCAGCCAGTGAAGGGCATGACGGCATTGCA
>CAUYUJ010022060.1:450695-566757 GCA_963575745.1 Prorocentrum cordatum | reverse complement strand
GACAGCGCATGGTACCAGTCCGAAGCCCAAGTGCGTGAAGACGGAAAATCAGCACAGCGTGGCCTCTCAGTTCGCTGTCACCTGTGCACTAAGACACTTGCTACCACCTGCCACCACATGCCACTCAAATCGAGAGCGTCATCTCTATCAGCCGCGCAGAGCCTCGGAACTTGAGAATGAGGTTTGGAAGCTATGGCTTGGGTGGGAGGGTGAAAGTGAAAGCAATGCTGCCGCAGGCGATCGAGGGAATGATCATGTTAGCCTTGGTTCAATGCGTTTCACAATTGACACGGGCTGCGGTTGTTACCGCACTGCGGAACAAATCATGAGGAGTTTTTTTTTTTTTTTTTTTTTTTTTTTTTTTCGGGAGGCCCATGACGCTTCTCGGGAGGCTCAAGAGGCTTCCTGGGAGGCCCAATGGCCCAACGGGCTGCTCGGGAGGCCCACAGGGCTTCTTTGGAGGCCCGAAGCGCTTCTCGGGACACCCAAAAAGATTTTCCGGAAACCCGAGAGGCTTCTCGGGAAACCCAGAAGGTTTCCCAGGAAACCCAACACTTTTTTTCGGGCGACCCAGGATAAGGTTCTTCTGGGAGGCCCAATACGCTTCTCGGGGGGCCCAAAAGCCCTCCCTGTCAGAAGGCCCAAAAGGCCAGTCGGGAAGACCCAAGAGGCGTCTCGGGAGGCCTGAGAGGCGTCTCGGGTGGCCCACGGGGCCTCTCCGGAGGCCCAAAGCCTTCTGTCGGGAGACCCAGGATAAGATGCGTTTGGGAGGCCCACGATGCCAGTCGGGAGGCCCAAGAGGCCAGTCTGGAGGCCCAGGAGGCCAGTCGGGAGGCCCAAGAGGCCCGTCGGGAGGCCCACGAGCCCAGTCGGGAGGCCCAAGGGCCCAGTCGGGAGGCCCAAGGGGCTTCCCGGGAGGCCCAGGAGGCTTTTCCGGATGCCCAAGACGCCTCTCGGGAGGCCCGAGAGGCCCCTCGGGAGGCTCCTTGAAGCGTGCCAGAGCAACTATTAATTTCAAAGCTGATCGTATAGAAATTGTATTTTTTTCTCTCCGCCGGACCCTCCCTTCCCCCCCCCCATCCAGGGAAAATCTTTAGGATTTCCATAACACCCCCCTCCCTCCCGATGACGACGACGACGACGACGACAACGACGAAATCGACGACGACCACGACGACCACGACGTTGACGACCACGACGACGACGATGAAGACGACGACGACGCACGACGCACGACGACATCCCATGACCAGCCCAAGACGGTCGTAACCCGTCTCCGACAACGAGTCGCCCGCAAACCCCGACCTTAGTGTCATCATAACACCGTGGCCTGGGCCAGAACTTAAGCGCGCGATGCGCGTGCGTGGTCCTAGTGTGGAGAATCATGTGCGGAGGGGTGACGATCGTCGGGCCTCCGTAGGGGGGGTAGATGTTGTTTTCTCGGACAGGGAACCTATACGGGGCACCCCATAGGGCGCGAGGTATGTGCTACAAAACATAAGCCCGCGAAACCCAGCTGGCGCACGATGCGGCGAGGAGGCGGCGATCGGCGCCTCCGGGGCGAAACCCTGGCAAACCCAGCCAGCTCACACGGCGGCAGCAAGGCGGCGACGGATGGCCACCGTGCGAGAATCCGAGGACCTACCCAGTTATTCAGGGAAGCAGGCAGGAACCCTCGTTGCAAGCACTGTCAGAGCTTTTCGGCAACGCAGCAATCAAGTGGCACGAGAAGGTCTTGAAGTGTAACCCACATGTAGAGGGTAGCACCGCTGCGCGCGAGGAACCAGCCAGGCCTCGTGACCTTGGTGGCGAAGAGCCTGGACGTACTCCTTGAGAGCTTCTTTACCTGCCAGCCGATGGCTCAGAAGAGCCTGGTCCACCGATCGGGGTTCGATCATGAGATCATGGACTGTGGATCCGTCGGTTCTCGAAGGGTATTGGGCGATCGGCTGGTTTTCGATCCATCTTCGCGTTCGCGTTCGGCGCGCAGTGATGAATCGAGCAGCGTCGACCAGTGGGCAGAATCGGAACTGCAATCTGGCGTCGGATCAACTTGAGTATACTGGTAGCTCTTAAGGTCATTGCTCAATAGTGCAGTCAAACTCAAAGAGGATCTCTTCCCTGCTGCGCTATGGACGGTGTTCATTCGGGCGGGCGAGGTGAAATTGGTGGAGAGGCACAAGTCGTTACAAGTGCGATTGCGGCTCATTGGGGATGTATTGGAGAAACACGGCATCAAAAAGGCCAAGATTACCCTCAGAGAGATGCCCGACATGATCAGAGCAATGGGCAGCAACGGCGTGGTCTTGGAGCAGTGCCTGTCCCAGATGACCAGGCGCTTCATAGATATGCTGAACGCCACGAAGCAGCAGACCTCAGACGGGTCGCCCGCTCCCGACGGCGCGTTCGGCGAGGAGGATCCGCTGACGGAGGCCCCGCCCGAAGGACAGAGCACCCCGCTGAGGGCGAACTTGCTCGGCGAGGTGCAGGGCCTGATGCTGTCCTACTGGATCCAGCTGCGGGCCCTCCCCGTGGACGACCCCGAGCTGACCTCGACGGTCCTGTCCTTCTGCTCGGCCGGCGGCGACTGCCGCATGGAGCCCGCCGCTCTGGCGCGGGCCGTGGCCGAGCTCGGCCCGGCGGCCGCCGGCTCGGAGGCCGCCGCCGTGCAGGGCGGCCTGGTCGGGCACCTGACCGAGCAGCTCCCGCGCATGAGGCGGCGCGAGCTGGTGAGGGTTGCCATGGCAGCCAGGTCGGTCGCCATCTGGCACGCCGTCACCGCGGAGGTCCGCAGCTGGCTGCTCAGGGATGGCGTCGCCACCATCTCCATGCTGCGGCAGGGGCAGGACATCGACGACCTCCTCGCCATCCTCGCCCACAGCCTCGCCTGGTCACAGCACGCGCCGCAGGGAGGCGCCGCCGCGAGCGGGGAGGGCGAGCGCGCGGCGACCCGCGACCTGCTGCAGAGAATCATGCACCTCGCCGTGGACTCCCTGGAGCACGTCTCTCACAAGGAGCCAGAGCTTGCGAGGCGGCGGCTCGTCGCCACCGTGAACACCCTCTCCGCGTTCGAGCAGGGCGTCCCGCTGGGCTCGCTGAGCCGCTGCTTGCACGAGCAGGCCACCGCTGGGCCGGCCTGGGACGCCGCCAGCGCCGTGGAGGTGGCCTACAGCTTCTCGGCGCTGCACGGCGGGGAGATGCCCTTCGACGTCGTCGCGCGCCTGTGGAGGCTCGTCGGGGGCGCGCTCGCGGAGGCCGAGGCGGAGCTCTCCGACGCCGAACTTGCAAAGTTCTGGGCCTTCGCCCTGGCGGCGATGCACCTCTCCACGCGCTCCGCGCTCGCGGCGCTGCGGCTGGCCCCCGAGGGGCCCTCCGTCGAGAGCTACCTGCTCTGGAAGCGCTTGGCGAAGGGCCAGGTGCGCTTCGACCTCGCCAGGGAGCAGCAGGCTCGGGGGAGGGAAGGGTGCCAATACCGCTGCTCGTCCTGGAGAGCCCTCGCCGCCACGCCTGGACCTCCTGGGAAGGCTAGAGAGGAACGAACCCTGGGAGAGGCCGGGGGCGAGGTGACGTCGTCGGGCGAAGGGCAACGGGGGGGCAGCAGACGTGGGGGGATCGAGGCTTGCAGGAAAGTGGCACCAAAGGTCCCCTGAGCAGCCCCTGTACTGGCACCGCGGGCCCGAAAGATGCACGAAAGGTGCACGTTTCTTCATGCCACCGTTTATTGTCACCCGTTTACGAACATCCGATGTCGGTACCTTCGTGCTCCCCCTGCAGGCGGTCGGGTCGGTGGCGAGCCTCCGCGCTGGGCTGCCGCAGGCGTTGCCTGGCGAGGTGTGCCTGGAACAGCACGCGGTGCAGGGCAGCCCGTATGTAGCGGACTTCGCGCTGGAGGGGCGGAAGGCCGTGCTCGTCGTCCCGCGGTCCGTCCACCAGGCCGCCGACCGGGACGGGGCCCTGAGCGGGCCGGGGCGGCTGATGCAGCGGACGCTGGAGGCCCTCGGCTGGAGGGTGCAGTGGGTGTGGCCAGGCCGCGAGGCCGAGGCGCTGGCGGAGCTGGGCGGGGGGGCCGGGGCCGAGAGCGGGGACGGGGCGGCGCAGGGCGAGGCGGCAGACGAGGACGAGGCGGTGAGTGCCTCGGCGCAGTGAGCGGCCGCGGCCCCACGGGCCTATGAGTGCGCGCATATCGCGCGCGCGGCAGGAGAAGCTGCAGGCGCGGCGAGTGCGGCAGCAGGCGGAGGAGGAGGAGGAGGAGGAGGAGGAGGAGGAGGAGGAGTTTGCGAGCTATGGGGGAGAGATAAGTGCAGAGGGGGAGGAGAATGAGGAGGTTGCGCGAGACATGGGGGAGAGAGATATGCAGGGATGGAGATATCTGGATATATTCTGATACTTATGTTTATATATGTGTGGATCCATACATACAAGAAGAGAGAGAGAGAGAGAGAGAAAGAAAGAAATAAAGAAATAAAGAAAGAGCGAGAGACTGGGAGGAGGAGGAAGGGAGGGAGAGAGAGAGAGAGAGTTGGTATTGTAGAGGGGGGCCGTCGAAGAGGAGTTGAAGGAAGGGAGGGGGCCATCTGTCCCGCGGAGGAGGTGGTGGACAGCTCGGGCTCGTCAGACGAGCAGGCAGCCATTGCGCGCTTGATGTCCGAGCTGCAGCGCTTCTCCGACTTCTACAGGGACCAACTGGGACAGATGAGGAGGAGGAGGAGGAAAAAGGAATGAGGAGGATAATGAGGAGGAGGATGAGGAGGAGGAGGAGGAGGAGGAGGGAGGAGGAGGCCAAGGAGGAGTAGAAACAGCTCAATCAGCTTCGTCACAACGGCCATCCAGCGGGGAGTGTCGGGAGGACCAGGAGGATCTGGACGAGGAGGAGGAGGTGGGCGGGCGGCGCAGGAGAGGGTGGACGGGCAAGAAGGGGGACCCAGACAGCCGATGTTCCAATGTTTCCACGGCGGCGCACCTGGAAGTCCTGGTCCTTTCCCCATGGGGGGTGTTTCATCACAGGGTCCTGGGGTCAGCAACGGGCCCCGCGAAAAACTGACAAAAATCACCCGTTGTGATTTTTCACGACGCGAGCATGTCTGGGCACTCAGCCAGAAGGGGAGGAGGAGGAGGAGGAGGAGGAGGAGGAGGAGGAGGAGGAGGAGGAGGAGAAGGAGGAGGAGGAGGAGGAAGAGGAGGAGGAGGAAGAGCAAGAGGATGAGGAGCAGGAGAAGGAGGAGGAGGAGGAGGAGGAGGACGGAGGGGGAACAAAAACAACTGTTCGACTCGATAGGCTTACGCCGCATCCGCCGACCCCTTGAGTTTTTCGGGAGCGCGGTCCTTTGGACCATCGTTCACAGACGGCAGGCATCGGTCCAGAAACCGGAGGAGTGGTTCTCGATTGGCCTGGGGTGTATCCCGCCGCCGTGTGTGGGTTGCGGGTCTGAAGGCGCTCGGATGTCTGATACGATGTCGTGGGAGGCCTCACGTGGGCTTCTTGGAGGTGGTATTTGAGCTTCTTAGGGAGGTATTTGGGCTTCTTGGGGGGGTCCTGGGGGCCTCCTGGGGTCCTTTTATGTTTTTGTTCGGGGATCTCTGGGGCCTCTGGAGGGGATCTTCGAGCAAGCTGGAAATGTCTCGGGTGCCCGACTCGCACTTGCGCTCATGCATGTCATTCGCAAGTGACACGAAGGTAGGAGGAGACGGTGTGGACAGACCTTCTGGGGGCTTGAATGTGTTGTTCACGGGAAAGTTCTATCGATTGGAGCCACCGTCGGGGACAGCCATTAATGCGCTGCCCACTTCGTATTAAAAAAAAAAAAAAAAAAAAAAAAAAAAAAAAAAAAAAAAAAAAAAAAAAAAAACGTGAGGAAATACGCGCCGTGTGCCACGGAGGACCACGGGCAGTATATCTTCTGGGGAGCAGGAGGCGAAGGGGCAGCGCAAGGAATGACGGAATTGACAGAGCGCAAGCGAGTGGAGGACAAGGACTAGTGGTTTCTTGCAGTGCAGGACGAGTTTCGCCGAGGAGCGCTTGCTGAATTCACGCGCAATTCGTTGCATGGCAGACCGACGGATGTTCCGGGGTCGTGGGTGAACGGTGCACCGTTGTGCGGAAACGCTCGTTGTGTAAGAGAGGCAGAGGTAATTGCGAAACAGAACGGGCTAGAGCGTGATGAGTGCAAAGTGGAGCGAACGAGGAGAAAACTCGTCGCGACGTCGCCGGAAGACGCGGTTTCGCGAGGAAAATGTTCTCGACGCCGTCGCCATTTATGCGAATCAGGACATTCGCTGCCACGTCGGGAAGCAGAGAGCTGCGCAGTGGGCAAAGGAGCGAGGAGAACAGCTGCTCCGGTTCGCAGCCAGAAGCCGCCCGTGCCATGGGGGGGAACAGAGGCGGCCGCACATGGTGGAGGAGAAAAGACTCTCGCTGGGGTACAGCGACAAGGAGTGCGCAAGCTTGCCGGGGTGACTACCGCTGGCGAAGGGGATGCCCGTGGCTGTGGGGAATCATCTGGGTCGGCCGAAGAAGCAGCCTCTTCGGGGGCGCACAGCAGCGATCCGTGGATGAGCTTTGCACGAGGACGAGGTCCTGGGGGATGATTACGAGGAAGTCTTGTTACATCTACTGCGGGTGATTGCATTGGACTTCCACGCCAAGGAGTGGCACCTGCCAGGCTGGGAGCCGGGTCTGCATCCGATCTTCCCATCGAAATGCGGCAATGGTTCTTGGGCGGGCATTGGAAGCGCCCAGTGTCGCGCGCGAAACGCACGCAGTTCATGATCGCCCCGTCTTTGGCAGCGACGGCGCGCGCTGCGCGGGGCTGGGCCACGGGGGCAGCGATAGCGGACCTTGAAAGAGGGCGCGATGTGAGTTGGACGTCAAGTTGCGCCGCCATCGCGCGCGCAGGCGAGATAACCTTTTGATCTTCTGGCCTTTTGATAGGAAGCCGCGCAACGAAGGTGAGATGGCAGGCGCGAGAAGGCTGTTGCAGGTGCTCCGAGGAGAAGCCGTGAATTGGGAAGAGTGGGGGGCGGCCCTAACGCCGCGAGACCAAGTTCGAGCGGTGCCGGCGGAGTTTGCTGGTAGAGGCGTTCATGCAGCGCGAGTTTCAGAGGAGAGAGAGGCCAGCGTTTTGCAATGAGCGCACGGCAGTGACGAAGAGCGCAGACGAAACATTACGGAACACATGCAAGACATGGGCAACGAAAGGGGAGGGCGACGGATCTGCTCGGCAGGGCGGCGACGGGGGCGTCGCGGGGCGCGGCGACGGGGGGTATTAACACCATGCGCTGCGCGATGTGCCAGGGCGTCGAGTCGAAGAACGAGGCGCGTAGTAGCTGCGCGAAGTGGAAGGGGGGGCGTCTGCGCAGAGCGATGCCCAAACAAAACGCGCCTGTCGTTTTTCGACGAGAACACGGAGATGTCGGACGCGCAGAGGAGACGCCCCGCGCTCGGGGAGAGGGCGCGTCGGACGTGCGCCGGGGCAAGTGAAAGGGCAGCGCGAAAAGAAAACGCAGAGACTTCGAACCGCGAGAGGAAGGCTGAGGCGGAAGCGACGTCGTTGACGCGCCGCGCCCCCAGTTGCGGGGCGGCGTTCTGGGGCGCTCGGCATTTGTCCCCCTCGCAGAAGAAAGACCATCGAAGAGAAAGGAAGGTTGGAGCGGCGCGTGGAGATTTGTTCGAAATGTGGAGTCACCGCGAAGGTCGCAGCCGACGCGGCGAAGCGGTTGGAGCGAGAGCTCAAGTGCGCTACGCGCGACGAGGAGTTCCCTCGACGGGGCCGCGTCAACGACAGACAAGAGAGTGATCATTTCACGATGAAGAGTAAAGTTGCGCGCGTGAAGTGCATTGCCGTCGGCTTTGCGGCTCGCAATTGGCAAGCGCGCGGGTGCTTCGACGCCTGCGAGAGGAAGCCCCAGAAATGTCAGTTCGCGCGCGGTCCGAACTTCGCGCGCGCCCGCAAGGGGCGCGCGCTGAAGCGCAAGGCCTGCGCGGGAGACCCGCGGCGGCGCTGGCGGCGGCGGGCGAGCGCGCGGGGCCGCCAGGGGGAACGGGAAGAGGAGGGAGTCATAGAAAGGTGGGGAGTTGGTCGACTTTTCTGCGATGGGGGCCAGGGGGGGAATAATTGCTGAGGCGGTACATCGGACTGCCTGGGGTGGCATTGTCGCCGCGGCTGGGTTCCGGGAAGGTGTCTCGCGGGCGTCGCGGGCATGGAGCCTCGGGGCTATCCGCGGTGATCTCGTTGGGTGGCTTCGCGCGAGCCTCGCGGAGGCAGGTTCGAAGGCTCTCGGCGGCCATTGTGTGGCCCCTTTTGGGCTTCTCGGGGGCCTTCGGTGTCTTTGGGCTGCTTGTTGGGGGCTTCCTGGGTCCTCTCGGGGGCTTCTTCGCGTTTATGGGGGGTCTCTTCGGGCGGAGAATGCGCGGGTTCGGCTCGAGGTTCTACGGCGACGACGGCGAGCAGCTCGACAGGGGCCAGGTCCGTGAGGGCATCAAGCGGGAGATGAAGTTCATGGAGTCGCTCGACATCGGGCAGGTGGTCGAGCGCCCTCGCGACAAGAAGGTCTGGGGCACGCGCTGGCGTTACCGCGAAAAGAGCGACGGCGTCAGGAACGCGTTAGTCGCGAAGCAGTTCAGGGATGCGCAGGCGGATGATTTCTTCGCCTGCGCCCCTTGCACGGAGGCCGCGCGCGTGCTGATGGCGGCGGCGTTGCTGCTCGAGCGCGTCATCGCGGCGATGGACTTCAGCGTGGCCTTCGCGCGCGCGCGCCAGTGAAGCAGGGCGCCGAGATCTACGTGGCGATGCCGCCTGAGTGCGGCATGGGGCACGGCTTCGCGTGGAAGCTGAAGAGGTCTCTCTATAGGCTCAGAGAGGCGGCGCTCAGGTTTCAGGAGTTCCTTGGCTTCGAGGCGTGCAAGGCGGAGCCCGCGATCAACCGCCGCGAGGGGAAGGGCATCGGGGTCGGTGTTCACGCGGGCGATCCCCTTGCCTCGGGCCCGACGCAGAGTGCGTTCGACGAGGTCTTCGACGAGCTGGCCAAGCACCTTGCGGTCAAAGGGCGACGCGTTCTGGGTGGGGCTCCTGTGATCTACCTCGGGTCGTCATTGCAGCGGTTCGGGGGCGTGGTCGTGGAGTAGAGCAAGCCCAGCAATGTGGAGAGCATCCTCGAGGCCGCGGGGATGTCGGGCCGCGCGGCGGCGGGCGCTGCGGGCGCGAGACCAGACCTCGCACATCCTGGAGCCGAGCAGCCGCTCAAACGCGAGGAGCGTTCGCTATGCCGGAGGTGCTGCGAGAAGATCCAGTACGCCGTTCCGCGGAGGCTGGGCGCGATGAACCCGCTGAAAGGAGCTGGGCAGACAGTTGAGCGAGCCACGCTCGGCCGATATGAAGTACCTGAAGCACTTCCTCCGCTGCCTCAGCGAGACGATCGACCTGGCGATGGTTCGCCGCTCGTCACGGGACTGGAAGCGTCTGCGATGGTGTGCCGTCTCGGACTGGGCTGGGCGCCGCGAGACTCGAAAGTCGACGGCGTGCGGGATCGTGCGATGGTGCGGCGTGGTCGCCAGTGCCTACGCTCGCACGGAGACGCCTTGGCTCAGTCCAGTCCGGAGGCCGAGAACCTCGCGGCAGTGGAGCTCGCCGCGGGGATGCCGTGCGTTCGTGAACTCGGGAGGTTCGAGGGCTTCGACACGTCTCTGGAGATCGAGTGTGACGCCTCCTCCGCTATCGCGATTGCCTCGCGGCGTGGTCTCGGCAGGCTGCGGCGCCCGGAGGTCAAGTGGGCACGGCTCCAGCAGCTCGTCGGGAC
The DNA here is from genome assembly GCA_963575745.1 of Prorocentrum cordatum. Lineage (NCBI taxonomy): Eukaryota > Dinophyceae > Prorocentrales > Prorocentraceae > Prorocentrum > Prorocentrum cordatum. The sequence continues at coordinate 556,965 of CAUYUJ010022060.1, read as the reverse complement.
GGGACAGATCAATATCCTGAAGGTGAAGGGCACGGAGAACCCACCCGACGTCGGCACCAAGAACCTGGGCAAGGCTGCGCTGGAGAAATGCCGATCGGTGCTGGGGATGACGTCCGTTGGGAAGTACGGCGCTGGGATTGCGGCGGCCCTGGCGGCGACAATGGGGGCGCGATGCGCGGCGGCGTTCATGGCGATGGCGAACGCAGTTAGGGCTGAGACCACGACCACGACGACAACGACGACATCCACACCAGACATACACGTGATGATTGCCCTGGTCTGGTCGGAACTCTGCATGTTGGCGGGGATGACGCTTGCGATCTGCTGCATGTATCTACGCCAGCAAGGAGCAGCGGTCGCGAGCGCTGGAGGTGCGACGCAGGTGGAGCCTGAGCATGAGCGAGAGCCAGACCCGCCTACACCTGTAGCCCACCCTCGTCCCCAGATGCTGAGACACCTGTGATTGCTCGGCGTGGCGCGACGCAGTTTTACCACCTCGAGTCGGTGAACACGGTGGCCCACTCGTCGGCGGTGTGCAACGCGCTTCAAGGACATGCCAGACGACTGATCCCTCGTGCTGGATGCCTGATTTGCACGAAGCTCGCGCCTGCCGGCACGCCCGCGACGTTTCGCGCCGACGGCGAGGCGTCCGCGATCCACGCCGACGGGAACTGCTGTGGGCTTCGGTCGAGGAGACGCCGCCTCATTTCGAAGCGGACCTGCGCGCTGTGTTTTGGACGGTGAGGCTCGCGCCCTTCTGCGAGGCCCTCCGCCATGTCTGACATGGCGCGCTCATCGCGCTGCTCGCCGAGGCCAGAGATTTTGCATGTGATTCGCGGGCCCCTCGGCAAAAGACTCGAGGAGGGGCGTCGGCAAGTGGCGCTCCTGACGGCCCCTTTTCGTGCCCCTGGCGCCCCGAGGCCCCGCGTGAGGCGCGCGCGTAACATGACGCGTTGATGTGATAATGACATTGTGGCACGACGTACTGCAGCCGTTCCGGCGCGAGGATCCGAGGGTGAAAGATGATTTCACGATCAGATAACTGCTGTCAAGAGCACCATGACACATAGAGGAGGAGCAGAGGCGAGGTCAGGGGGCAAGAGGAGGCACGCATCAAATGAATGCCTTGTTATCTGCGACCACAGCACCAAGCGCGGCAACCGAATCGGAGAGCGCGACAAGGAGGAGACCGAGCGGATGCAAGAGCGCGCCGAACTGCAGCTAGTGGAGATGGAGGGGCCCGACAAGGATGTACATGAGGTACCAATGAGGGGCCAGGAGAGCGGAAGGGAAGCGATTGTTGCCGTCGTGGGGGCTCAGGAGCACGTGACGCGGTTGGGCCTCCGAGCGCGGTTGCACCCGCGGGGGTCTCCAGGGGCGGCAGACGTTAAAGCGCAGATAATCGGTCAGCCCTCAGGAATCATGGGCAACGAGTTTTTGTGGATAGCAAAGAAGAAAATGGGGCCCATGGTCAGCATGCCCAGCCAAGTAGCTGATCTTGGAAAGGGCATTCGGATCTGCGCGCGCAGTGGTAGAAGCGGGGAATCGCATAGTCTTAGGTCGGGACAACGACGGGCGATCTCGCAGATATCTTGAGCGCAAAGTGACGGGGCACAAGACACCAGTCCACGAGGAAACCCCAACTTCCAGTTCACCGCGCGGGCCAAAACAAGTCATCGCAGGTGAGGGGGGAAACGAGGAACATCGAGGAAGTTAGCGATGAGAGATGTGAGATGTATTTCCCGGGCTGGGGATTCATGGCGGGCCTATTCCATCGTGTCCGGGTGAGCCCGCGAGCCCCATTCGAAATCGAATCACTTTGAACCCGGAGGAAGAAGAAGCGGACGAGGGCGGGGGCAGTCAGCTCAGCGGCGCGAAGGGCGCGGCAGTCCGCGGGGAGGCTGAGGCTGTGGAGACTTCAGAAATAGGTTGGAGATGCCAGGGCAAGGTTTACGGGCGACCTCAGTCGGCTACATGCGGCTCAGCGGGAAGAGGGAAGGCGAGGAAGGAAGCGAAAGAAACCCAATCATCGCCATGCACTGCTGGGGTCGTAAAAGAGTGATCCTCGACAGCGACGGGGTTCATCCATTGCAGCATGTAGGAAAGTTGTTCAAGCCTCGCGCGACCTCAACCTGGGAGTTAATGTCAGTCCGGCCAGTGACTCCCAGGCGAATGGTGAAGTCAGCAGGGCGTTCGATAAAGGTCCACTTGGGACATCAAAGAGTGTCTCGGGCGGGAAACAGGGTATTGAATCCTTTGAAGGGCATGCCCTTGCACGTTGGTAGCGCCCCGTGCGCGTTTTTCATCGAAAAGTTCGCGGTCGGCGCCGGAGACAAGACGGCCCGCGAGAGGTGCCGACAGCGGAAATTCAACAAACAATTGCCCGCGTCTGGAAAATGCGTCGCGCACTTAAAAGCTCCACTTAACGCAGGTGGCAACAATCGCAATGCAAGGTGCGGGAGTGATATAAATTTCTTGGAATACATGACCAGCCGAGAGTTAATCGCTGGCATTCCAGAGGGCGCCATCGAGTCTCGCGAGACCAGGCATTAAGGCAGTGATGAGGAGTAATGGAAAGTAAATGAGTTTCGCGACATGACAGGTTTACCCTGGCAACTAGACCGGCGCGCGCGTGGGACGGGGGCTCGAGGCGGAGTGACTTTGCCAATTGCACAGCCCAGTCATGGTCTAGCTGCAGATGCCCAGCAGTTAGTGGCTCGAGGAAGCACAGCGAAGACGTCGGAGCGCCTGGCCACGGGGCCTGCGCCGGGCCGTCGCGGGCGCAAAGATATCGCCAGAGGAGACGCAGCCCACGAACCACATAGCGCAAAATGTCGAGAAAGCTCTGTCGACTGGCCCTAAAGACAAGACGACCCAAACACCCAATAGAGATAGGCAGCTGCTCAGACGAGGATGGGACCCGGCGGCCCCCAGCAGGGCAAATATAGGGAGGATACATGGGTAGACGACTGGATTGTTGAGGGCGAGTTAGCCATTTGACGGGATCGCGAACCCAGAACCAAAGTGCATGCGCCTCGAGACATGGGCGTAATAACCCCCAAGTGATTGAACCACGCGACGCCGGCGCGTTTAATTTACCGGGAATTCAGCGACAAGGAAGACACAACCGACGATTGGAAAGATGAAAGTGGCATGGAGTTACGAGATCTTTGGACAGGATGGATTGAGTTCCGCGATGCAGGTTGCACCGCCAAGGTCAGCAGCAGCATAGAGAAAGGAAGAGGACCTTGGATACCATGGGGGGATCAGAGAAGTTTGGCAGAAATAAAAGGAGGACGAAGAGATGCAGCAATGGAGGCCAGGGGCTGGGGGGGGCGACGGGGCCCGGCGAGGAGCGAGCGGGCGCGCGCGCGAGCAGGTAGACAGATGACAGGACATTTTGAACACCGATGAGGCGCGCGCCGGGTTAAACATGATGGGGTCGACACCGACGTGGCGGAATGGTTCCCCGGCGCTGATTTGGGCGCCGCCGAACAAGTCAACGACGCCCAGAAAGGCGTCACCTTATTCGCCAGTCCGAGTCACTGGCGCGTTGGAAAAGTTGGGCCCATGCTGGGCTTAGTCATGGACTTGACTACGCGCGATGAATATGGAAACCCATGGGATTCCAGTTGCGAGGCTACGCGAGCAATGGCGAAGAAAACCATCCAGAGCAAGGCCGCGTCATTGTTCATGGTAAGTCCACCACGCGCAGCCTTCAGCAGGATGCAAGCGTTCAGCTCGAAAGGACTTGGGCCAGAAACGATCAAGGGAAATCTGCGGCGTTGAACGCATCGTGTTCGCGCTGGACTTATTCGGTTCAGAAGCGCAGTGGGCTATACTTTCTATTTGAACTCCCTGCGGGAGTCTCAAGTCGGACCGCGTCGCACATGTAGAGAATGTCAAAGTGCGAAGGTGCGCGCGCGCAAGTAAGGGGGGCTGCCCGCGCTGACGCGACCTGAAGAAGGTCGCTAATGGAGAGGATGCGCGAGTGCACAAGCCCACTTGGCCCATGACTAACAGCCCCTGCGTCGGAAGGGCCCGCAGCGCGAAACGCCGAGGTCATCGTCGACATTTCGAGTTAGCTGGAGGATGCCGAACAATGGAATCGGAGGCATGCCCGGACCCGCAATGTCGAGCTATGCTCGATGGCCAGGTCATCTAGACGACGGCCGACGACCGATTGCGGGGGCTCTTTCAGAGCCTGCGACCCGAGAGTAAACTGGGGCGAACCAGACAAGATATTGCAAGTGGATGAGGTTATGTACGGATTCGATGAGAGTGGGAGTCGTCCCGCGTTAACTTGGACCAGGAGAGATCACGGCGCAGCCCACCTGATGCCCCGAGAAGCCCAATGCCAGCATGGAGTTCATGCCTGCGCAGAGCAACTCAGGTTTTGGACTCGGAGCAATCACTTGACGGCGCGAGGGTATGTGACATCCGGGGGGGGGAGCGGGGGGGGAGCTAAGAGAGTGGGGCGGGTGCTCTTGCCGCTCCTTTCTTTTGCTGGGTTGCACGGGGCGCCCTGCCGCGCCAGTGGATTCGTGGACCGCGCCGACCCCGGGCTTGGCTGAGAGTTCCAGGGGCCTGTGAGGCACGTGGAAGCGTTGCGGAAGTGCGGCCAGTTACCTGGGGGGGGCAATATGCGAGGTCCACCGCGAAGACTGTCAGTTACGTGCAGGGGCCGATGTATCAGGCAGCGGGCTCGATCCGGAATTCGCGTTAAGAGCTCGGGTTGGGGGGTGCCGCTTCAGGGGGCGCGAGGACTGCGGGAAAGTGAAGGAGGGGGAATGCTGGTCTGCTACCGGCACAGCCCCCACAGGTACGAGGTGGCTCGTTAGTAATCAGTGCTACGAAGCCAACCCTCAGCACCGACCCCGGCTCGTGGCCCAGCAAGCCAAGTGCAATTCCAAAGAAAAGAGCGCATTCCCAGCCACCCCATCCATTGGAAGCCCAGCAATATTCTCCATGGCAGTAACCGAGGGAATAGGGCATGACCGATGGGGGGCGCGAGAGGAACCCAAGCTGAGATTTATAGACGCTAAGCGGGCATACTTTTTCGACGGGGCCATGGGGATCATTTTATTAGGTTACCCTAAGAAGATCTTGAAATAGGCATGTAGAAGTCTATTCTGTTCCATGTAGCGCATTCGGAGCGCCGCCAGCAGCGGGGAAGACTGTTGCGTGGATTTTGCACGCGGCATTGGTTGTGACAAAGGGGGGATACATCACCGCGCATGTGTAAAGCACGTGGCGCGGCGAATCTGGCCAACCGTTCTTCGAGACGAACCCACTGCATTAGCATGCGATATGGATTTTGATTGGCTCGAAGGATGCTTCACAGATTGTGATGGATTCAATCCAGGGCAGACGGGGGCCAGGGCCAAACGGTTTGAAGTCCAGAAGGATTCCCGACCGAATTGTGGAATAAAACCGCGCTGGGTTATGGCAAGAGGTGGACTAAAAGCGTGCATCTGCGTGAGATGCCAGGTGGAAAGCCGCCTTGCAAAGGAGAAGACGAGGAGCCATTGCAAATCCACCAAGTTAAGAAATTCCAGGCTTTGGTGCCCAGGGTAAACTATCTGGCGCAAGACCGCTCAGATCTGCAGTTCGAAGTTAAGGAGCTCGCGCGCTCTACGTCCGCCCCAACCTGAGGGGCATGGGGAAGCTCGGCAACGCTGGGCAAGTACCCCAATAACCACGACAGGTGTAGGTAGCATTATATTCATCAAGAGCGCCCTAAAGAGTACAGCGCATGGACTGACATCGGCGATGCTGGAAGCAAGACAACGCGTAAGTCAACAAGCGGAGGAACAGTAATGCGGGGGTCACAGTTGATCAAGTTTTGGAGTTCGACTCCGAGTGTAGGGGCATTATTTTCTGGAGAAGCAGAGTATACCGGAATGGTGAAAGGCGGCTCCGAAGCTTTAGGGCCACAAGCAATTCTCACAGACTTCGGCGTTGATTGCGGCATCTCTTTGAACAGCAATGCCGGCGCGGCCGTTGCCACAGCAAGTCGGCGACGGCTAGGACAAGTCAGACACGTCGAGATTTGTATTTTTTGTCACGTGAGCATGGACGACGAGGAGACATCAAAACAATCAAAGTAGGATATCACGAGAACCTTGCAGAGGATTTGATGTAATACGTGGGCAGGGAAAGCGTGTCCATGCACATGCGAGGTACCAACCCACAGCTTTTCGACGGAAGACACGACCTGGCGCCCACTACGGAGTACTAGCTCAATCCATATCCGGAGTATCACCGCGTGCCGCTTTGCACGGGACCTCAGTTCAGTATCGGATGAAATCCAGATGCTCTTCTACGCGATCAAACCGAAGCGACTGAATATATTAAACGTCTTGTGTGGTTAGGTCATTGCGACATAAAAAACAGTGCACTTCTTGTCAGGAGGCCCCTGCACTGTCACGCTCAAATCATAGCCGCCTTCTGCTTTTACCTGTTATGCATTTTGCTGCTTCACCATGTGATTCGTCATGCTGGAACGGAATCCTGGCTTCGCTGCTTATTATTTTCGAACTTGTCCGTCACCCGACCGCTTTTGCTATTTACATTTCGCCCGTCTCCACGTTCGGCTCAGCAGCCGAGGGGGGGGGTCTAGCGTGCCAACTGGGTGAGCAGCGTGCGCTGGTGAGCCGTGAGGAAGCGCCCGTTCGGCAGCTGCGTTTTGTTGTATAGCAACTCTCAGGGAAGTGTCCGGCCAAGCTTTCTCCAAAGACTTCGCCTTTGGCTCAAGTGCTGTTTGCCTCCAGGGGAAAAAAGGCTTTTATCATATCTTTAGCAGCAGGAGGCCCGGCCGAACGTGCATTCCGCGGCAGGAGAAGCAGTACGGGCCCTACCGGGTCTGCTACGGGGAGGTGCTCCCAGGGACAGACGTCTTCGATTGCCAGCCCCTGCAGCTCGCCGGGCAGGCGCGCTTCCCCTGCTTTTCAGAGTCGCCTCCTGCTCCTCTCGAAGACCACCGCTCCTGCTCGTGCAACGCCTCCTGGTCTTCCTATCCTCATCGTCTTCCCCTTCCCTCATCCTCCCTCTTCCGTTGTCGTCGTCGTCCTCGTCCTCCACCTCTTCCGTTATTTCCACGAGTTCTATTTGGATTCGTCTGCCAGTCGCAGCCGAAACCTCATTGTTCGACTGTGGTTTCCGAGCCTGCTTTGAGCCGTACTGATGGGTGTTTTCAAAGGTGGCCCTACAGCGGGCTGGTTTTGCAGGCTGATCGATTAACCGACGGTTGGGTTCCGAGAGCGGCAAGGTGGCGGTCCATCTTGCGCTCGACATTGCCTTCCCCAGTGACGTTTGTGTCCGCTGTCTGAGCAGCGACTGGACCGACAAGGCCAGGAACTTGGGGGCGGCATTACATCATGATGCATTATTTGGCGGATACCGTCGGCTGGAGCGGCTCATACTTTTGGCGCGAGCAGAGGTGCTACTCTCTGCGCGGTGCCTGCCACGGTGAGTTCCATAGTCTAGAAGAAGTGGATGCCGCCGCATTCAGCTGCTGTCGAGAAGTCCCCTCCAAAGCCGCACATGTGGACGCGAGTGGGCAGTTTTCGGCAGGGCCCTGAACGTTTTCGTGGAACCCTCTCTCAGGAGATGCCCCTTCCTGGTTGGTGCTTGAGACGTCTTCTTGTCCAACATTCTAAGCTCCGCGAGCTTGGAAACGGATGTGTCAGCGAGGCGACTATTTCACCGCCGGTGTCAGGCTTGCTAGGCACGCGCAGACATGCAAGCCATTTGAGTTTCCACACCTTTTGAACAAACGGGCCAGCTCGGCTGGGAGCTCCATCCGACGAGAGCCAGGGTCACAGAGAACCTTTGAATTGCTCGCCTCATCTAATTCACTGGGGGCATTGGCCGTGGATATGCTGAGCTTTTGTCACTTTCTCGCAAGCTCGGGGATAAGTGTCGCGAGCCCCCCAGTCTCGGGGAACATTTTGATAACATGTATTCATGCGGGATCCTGGCCCAAAGTTCTCAGCACAAATGAGCGCACCCAGGGACGTAGCAGAGCAGCACCACAGTAGGTGTAGGCCGACCTATATTCATATCGCTACGCGGTCAAGCAGAGTCTCCAGAGTCGCTGTTCCCACCCGCCCTCATCCATCCTCTCCCCGCTATTTCCGTCCGCATATATGATTTGTTCACTATGCGTCCCAAATTTCCCGACCGCTTCCCCCGGGGTAGTTTTTCGTCCCAGGTTTATTTTTGATGGTCCTCGTACCCGAAGGGGCCACCCGAGGGCCAAGTCGAATAAAAGCCGCCAGTTGACAGAAGCATCGGTGGAGATCTGGGTCCCCGTCCTCCTCCATACCGCTACTCCCCAGTCCTCTCCCAGGGTGTGCTCTGACGATAGTTTCGAGGAAAGTCGAGACGCGGCGATGCGGGCTTTCCAGGACGAGCAGCGCTATCGGTACTTTCTCCTCTCCCGAATTTCCGTCATTCTCCCTTCTCGTCCTCCCTCCGAGAGGTTTCGGGCGCCATACCAGGGACGGCGAACTTCTCGCGGGGCGGGCGGCCACGCGCGCTGGCCCGCGCCCGTGCAGGGCGGACAGGACCCCGCCGCGCCCAGCCGACGCGCGCTGCCATCGCCGGTGCCTGTGCGGCCCCGGCTCGGCAGCACGCCGCAGAGCGACAGTAGCAGCAGCTCGTCCCCGCGCTCAAGAGGCCGAAGTGCTGAGCCCGCGTGACACCGTCGAGCCCGCCAGGCCAGGGCGCAGGCGCGTGTCCTCCTGCGACTGGCATCGGCGGCTCGGTTGTTCGGCGCACACCACAACGCGGGCCCAGCCATGCAGTACGACAAGGGTCGAGGCAAGGGCAGTGGACGTGCGGGTGCATCAGGAGGGAGTTCGACGAGAATCCAGCCGCCGTGGCACCCATCAGTGCCGCCCCCGCCGCCTGGCTGGTGGTGTGAAGGATGTGGGCAACGCCATCAACCACACGTGCTGCTGTGCCCGACCTGCTACCCAGCCCCAGCAGGCCCAGTGGGTGGCGGGCAGAGCCAGCGGACAGAGAGTGATCGACGCAAGTCCCCGACCGGCTCTCGTACCCGTCGAAGATCGAGCCCTCGACGCCGCAGCAGACGTAATGATGATGAGAAAGTGACCGCGCGCAAGCGCTCAGTAGACAGATCGAGTTCGAGACACCGCGTCAGGTTCGAGGATGAAGCTGACAGTGAGCACGACGGCCATGGCTCAGAAGGTGAAGGGACGGCGACAGCGGCACTGGGCATTTTGCCAGCCTTGACGCATGAGGCTCGCCGACACCCTGCCTCGGTGGAACCGCCGGTCGACGAGCGGGACCTCCCCGCGCACCGCAAATCATCGCGCGCTTGCGGCCGCAACAGGCAAGAAGCTCGCAGTCGCCAAGCAGCTCGGGATATCTCCAGATCAAGTTGCCAGGCAGCGAAGCTACGTCAACAAAATGCAGGCTAAGTTCGACAAGGCCGAGCTGCATGTGAAGCGCTGCCAAGAGCAGCTTGAGGCGGCTGAGGCCAAGCGTGTACGGCGCGAGCACGAAGTTCAGCGAGCTCAGGAGTTGCTAGCCCAGCTCGAGGAGCTCAGCCCGTCGCATGCCCCAGCGTCGCATGGATAATAATATCAGATCATGGGTGATACTGGACTGCGACACCACCTGCCCCGGCAACACCGCCAGCAGGTGTCGCCGCCATCGCAGAGCTGCAGACGAGCCAGGTCTGATTTCGTGAACTGCTTGCAGCCCTGACAACGTTGCTCACGACGCTGCAGTCGAACATCGTCGCTGGACGACAGGGAGGAGCAGCTGCAGGTGTTCACCCCAGTGGAGGTGCTCCCGGGGCCCAGCCTTTTCGGAGGACAGGCCCAGCGGCCGGGCCCGCAGGCGGCAGCCGCGGCGCCAGCTCCCCCCCCGCAGCCGCCGCCGCTGCGGGCCATCAGCAGGCTCCGCAGCCGCGCGCTGCCACGGGAGGAGCCGCGCCGCCGTCGCCAGCAGGCCGCCCCCCGCAGCGGAGGCCAGTGCTGCAGCATCGCCAGCAGCGACGGAGGTGGACTCGGCACATGATGATGCCGAACCAGCAGCAGCAACAGCAGCAACAGACGACGAGAGAGTCGAGATCCTCCGCGGGCAGGCAGCAGCTGCGAGGAAGGCCAAGAAGGAGTTCGAGAAGTCGCGTCGGCCGCCAGGACAGCCGACGCTGCGAGCATCGCTTGACGCATCACGTCGTGGGGCCTGTACCGGGTGACCGCATACCAGTGCCAGCTGGCAGGCGCGAGCTCGAGGTCGAGGCGGGCATCGAAGTCCAGCGGAGGCCACGACGCGGCAGGGGTCGGAGCCCGCGCAGACAGCGGGACGGAGACTTCGACGTTGTCGGCTCGACAGCCACGTCGGAGTCGGGGCGGCGTTGACTCGCAGGCCGCCCGGCGAGGAGCTGCAAGCAACAGACGGCCTGCAGCCCGGGCCGCCCGAGGCAGCTGGCATTGAGCGTCGTGAGCCAGCCACGAATCACAGCCCTGATGGTCATCGGATGGAGTTCGATGGTTTTCCAGTTCGCCCACTGGGACCGATCCCAGACTGTCGCGAGCTCGTGCGCGGGCTGATCGCAGCCTGGGTTTCAGCAAATTCTCTCACTCCTTTCTTTCTTGGGCCCGATCGAGGTCCCGAGTTTTGCATGTTTCATCCGTGCTCTCATACCAGCGCAAGACAGCTTTTTGAGACAGCCGAAGCCTTCCCTATCCCAGCCACATCAGAAATCGTGCGTTACGTGATTTACACTGATGGCTCTGGAGGCTCTACGCAGGCGATCTTGGGTTGTGTTTCTTTGGAGTTACTGTAGATGTAATATATCGGTGTGATGGGTACCTCTGTGGGACAGACTCAGATCTATCCAGCTCCATGCGCAATGTATCTGGCGCGGCAGAATTTCAAGCCGCCCTTTGGCTCACGTCAATGTGCAGCGCGTGGCATACACCTAGTTGGAACCATAGAAACACGCATGCGACACAACACATGGACACCCGCTGGCCAGCATATTGTTGTTGCAGCGGCTTCAGAGACGAATGGTGTTGGAAGCTTAGCGTTGTGGGAAAATGTAGAGTTGCCGTATATAGGGGCACTTGCAGTGGCACGCAGACACATCTCGTCTTGGTTGCCATACGAGCACCTAGCATGTGCATCGACGTACTTGTGGGCCATGCACCGCGCTCGCGGCGAGATGGGGCGGAGATTTCAGCATGGCGGGATGGAATTGAGCGGCGCATTGCATGTCGCGCGCAGCCTGCACCTCTCCATCGCCTGCTCGATGCCAACGCTACTGTCGGATCCCAACAGTCAGTGCACATTGGTGGCATGGCGCCCGAAGGGCAAAATCAGGCCGGACAGAGATTCCACGAGTTTCTCAGGAGAACAAATCAAGCGGCCCCTGGTGCAGTCATCGAATCCTACACTGGTGTTTATGGGACCTGGATGCCACCTGGAGTTTCTCAGGATATACCGCTTCATTGTATAGGCTATATGACCACGCCGCTCGATTGTGCGACAGCCGCGGTACAGTTCGGCGTCGATATCAATCTGGGCCTATGGTTATGACAGGACGACCACTTTGTTGTTGCAGCGGATATCCGCATCACCTCAGCCACCAACACTCCCGAGGCTATACACTGGCACAGACCACAAATGGACCCGCTCAAGCTAACAGACCCTGTCTACCAGGACCTGTTTGCTGATGCGCTCAGAGCGGTCCCACAGCCCAGCTACAGCACCCACCCAGATGAACATGCCCAATTCCTCAACGAACACCTTCTCCAAGCAGCGCCAGAGGCTTTTCCTGTAGCTGAATCGGAGACTGGACGACAAGGACGGCGCACCTGGATATCCGAAGGTTCTCTCGCCCTTATGGACAACAGGACTGTCGGCAGACGTGCTCTCCAACAGATGCATCTACGGCTGCCACAGCTACTGCTAACACGCGTTTTCACAGCATGGGCGTCGGAACTGCACCGTGGAGATTGGTCCTGTTGCTATCGCATGTTGCGCTGGCGTCGCACATGCAGGGACGGGCCATCCCAACTGGCAGTCATGCGTGCCTGCCGAAGGGTTACCTACGCCAGTGCACAAGCCATGCAGGCCGCCACATTATTTACGACACCCCTACAGACCCCAGAAGGCCACCACACCACACCGCCATTTTCGCTCGACCTCGTCGAAAGTTTACGTTTATTTTGTGAGCTGCCCAACCCTGAGGAGCTCCAACACATGCCTACCGCACTAGATATGCTACGCGCCTGACAAGGTTTCTTTCGGGGGTTCGGGGCCATCTTCCTACGTTCAGCTACGCGCGTTATACAACAATCTACGGGTCAGGATGCAGCGTGGCACTGTACACACGTTGCAGCAGACGTGCAATCAGCGCGGGATAGGAGACAGTTCGCTGAGGCATACAAAGCCTTCAGAAGGATTGGAGCCGGCTCCAAGCGTCGCCGCACGGAGAGATCGCTACCAGCCCTTCATGATGCTGATGGGCGGGCCATCGCAGACGCCCCCACGGTCGCTAGACGTTGGCAACAACACTTCGCCACGCCACGCTACCACTACAAGACGTACCGCATTTCCAAAATTATGTTCACCGCAAACCCTACGGTGGAGTAGGAGTTGGCCCAGTCAATCTAACTACTATCGCGGCGTTGGCTCAGTTCCAGGCGTCGTGCCGTCAGGCGCGTGATTCAGCCTCAGGATGCGATAGAATACCAGGTGCGTTGTTAAAAAATCCTATTACGATTGCCGAGTACTATTATCCACTGCAGCTCAAGTTCCCTTTGTCCTTGGTGGAGCCTATGCGGTGGAAAGGAGGTTTTTCTTATCGAGCGTTGATCAAGTCTGGCCAACCCGACCCATCCAAGTGCTCCAGCTCACGGTCAATATTGGTGCCATCCCAAATAGGCAATGCCTCGAGAAGATGCTTCAGGAAAGCCCTCCTGCCACAGCTTCACGTTGATGCTGGAGAAACACAATTTGGGGGGCTGCCAGGACGGGGTACTACACGCGCGTCCCTGTTGGTAAGAGTCACTCAGTCACTTGCCAAGGCCCGATGGCTATCCTTTGGTGCGTTGCTTTTGGACGCTGTACATGCCTTCTACAGAGCCATCCGTAAGTTCGCTATTCAAGCTCATCGGGGCACCGACATGGATAGCGAAACCGTCGCACCTTTGGTTCGGACCTCGGGGCTCCCACCCAGTGCGATGACGGAATTGGAGCGTAGGTTACGTGGAAACACTTCACGACTACGACAGCACGATAGCCAGGACGGTCCCCATGCATTGGCACAGGTGGAGCTATCAGGCGACGTGGTTTGTGTGCGAAGGTTCCGACCAGGTTTCTCTGCTCCAGCGGTCATTTTTTCCCGGCCAGCCCCTCGCAGACTTTCTTTTCGAGATACAAATGGCCGAATGTATGACCGAGATCCGTGAGCGACTGATGGATGAAGCCCTTCCGGTGGAATTCCCAACGGCCAACAGTCGCAGAGTCACGCCCCTATAAGGCAGACAACAGCAGCCCGACACTGTTGCCAGCCTTGTGGATGTGTCGCACGCAGATGACAGTGTAATTTTCATACTACCTGCATTACAAACATATCCAGCATTGTCGTTCGCATTGGGAGTTGTGACGGATGCCTTTGCGAAGCGGGGGCACAAGCTAAATGTTGGCACAGCGAAGACAGCAGCACTGATTATGTGGAAAACATGGCATGAAGCGCGTGCGACACGCTGCGTGGGTCGAGCATGGTAGGCGCATGCAGTGCACGTCAGGCATGTTTGGTGAGCTCAGTGCCCATATGTTGCATCACTACGTGCACCTTGGTTTGGTCATTGATGCCAACGGTTCGTTCATTCCGGACATCAAGTACCGTGCCACATATATTGCTGCGTCGCTTCAATTTTTTGCAAAAACGAGCCTTCCAGACTACTGCAGTACACACACCTGACATCAGCAGACAGCTTAGTACTCCCAGGGAGAATGTACAATGCAGGCGCATGGACACGACTCACTACTGCTGAAGCCAAGCTTGTACACGGTGAAGTCGTGAAAGTGCACAGAGCAGCAGCACGCGTACGCTTTCAGGAAGAGCAGCCCCAGGTGTCTGACGCGCTAGTGTTTGCACGGCGCAGACCTACGCCTGCTATGTTATTACGTGCAGCACGCTTGCGGTTATTTGGGTCACTACTTCGCCGCTGCGAAAGTTCGGCCAAAATTCAACGCCTCCCGTTAGGCGACGGGGCCCCAGTACAACGTTGGCAGTGGGCCCGTTAGGCCGCGGGGCCCCAGTACAATGTTCGGTTGAAGCATTTTTCGTTCCAGTCTCGGGCGGCGCCGCCCTTTCGAAATCGAGCCCGCGGGTTTCGAAATCCAGTCGAGCTCGTTTTGGGGGGGAAGTCCTAGGCGAAAGCCAGCCCGAGGTTTCGAAATCCAGTCGAGTTCGTTTTTGGGGGGAAGTCCCATGCGAAAGCTGCATTTTCGAGTTTTCGGATCAGGGTTGTAAAATTTTTAAATGCCAAACGGTGTTGCCATTTCGAAACGGCGGTTTCGCTTGCTACTCCCTAGAAAAAAAAACGATTTCGAACGATTTCGAAACTTTCGGGTTCGATTTCGAAATGGCGCTCCCGCCTAGGACTTCCGCAAACATAGAATTCGAAACCTTTCTGCTTCGATTTCGAAATGGCGCTCCCGCAGAGGACTTCCTCAAACATAGAAATCGAAACCTTTCTGCCTCGATTTCGAAATGGCGCCCCCGCACAGGACTTCCTGCAAACTGAGGTTCGGCATTTGTTCCGTTCGAACTCGAAGCCCCCGCCACGGGGGTGCTAGCGTCAAGGTGATAGCCGGCGCTCGGCTGCTCATAGGTTCTGTGGTGCTCTCAGGCTTTGGAGTGATGCTCACGGCCGTCGTGGTGTTCATAGCCAATGTGATGTTCAGGCGTTGTTTCGCTGAAAACACAACGCTGGTCAAAACTTTCGTAGCCCCGCTCGGCATCCTACATGACTGACATGAAGTTTTGAAGTTTGAAGTTCCACTGGGCATCTTACACGACTGACATGCAGTTTTGAAGTTCGAGGTTCCGTGGGCATCTTACACGATTGACATGATAGTTAGAAGATTGAAGTGGCATCTTACACCACTGACATGAAGTTTCGAAGTTTGAAGTTCCATGGGCATCTTACACGACTGACATGAAGTTTTGAAGTTTGAAGTTCCATTGGCATCTTACACGACTGACATGACATGAAGTTTTGAAGTTTGAAGTGCCACTGGGCATCTTACACGACTGACATGAAGTTTTGAAGTTTGCTGTTCCATCGACATTTTACACGACTGGCATGATTTCTGGAAGTCTGAAGTGGCATCTAACACGACTGGCATGAAGTTTTGAAGTTTGAAGTTCCATTGGGCATCTTACACGACTGACATGAAGCTTTGAAGTTTGAAGTTCCATGGGCATCTTACACGACTGACATGAAGTTTTGAAGTTTGAAGTTCCACTTCGCCGCTACGAAAGTTCGGCCAAACTTCAACGCCTCCCGTTAGGCGACGGGGCCCCAGCACAACGTTGGCAGTTGGCCCGGTAGGCCGCGGGGCCCCAGTACAATGTTCGGTTGAAGCATTTTTCGCTCCAGTCTCGGGCGGCACCGCCCTTTCGAAATCGAGCCCGCGGGTTTCGAAATCCAGTCGAGCTCGTTTTGGGGGGGAAGTCCTAGGCGAAAGCCACGCTTCGAAATCGAGCCCGAGGGTTTCGAAATCCAGTCGAGCTCGTTTTTGGGGGGAAGTCCGATGCGAAAGCTGCATTTTCGAGTTTTCGGATCAGGGCTTTTAAAATTTGAAATGCCAAGCGGCGTGGCCATTTCGAAACGGCGGTTTCGCTTGCTACTTCCTCGAAAAAGACGAGTTCGAACGATTTCGAAATTTCCGGGTTCGATTTCGAAATGGCGCTCCCGCTTAGGACTTCCGCAAGAATAGAATTTCGAAACCTTTCTGCTTCGATTTCGAAATGGCGCTCCCGCACAGGATTTCCCCAAACATAGAAATCGAAACCTTTCTGCCTCGATTTCGAAATGGCGCCCCCGCACAGGACTTCCTGCAAAATGATGTTCGGCATTTGTTCCGTTCGAACTCGAAATGGCGCCCCCGCCACGGGGGTGCTAGCGTCAAGGTGATAACCAGCGCTCGGCTGCTCATAGATGCTGTGGTGCTCTCAGGCTTTGGAGTGATGCTCACGGCCGTCGTGGTGTTCATAACCAATGTGATGCTCAGGCGTTGTTTAGCTGAAAACACAAAACGGGTCAAAACTTTCGTAGCGCCGATGTATTGCACACCCTTCCGACACTTGCGTTTGCTCTCATGGCGGCAGAATGGCACGATGCGACGGGTCGACAGCGCATGCAGGAGCACACCACACTCGGGCAGCTTATTGAGGACATGACGTGGTTGCACAGAGCGTCGCTACCGTGTGCTAGCCTACCTGCCCCAACGGACGACCTCGCAGCTAGGGAACAATACATCCTACACAGTGCCACCGCATGGAAACGTAGTATCCGTGCAGGGCTCCAAGCTGCAGCCAGCCATCACTCTCGTGTAATTTTGGCCGCCCACATGGAAAACAAGTTTCTTCCGAATCTACACGGACGAACG
Organism: Prorocentrum cordatum; assembly: GCA_963575745.1. Lineage (NCBI taxonomy): Eukaryota > Dinophyceae > Prorocentrales > Prorocentraceae > Prorocentrum > Prorocentrum cordatum. Next base: position 540,297 of record CAUYUJ010022060.1, on the reverse strand, counting down.
CGGTCTATGATTTACCCCACCTGTCCCGCCACCCGCTTCATATATATTGCCCGCTGTGTGGGGTAATTTTCTCAAGAATGCGTGCCCTGCGCGCGCGTATCAGTGGCGCCCGCCACCAGCTCAATACCCTGGCCAACGGATATACCTCAGCGACGGGCTGCTGTACTACATGCTTATCCACATTCCACGCACGCGTCCACCTAGTCGACCATCTAGCCATCGACTCCCCGCGTTGCCTCGTGGCAGCCACTGAATCATACGACAATCCAGCCCACCACCTCGACCTACAGCCCACAATACACACGTCAGCAGCAACAGCATGCAAGGTATGTGTGCCAAACAAGGCATGCAGTCGTACCCGCGCGCAGATCAGCTGGCCCGTTCACCAAGATCGCTACGGAGTGCCTGGAACAAATGACACAAAAAGAGGCAAGGGCAGTACTTGTTCAGTGCGACCCATACCTCACCGCCGAAGCGTTGCCAATACTACCACCACCAGCACAGGACGAAGCAGTGCACGACGACCAAGAGGACATTCATCCATGGCCGCCACCACAGGTGGAGCGCTATCCTACACGAATGTTCCTTACGAGCAAGTACACAGGTATGTCGGCACAGGCGCTACCTAGTGCCATCCGACTGACAGAATACTTCGTGCTGAATTTATTTTGTGGACGTAGAAGGCCTGGCGACATTCAGGCATGTTTAGAGTGGGCACATTACGCAGTGGATTTTGCAGTCATTGTCTTGTCGATTGATATTGCGATTGACCGAGTGTTAGGCAACTTGATGGCACGCGACACCCTTGATATGGAAAAACATATACGTGCCAAAAGAGCTGTCTTATCAGGGGGAGGGCCACCATGCGAGACCTGGTCAGCTATCCGCTGGGCCCTGGAGAAGCCCCCCCCCCCCCCCGGAGGTCCCACGACGACTAGCGGGGGCTACTGGCTGTGATCCCCCAGGCAGCAGGAACAACTTCGGGTCGGCAACGAGCTGCTCGGGGCCAAGATTGAGCTCTTTGGAGTTCACACGCAGATAGGCACATGCTGTTGGACGGAGCACCCAGTTCCTGCCAGTTGGCGCCGAGCAGCAGCCAGCTCATGTCTACGTGCACCTCTACGGGCTGTGATGGCGGCCCCGTCAGCAACTGCCGCCGACATTGACCAGTGCGAGCACGGCCAGCAGGCCCGAGCACCGACACGTATACTGGCACTACGTATGGCCACACTATCTGACCGACTACCTAAGACACGGAACGAATGGTGCACGGCCAGGAAAAATGCCGTATCCAGAGAGTTTATGTCGCATCTTCGCTGATGCTACAGTGGATTGCATAAACCATATGTATGTGACGTGTGCCGACACTACCTATCCCCTTGGCATGCAAGAAGATGGGGAAAAGCTCCGAGCTGAGTTAATTCGTTTTTGTGTGAATGGGCCCATACCTAGGTTTGGACGAAGGATGTGCACCAGATTTTGTTCCAGCCAAGGCCAGGAGAGGCCTTGATAGGGCTGATCCTGAACGTCACCTGTTTTTGCCCGAGCCCCCACCAAGTGATCAGCAGGCCGAAGGCATAGTTTTTGACCCAGAGGCGGAGCCACGTCCTGTGGGCCCACAGGAGGCCCATGAGGAGCAAGTCATAGCAGACGCAGTCGTTTTCCTCGAAGAGCCACCGAGAATCCGTGCGCCGCCGACCCCTGTCCAGTTGTCACCTGCGACGCGTGCTCGCATCGAATCGAATCGGACCGAAGCCCGCAGGCGACGTTTGGAGAAAGCCAGGCGGGCACGCGAGGGGCACTTCAGACAGGTTGCACCATGGAGGCGTGGCACCACGCTTGGACGCAACATTTTCAACTTGTAAATGCGCGTGCGCTTATGAAGTTGTGATGTTGTGATGTGGAGTACGTTTGATCTTGTGCCCTTCAGTCCGTGTGCAGATTTCTGTGCGCACGCCAGGCAGTCTGCTGCGTTTGGGTGTGCGAAGACGAGGAGCGAGGATCCCTTTGTCCTTATTCATTTTCAGCATGCCTCCCTCTGCCCTCTCTTCCCACAGCGCGCGTGCCGCGCTTGCATTGATATCTGTGGCCGCTTCGAGAGAGAGTCCCTCTCCGCCCGCCCTGACATGCGCCAGAAGTTCGAGCGGGCGCCACCGTTGTGTTGAGGCTTCCGTCTGTGCAGCGGCGAAGTAGCAAGAAAAGGCTTTCACGCTCGGCCCAGTCGGGCATGCGGTCAGGGGTCCACGCGGGGTCAGCCGGACTTAATGGCACACCCGTAGCGCGCCACACGTGCGGCCCCATGTGTGCACAGCTTCCCGACGGCCAGCCAAGTGCCGACGGCTTGCCACCGTCGATTTGACACCCTCTTGCTGCCCCCTTCTTTGTTATATTGTTGCTTATTTGCTCTCCCCGCTCCTCTCTGTCAGTTGTCGGGGGGCATGAAGACAACCAGTATCGCGCCATTGTGGCCGCGCTGAGTGCCGTTCACTGAGGCACAGATAACTGCCCCGCGCCTTTCCCTTGGTAGGTTGCGAAGATGGCATACAAGCTCGAGTGTCACGACTGTTCAGTCAATTTGATGTTCGATGTCTCAGGGGAGGCATGTCATCACATGCAGGTTTGCATCGCCGCTCTCTGCGTGCACTGCCCAGCAGTACTGTCCTGACCAAGGTTTTTAACCTGAGTCATTCGACGGTGGGAGTTGCTGATATGGGGTAGGAGACTTTGCTGCTAGCTTCTCTGCTCTCTGGCAGGAGAATGATATGTTCCGTAACACGCCACTTTGGTTGTGATATGCGCTGGCAATCCGCAGAAGAGAAGAGAAGTGCGCCTCGCCTTCTCTGTCCCTCCGCGGCGCTGCATGATGCGAGGGTGCGAAGATGGATAGCGCACCCGTGTGTCACATTTGTGCTCCAGCCTTGTTGGCTGACGCCTCAGGGGATGCACATCGCTGCCTGCAGGTCCGCCCAGCCGCCCTCTGTGTTTTGCAGCGCAGTACTGACCGCGGTCTTAAGCCTGTGCCAGTGGAGGGTAGGAGGTTGTTTGGATTCGGGGGGGGACTACTTACTGCCCTTGCTTCCTGGGTGCCCGTGCAGAAGCTTTTAGTCTGACTAGGATCCTGCTAGCTGCAGCGCCGCCCAATCTCGACAAGCCGCGTGCTCCAACGAGGAGCCAATCCAAAACATATCCCGGCAAAGCAACCTAACAGCGATGTGAAAGAGCATATCTGGAAGCATTCATCTTAATATTCATGTAGGATTCCTGTTGTGGAGCGAACGGGACACTGCTATAAATGGATTTAGGTTCCAACGACTCACTGCTTTCGATAACATTATCTCCAAACGAGACACTGCTATCAATGGATTTACGTTCAAACGAGACATGGATTCAGCCCCAAACGAGACACTGCTATCAATGGATTTAGCCCCAAATGAGACACTGCGATCACTGGATTAATCTCTGAACGAGACACTGCTATCAATGGATCTAGTTTCGAGCGACTCACTGCTTTCGAGAACTGTATCTCCAAACGAGACACTGTAATCAATGGACTTACTTCCAAACGAGACACTGCCATCAATGGATGTAGCCCCAGAGGAGACACTGCTACGAATGGTTTTAGCCCCAAATGAGACACTGCGATCACTGGATTTATCTCCGAACGAGACACTGCCATCCATGGATTTAGTTTCGAACGACTCACTGCTTTCGAGAACTGTATCTCCAAACGAGACACTGCTATCAATGAAACACACGCGCACAAGGACATGCATGAACATTTTTTCTACACCACGGAGGCTACAGTCCACAGCATGTTGATGGGCACCGCTCACAGCATGCTGAGCAGCAGCGCTGTCACAGTGACGAAACAATAAAGATTGCAGGTGGCTGAAAAGCACCGCCGTGCTCACTGCCAAGATGCAACCACATCTCCCTGCCCTACAACTCGAAGAGGGAACGCTTGTGCACTGCATGACCGTGCATTCTGCTGCACTAAGACCTCAGCATGCTGAGGAGCAGCGCTGGTACGGAGGTCCCTCGCACGGCGTCTCGCCCACACACTACACATTCACAAAGGATCTCCTTCGATAACTGAATGGGCTGGACATCCAAGTATTTCAGTGGAGCAGTGAGTTGCGCCAAAGCGCTGACACCAGAAGTGGTGATCTTCGCGCAATCCCGCAACTTCAAGATCGATAAACTAGAGCTGTGATGCACGAGGGATTGCGCCGCTGCATCAGCCAGCTGACAGCGCAAGCTTGCATCTAGCTCTTTCCGCGATGGACAACCGATAGCCACTGTTTGTATGGCTGCGTCGGTCAGAGACTCCAGCCCACACAGCTCAAGGATTTCAATGTGCGGGCACTGCTGCGCAAGGGCACAGATGGCGGTGTCGGTAACTTTTGGCATCGGCAGACGGTCTGTGCATGGCGAGGAACTCCAGATGATCAATGAACGCAACCGTGGACAACCCCGCGCAACTGCGAGGAAAGCCGCATCTGTCAGATTTGCACATTCGTCCACATTCAATTCTTCTATTCGGGCGCACCTTTGCGCCACCGCTTGTATGGCAACATCACCAATGCCACTATCTTGGACGTGGAAGCTCTCCATGAGAGGACAGGCTTGCCTCACAATTTGCAGCGCGCCATCATTGTTGTCGTTGCCCCCAAGGTCTAGTCGCAACAAGTGAGGGCAAGCTCGCGCAATTTCTTTGACAGCATAATGTAGGCTCCTTCCATCGAAGAGAGCGCTTCCCATTCTGAATTCAGTCAGATTAGGGCAAGCCTTGGCTAGCAGCGCCAACTTCGTAGTTGTGGGAGCATGAATCTTACCGTCTTCTGAATCATGATTGAAATTCAAGCTGCGCACTGTGCTCGGACTGTCTGTCATAATCTTGTCACAAGCAAAGCAAAGTTCATCCTCGTCCACGCCATTGACGGTGACTACATCTGCACAATGAATTTCTATGAGCTCCCAGAGGGCATCCGATATCTGTTTCTTGTGAGCTGCGGTTCTCTGCGCCAGCAGGTGCTCGCGACGCTGAGGCTCGGCAGTCGGCTTTTTTATTTGATGCGGGAGGCGTCCGAAGCACAACGCATCTTTCAATAGCTTTTCCACCGCAGGCTCCTGCTGCCCGATATCGCCCCACAACTTGGACCAGCGCGCGATGTCTCTGCTAACCGCCGAGCTCTTCAGCTGCTTGTATAAGAGCAGCGCTTTTTGCGCGCAGTGCTGCGGGGTCTACTTCTGGAAGCAAAATACTCAGGGTCACTGGCCTCCGCGACGAACTGCTCGTCGTCAGCAGGTTGAGAAGCACCGCCAAGGGCCCGCAATTCATGCAGCACGTCTTTGGGGATGCTGTCCCGGTGGACTGAGAAACGTTTAGCCAAGTTGTTTTCGGCCCGCTCTTCTTCGGATGTTCCTTTGTTTTGCTTTGGTATCCGGCCGAGCTCCCGAATCGCATCCACGACCTCTTGTGCGGCGCGCGACTCTGAGGACAAAGCGCCGTCAAGGGCCCGCAATTCCTGCAAAACGTGTTTGGGGATGCTGTCGCAATGGTCCGAGAAACGTTTGGCCAACTTGTTTTCGGCCCGTTCTTGTTCGGGCGTTCCTTTCTTTCGCATCGGTATCCGGCCGAACTGCTTCACGTCCTCGACGAGCGTTTGCAGAGGACCGCTCAATGCAGCACGCTGAGGAGCACCGCTTTTCCATGCAGCAGGCTGAGGAGCACCGCTGTTCAATGCAGCAGGCTGAGGAGCACCGCTGTTCAATGCAGCAGGCTGAGGAGCACCGCGGCTAGTCTGAGAACGACCAGCATGTCTTGGCATTAAGGTGCGCAGTAGGCGCTGCGCAGTTCCTTGGAAAAGGAAATCTTCGAAAGCAGGGCTCAAGCCAAGAAGGCTACGGGGATGGTGATGATGATGATGATGATGAGGATAGTAGCAGCAGCAGCACCAGTAGCAGCAGCAGTTGCCTGTGTCTGTGACTGGTTGCACAGGGGCCGTAGAGGGGGCCGTAGAGGGGGCCGCACAGGGAGCCAGTCACAGGCACAAGGCACAGGCGACCAGTCACGTACATGTATATGTGTACGTGCATGTACATGTATGTATAAATATATGTATATACATATATATATACATATATATGTTCAGTCTGCCTTCAGCCTCGGCCTCAGCCTCAGCCTGCCTCAGCCTCAGCCTTCATCAGCCTCAGCCTCAGCCTCAGCCTGCCTCAGCATCAGCCTGCCTCAACATCAGCCTGCCTCAGCCTCAGCCTCAGCCTCAGCCTCAGCCTCAGCCTGCCTCAGCCTCAGCCTGCCTCAGCCTCAGCCTCAGCCTGCCTCAGCATCAGCCTGCCTCAGCCTCAGCCTCAGCCTGCCTCAGCCTCAGCCTCAGCCTGCTTCAGCCTCAGCCTCAGTCTGCCTTCAGCCTCGGCCTCAGCCTCAGCCTGCCTCAGCCTCAGCCTGCCGCAGTCTCAGCTTCAGCCTCAGCCACAGCCTCAGCCTCAGCCTGCCTCAGCCTCAGCCTGACTCAGCCTCAGCCTGCCTCAGCCTCAGCCTGCCTCAGCCCCAGCTTCAGCCTGCTTCAGCTTCAGCCTCAGCATCAGCATTCAGAATGCGGCCCGGGAATGGAGTTCTGGGAACTCGAAGAGCACGAAGTGGCTTACAGTTGGCTCCGGGCATTCAAAATGTGGCCCGGGAATGGAGTTCTGGGAACTCGAAAGAGCACGAAGTGGCTCACAGGTGGCTCCGGGCATTCAAAATGTGGCCCGGGAATGGAGTTCTGGGAATTCGAAGAGCACGAAGCGGCCTACAGTTGGTTCCAGGGGTTCAAAATGTGGCCCGGGAATGGAACTCGAAGGGCACGAAGTTGCTGACAGTTGGCTCCAGGCATTCAAAATGTGGCCCGGGAGTGGAGTTCTGGGGACTCGAAGAGCACGAAGTGGCCTACAGTTGGCTCCGGGCATTCAAACTGTGGCCCGGGAGTGGAGTTCTGGGGACTCGAAGACCACGAAGTGTGCAATTGTTTGCTTAAAACGAGCCCGGCCTTCGTCGGGTTCTGCCCGATCGGCTGCTCCCCGGATCCTGCCCGGGCCCTCTTGGGGAGTCGAGATGCTCTCTTTTGACCCCACTAGAAACCTATCAGTCTTCGCTGTTGGGTAAATGCTTCTTTCGTGAGCTGACAGCTGGCACCCCAAAATTCCCGGGGTGGAATTCTTGGGCGGGGCCCGGACGGGGGTCCCTGATGGCATGGGAGCCCCCCATCGGGGCCCGGTAGCCCGCGCCGATACCTATCGCGCGTCCTCGAATCGCGCGGCGCGGGGGGGCACCCCCTGCGGTCAGGAATTCGGTTTTGACCAAGAGGTCCGCGCGGAGCTCCGACAGTTCACCGTGCGTTTGTGCAGTGTTTTCTTTCCCTGGTTGTCGGTTTTCCGCTGTGCGGCTTTAACCGTGACCACCGCCTTGGGGATCGCTCTTTGGCGACCTCGGCAGGCGATGGACACTGGCCCCCAAATTTATACATATCCACCGCCCGCGGGGGTGCCACGACGTCGGCTCCCTGGCGGTGGTCACGGATACGTCCCCGCCTTGCGCGATCCTCACTTTTCGCATCGTCCTGGCGCCGAGGTCCTTACCCTGGCGATGGGCTCCTCGTTTCAGCACCCCCAGCGGCAGGCTTCCGTGCGGGAGGCCGCGCCGCTCCGCCGGCCACCGTCCGCTCAGAGGGCCGCGGCGCGGCAGGCGAGGGTGAGGGTGAGGAGAAAGAGAGGGAACGGGGAGGGGAAAGGAGGGGGGAAGAGGAGGAGGAGAAAGAGGAGGAGGAGGAGGAGGAGGAGGAGGAGGGGGAGGAGGAGGGGGAGGAGGAGGAGGAGGAGGAGGAAGAGGAGGAGGAGGGGGAGGAGGAGGGGGAGGAGGAGGAGGAGGAGGAGGAGGAGGAGGGGAGGAGGAGGAGGAGGGAGGGAGGAACCAGGAAGGGGCGCCACACGCAGGCAGGGAGCGATCGGCGCGCTGCCTCTCCGCCGTGCCACCCCGAAGGGCTCGGGATGGCGCCCGTGGTTCGCACCCGGGCGGCCCTCGAACCCGCTCGGGGCGCAAATTTGGGGGGGGGGGGCGATACAGTAGGGGCGCGCCTCAAGAAACCATCTACTTTTCGTCAGGATACCTTGGGTTTCTTCGCTCCGCGCGATGCGCGGTGACTTCCCGCGGCCGTTGAAGGAGCTGCTGCGTTCGGGGTGCTCCAGGTTTCCCCTCAGTTGCACCTCGCGCGCGGGTTATTCAGGGTTGGGTTTCTTGCGAGGGTTTCTTGCGACCGCACATTGATCGGGCCGAACGAAAGGGGGGGATAGGGAAAGGGGGGGTTACAAAACCTGCTGCATGCAGCTGGTTTCGGCCCCACCGACGGGTTCATTCCTCGATGCAAAGCCGCCTCTGGCGCCGGGAGGCGCCGGTAAAATCAGCTACGCGATCTGATTCTCCCCCCCCCCTTTTGCTATCCCCCCTGTCGCCCAGCCCGAATGAAGGGGGGGGCGATACAGCCAACCCGCATGGTAAGGATGGGCAACCTTCCCAAGGGTACCCTTGCATCCTTGCCTCCTCGGTCCGTCCCTCGCTGCTCGTGATGGCCGCGCCCCGCTTGATAGGCTTCCGGATGGGCGTCCAAGGCCCTTGCGTCCTCATCGCGCATCCTTACTCTATTGGTTGCCTGTAGATGGGGGGGGGAAGGTGCCTCTTTCGGTCCCTTAAGGCCCCCTTCCTCCTCCTCCCTCCTCCTCCCCCCTCCTCCTCCTCCCTCCTCCTCCCTCCTCCTCCCTCCTCCTTCTCCTCCTCCTCCTCCTCCTCCTCCTCCTCCTCCTCCTCCTCCTCCTCCTCTTTCTCCTCCTCCTCCTCCTGGGCCCCCTCAGCCCTCGTCGTCCCCCCAGGTATCGGCCCCCACGTATCGAGGTCCCTCCGTGCTTCGCGCCCGGGCGGCCCTCGGGCCCGTCCCCCGGGGGGCGCAGCAGCGGCCCAGCCAGGGGGGGCGACACCACTGCGACACCACGAGATCGAAGAGGTGCGAGGACCGAGCGCAGCAATTTGGCGGCGCGCAGAAGGGGGGGAAGGGGGAGGGGGGAAGGCTGCTTAGAAGGAGGCTGCTTCTTAGAAGGCGCCCGCCTTACGTCTACAGAGAAGGCCCGCACCTTCTGAGAAGCAGGGGTGCTTCTAAGAAGCCTTCCCCCCTCCCCCTACCCCCCTCTGCGCGCCGCCAAGACACGGATCGAGGGGGCGTGGATATTCGCGACGAGCCCCGCTCCCGTGGGCCATCGCGGACTTCCGCCGCCGAGCGAGGCGGCACCGGCCGCCTTTTCGGGAGGGCGCCTCCCCCGCTCCATGGATTTGGCGACCGCGTGCCAAATGTTTGGACCGCGTCCCTCGCTCCACGGATTTGGCGATTTTGGGGAGGGCACCTCCCCCGCTCCAGGGATTTGGACGCTAGTCCACGTCTGCGCGCCCCCGAGAGGTGCTTGTCTGCTGGCCTCGCTCGTCGGTGGGGCCGCTCAGAGGTGCTGGAGCACCCGCGCGCATGCCTGAGCCTCGAGCATCGGAGGCTACGGAACAGGGAGCGACACCATCCATCTTCGTGAACGGGTAGTTTCTCGCCCGAGCGGGTTTTCGTTAAAGAATTGGCGAAAGATGGGGAGGGGGGGAGGACCCCGAACTAAGCCTCAGGGTCGGTTCGGGAGTTAGCCGCGGCGATCGCGGCGGCCACAAGTCGGGACAACGTTTTTGTCGCCGGTATGCCCCTTCCCAGCCCCTTCCCTCCCCTTGATTTGCGATGCAGACGCAGCTCGTAATCAGCAGTGCAGCGATAGAGGGTTGTCAATGTATGTCCAACATGGGCCGTCATGTTTCTTTTGGTCGGTTATCGCGCAACCAAGGGAGGGAAAGGGAGGGGGAGCAGGAGGCGGACCCTGGCATCCTGTCGTGTTTTTTTCCACACCCGTCGTTTTCGCCCAGCTTCGGGCCCCTGGACTATCACATATCGATACGGCTCGAAACATGCCGCAGAAAGATGAGGTCTAGGGCTCTGGTCGTGTTTTTCGCGATGCTGCATTATTGTCGTAACGTCGGATCTCAGGGAAAGGGAGAGGGAGCAGGAGGAAGAGGATTAGAGTGCCCTGGAGGTGACTTTGGGTTGGAGCAGGATGACGAGGAGCAGGAGGAGAGGGGGAGGGAGAGCGGGAGGAGGAAGCAGAGAGGAGAGATTAGGGCGGAGGAGTGTGGGGGGATGGATGGCGGTATGGAGGGCTGGAGTAATAGAGGGATAGACGTGGAGCGGTAGGACCGAAGGGGAGCAGGTGGTTGGGCAGAAGGCAGGGAGCAGGACGAGGAATTGGTTCTAGCTGCAATGCTTCATGCAAGCCACAAATTGTGCCGCAGTGTCCGCCCATCCGCTAGTTGCACGTCCGTCATTGCAGAACATTTGGCTGCAAGTCATTTGGAGGAGGAAGAAGATGAACCCATCAGGAATTGGCAGTACCACGGCAAGATCAGCAATGGACGCCTTTTGACGGACGAGAGATCATTCCCCAAATAGCTTCTCTGTCAGGTTCCTATCGCACTCCCTAAACAGTGCTTGCACTTAGGTGTTCTTGCTTGTGTTTTGAGGAGCTGGACAGGCTTGTCGGTCTGGCGGCAATGCGTTCGCGGTCGCCGACCCGTCGCCGCATCGTCGCCGCCCCTCGTCTGGGCAGGTTTGCCGGCCTGGCAGCGATGTGCTCGCCGTCGCCGCCCCGGCGCTGCTCGTCGCCGCACGTCGTCTGGGCCATGTCGTCGGTCTGGCGGCTATGTGCTCGCCGTCGCCGCCTCGTCGCCGCCCGTCGTCTGGGCCTGTCTGTCGGTCGCCGCGCTTGTCGCCGCCGTCGCCACCCCGTCGCCGCCCCCCATAGACTGCACAACAGACATTGCACATTTTTTTTCTAGAAACGGAATAGACTCCACCACCTTCCCGAGTCCGGAATTATCCGCTCCGCTTTTCGCATTGCAAGTTGCATGCGATTCCGCCCTATCGTCAATCCGACGTCTGAATTCGTACCATATTAACCAAGCCGGTGTCGACCCCGTCCCCGGCCATCTTCTGCAAAAACACCTATGCGCGCACATTCGTTTATAAAGAATCATCCGTTCCCCCGAATCCCTAGCAACAAATAAAAACGAAATGCGCACGCGCGCGTTGTCGCGCGCGCGTGCCGAAATCTTTAAAGCTAACTTTCAGGTTCCGTAAGGATTTCAAAATCGAGTGGCCAACAATTTTTTCTTTATATATATATAACAATTCAAGGTTTCGCAACACGGGTTTTCAAACACTTGCGCGCGTTTTTTTCTGCGAATTCTCAAAAAGAAAACCTAGGTTTCCAGCACTTTCATAAACATGCTACGACACGAGCTTCGCGCGCGCATGTCAAAATCGTTCGAACGCCCTGGCGTGCGTGCCGTCGCGAGGTCCTTGGCCAAAAAGATAATGAAGTGCACGCGCGCGCGTCGTCGCGAGCCCATGCCGAAATCCGTCAAACATTTGCTGCGTCGTAAGGTTTCCAGAACCGAGTATCCCAGCAGCATGTAAAACAACCGGAGTTCGTAGTATTTTTATTGAATTATCCCGGCGAAGCAACCTAACAGCGATGTGAAAAAAACATATTTGGAAACATTCAAGTTAAGATTCATGTACGATTCGTGTTGTAGAACGAACGAGACATTGCTATGAATGGATTTAGGTTCGAACGACTCACTGCTTTCGATAACTGTATCTCCAAACGAGACACTGCTATCAATTGATTTACGTTCAAACGAGACACTGCCATCCATGGGTTCAGCCCCGAACGAGACACTGCTATCAATGGATTCAGCCCCAAATGAGACACTGCGATCACTGGATTTATCTCTGAACGAGACACTGCTATCAATGGATTTAGTTTTGAACGGCTCACTGCTTTCGAGAACTGTATCTCCAAACGAAACACTGCGACCAATGGAATTAGTTCCAAACGAGACACTGCCATCAATGGATCTAGCCCCAAAGGGGACACTGCTACGAATGGCTTTAGCCCCAAATGAGACACTGCGATCGCTGGATTTATCTCCGAACGAGACACTGCTATCCATGGATTTAGTTTCGAACGACTCACTGCTTTCGAGAACTGTATCTCCAAACGAGACACTGCTATCAATGAAACACATGCGCACAAGGACCTGCAGGAACATTTTTCTACATCACGGAGGCTACAGTCCACAGCATGTTGATGAGCACCGCTCACGGCATGCTGAGCAGCAGCGCTATCACAGTGACGAAACAGTAAAGATTGCAGGTGAGTGAAAAAGCACCGCCGTGCTCACTGCCAAGATGCAGCCACATATCCCTGCCCTTCAACTCGAAGAGGGAACGCCTGTGCACTGCATGAACGTGCAACCTGCTGCACTAAGACCTCCGCGTGCTGAGGAGCAACGCTGGTACGGAGGTCCCTCACACGGCGTCTCGCCCACACACTACAGATTCACAAAGGATCTCCCTCGATAGTTGAATGGGCCGGACATCCGAGTATTTCAGCGGAGCGGTGATTTGCGTCAAAGCGCTGACACCAGAAGTGGTGATATTCGCGCAATCCCGCATCTTCAAGATCGATAAACTAGAGCTGTGATGCACAAGGGATTGTGCCGCTGCATCAGTCAGCCGACAGCACAAGCTTGCATCTAGCTCTTTCAGCGATGGGCAACCGATAGCCAGAGCTTGTATGGCTGCGTCGGTCAGAGACTCCAGCCCACACAGCTCAAGGATTTCAATGTGCGGGCACTGCTGCGCAAGGGCACAGATGGCGGTGTCGGTAACTTTTGGCCTCGGCAGACGGTCTGTGCATGGCGTGGAACTCCAGATGACCAATGAACGCAACCGTGGACAACCCTGCGCAACTGCGAGGAAAGCCGCATCTGTCAGATTTGCACATTCGTCCACATTCAATTCTTCTATTCGGGCGCACCTTTGCGCCACCGCTGGTATGGCAACATCTCCAATGCCACTATCTTGGACGTCGAGGCTCTCCAGGAGAGGACAGGCTTGACTCACAATTTGCAGTGCGCCATCATTGATGTCGTTGCCCCCAAGGTCTAGTCGCAACAATTGAGGGCAAGCTCGTGCAATTGCTTTGACAGCATAATGTAGGCTCCTTCCATCGAAGAGAGCGCTGTCCACTTTGAATTCAGTCAGATTAGGGCAAGCCTTGGCTAGCAGCGCCAACTTCGTAGTTGTGGGGGCATGAATCCTACCGTCTTCTGAATCATGATTGAAACTCAAGCTGCGCACTGTGCTCGGACTGTCTTTCATAATTCTGTCACAAGCAAAACAAAGTTCATCCTCGTCCACGCCACTGACGGCGCCTACATCTGCACAGTGAATTTCTATGAGCTCCCAGAGGGCATCCGATACCTGTTTCTTGTGAGCAGCGATTCTCTGCGCCAGCCGGTGCTCGCGACGCTGAGGCTCGGTAGTCGGCTTTTTTTATTTGATGCGGGAGGCGTCCGAAGCGCAACACATCTGTCAATGGCTTTTCCACCGCAGGCCCCTGCTGCCCGATGTCGCCCCGCAACTTGGACCATCGCCCGATGTCTCTGCTAACCTTGGGATAATAGCCGAGCTCTTTAGCTGCTTGTATAAGAGCAGCGTTTTTTGCGCGCAGTGCTGCGGGGTCTACTTCTGGAAGCAAATACTCAGGGCCACTGGCCTCCGCGACGAGCTGCTCGTCGTCAGCAGGCTGAGAAGCACCGCCAAGGGCCCGCAATTCATGCAACGCGTCTTTGGGGATGCTGCCCCGGTGGGCTGAGAAACGTTTAGCCAAGTTGTTTTCGGCCCGCTCTTCTTCGGATGTTCCTTTGTTTTGCTTTGGTATCCGGCCAAGCTCCCGAATCGCATTCGCGACCTCTTGCACGGCGCGCGACTCCGGGGACAAAGCGCCGTCGAAGGGCCCGCAATTCCTGCAAAACGTCTTTGGGGGCGCTGTCGCAATGGTCCGAGAAACGTTTGGCCAACTTGTTTTCGGCCCGTTCTTGTTCGGACATTCCTTTCTTTCGCTTCGGTATCCGACCGAACTGCCCCACGTCCTCGACGAGCGTTTGCAGAGGACCGCTCAATGCAGCACGCTGAGGAGCACCGCTGTTCAATGCAGCAGGCTGAGGAGCACCGCTGTTCAATGCAGCAGGCTGAGGAGCACCGCTGTTCAATGCAGCAGGCTGAGGAGCACCGCCGCCAGACTGAGAACGACCAGCATGCCCTGGCATTAAGGTGCGCAGTAGGCGCTGCGCAGTTCCTTGGAAAGGAAATATTCGAAAGCAGGGCTCTAGCCGAGCAGGCTACGGGGAGGGTGATGATGATGATGATGATGAGGATAGTAGCAGCGGCAGCACCAGTAGCAGCAGCAGTTGCCTGCGTCTGCGACTGGTTGCAAAGGGGGCCGTAGAGGGGCCGCGCAGGGAGCCGTGCAGGGAGCCAGTCACAGGCACAAGGCACAGGCGACCAGTCACGTATATGTATATGTGTACGTGCATGTACATGTATATGTATATGTGTTCAGTCTGCCTTCAGCCTCGGCCTCAGCCTCAGCCTGCCTCAGCCTCAGCCTGCATCAGCCTCAGCCTCAGCCTCAGCCTGCCTCAGCTCAGCCTGCCTCAGCCTCAGCCTCAGCCTGCCTCAGCCTCAGCCTCAGCCTGCTTCAGCCTCAGCCTCAGTCTGCCTTCAGCCTCGGCCTCAGCCTCAGCCTCAGCCTCAGCCTCAGCCTGCCTCAGCATCAGCCTGCCTCAGCCTCAGCCTCAGCCTGCCTCAGCCTCAGCCTCAGCCTGCTTCAGCCTCAGCCTCAGTCTGCCTTCAGCCTCGGCCTCAGCCTCAGCCTGCCTCAGCCTCAGCCCGCCTCAGCCTCAGCCTGCCTCAGCCTCAGCCTCAGCCTCAGCCTCAGCCTCAGCCTGCCTCAGCCTCAGCCTGCCTCAGCCTCAGCCTGCCTCAGCATCAGCCTGCCCCAGCGTCTGCCTCAGCCTGCCTCAGCCTCAGCCTTAGCATTCTCAGCCTCAGCATCAGCGTTCAGAATGTGGCCCGGGAATAAAGTTTTGGGAACTCGGAGAGCACGACGCGGCTTACAGTTGGCTCCGGGCATTCAAAATGTGGCCCGGGAATGGAGTTCTGGGGGCTCGAAGAGCACGAAGTGGCTTACAGTTGGCTCCAGGCATTCAAAATGTAGCCCGGGAAAAGAGTTCTGGGAACTCGAAGAGCGCGAAGCGGCTTACAGTTGGCTCCGGGCATTCAAAATGTGGCCCAGGAGTGGAGTTCTGGGCGCTCGAAGAGCACGAAGTGGCCTACAGTTGGCTCTGGGCATTCAAAATGTTGCCCGGGAGTGGAGCTCTGGGGGCTCGAGGAGCACGAAGTGGCTGACAGTTGGTTCCGGGCATTAAAAATGTGGCCCGGGAATGGAGTTCTGGGGGCTCGAAGACCACGAAGTGTGTAACTGTTTGTTTAAAACGAGCCCGGCCCTTGTCGGGTTCCGCCCGATCGGCTGCTCCCCAGATCCTGCCCGGACCCCCCTGGGGAGTCGAGATGCTTTCTTTTGACCCCGCTAGAAACGTATCAGTCTTCGCTGTTAGGTAATAAAAATCGTTCGCTCGCGCTCTTGCGACGTCTGAAGGAAAACCATCGGTTTTTCAAATGCGCATGGAATTCTGCCAAAAGGGCACCTGGCGCCGCATGCCGAGATCATTCGCGCGCCCTTGCACGCATGCTTGGGGGGGGGGGGGGCGCAATATCCGTGCCAAATAATGCCATGCGGGCCGCTCTCGCGCGTCGGCCGCGCGCGCATGTTGAACTCTTTCCAGAGGCTTCATCACCGACGCGAGGGCGCCGTCATCGTCGTCGGCGCGATCAGCATCTGCGCCGTCGCTGGCTGCGCCGTCGTCGCTGTCAGCATCGCCGCCAGCATCGCTACTGTCATCGTCGCGTCTACCGTTGTCGACGTTGCCATGATACCGCGCCCACCCGAGTCGCCGACTCGCAGCGATGTGCCCGCTGGGGTGTGCCCAGCGGCCAGCTTCACCGCGGTTGCGTCGGTCGCGCCAAGCCAGCTGGCCGCCGCGCGCGCGCATGCGCGGGCTGTCGCGGCCGCAGAGATGCGCCAGCCAGCGCCGAGCACTTATTGCCATCGCCGCCGCATGGGGTTTGCAAACCAAGTGCATGTTTTGTTCTAGCATAGCACTTGTTCACAAATCCCTTGCAACATATGAGACGAAATGCACGCGCGCGCCGTCGCGCGCGCATGCCGAAATCCTTCAAAAACCCTCGGTGTCGGAAGGGTTTCGCAATCGAGTTCCCCCCCCCCCCAAAAAAAAAAAAAAAACATGCAAAAACACCAGGTTTCGCAGCGCTGATTTCCTGAAAAAAGCTCACGCGCGAGCTCTTGTGAAATCTTAAGAGATATTAGTTTTCAAGATTTTCACAAAATGCTATCATACGGGGTTCGCGCCCGCGCATGTCGAAATCTGTCGAACGCCCTTGCGCATGTGCCGTCGCGAGAATCCTCTGCAAAAAACGGGACGAAGTGCAGGCGCGCGCGTCGTCGCGCGCGCATGCCGAAATCCGTCAAAACCCATTGTTTTTGGAGTGATTTCAAAACCGTGCGTTCAAACAAAACCTGCAACAACACAAGGTTTCGCAACACGGATGTTCAACAAAAGCGTGCGCGCGCGCTCTTGCGTGGTCGTCGTCGTCGTCGTCGTCATCGCCGACCTCCCTCGTCCCGCGTCGTCGTCGTCGTCGTCGTCGTCGCCTACGTCGTCCTTCGTCTTTCCTCGCGTTCGTCGTCGTCGTCGTCCTCTTTGGCGTCGCCGTCGTTTCCGTCGTCGTTGTCGCCGTGGTCGTCCTTCCTCCTCCTCCTCCCTGGTCGTCGTCGTCGTCGCCCGTCGTCGGCGTCTCGTCGTCGTCCCTCCTATTTCGTCGCCGTCGTCGTCGTCGTCGTTGTCGTCGTCGTCGTCGTCTTCCCTCCTCCTTCGTCGTTGTCGTCGTCGGCGTCGCCGTCCTTCCTCCTTCTCGTTCGCGTCGTCGCCGTCCTCCTCCCTCGTCGTTGTTGTCGTTGTCGTCGCTGTCGCCGTCGTCGTCCCCCCTCCTCCCTCGTCGTCGTCGTCGTCGTCGGCGTCGTCGTCGTCGTCGGTGTCGTCGTCGTCGTCGTCGTTGTCGTCGTCGAAGTCGTTGGAGACGTCGTCGGCGTCGTTGTATTCGGTGTCGGCGGCGCCGTCGTCGTCGTTGTCGCTGTCGTCGTCGGCGTCGTGGCCAAGCGCCATGTGGTACCCACCCTCACGGTCTTGTCAGAAGAGGTCCTGGGACCAAGTTGCGGGTGGGAGGGTGGGGCGCTTGCACGAGCAGCGGAGAGGACAGCTTCAAGACGGTCGAAGTGAGTTGCACAACGTAGATTTCACCGCATCGATCGCACCGGATAGCTAGATCTCATCGCATAGGCTGCACCACATTGGTTCCCTTTTTCCAGAAGAGAATACATAGTTCCCCCCCGGGGGTTACCTGCACATATTTTCGCATGGCAACCCTTCCGCCCCATCGCCCATCCTGAATATGAGTTCGCGGCGCCCCAGCCTGGCCAGCGTCGACCCCCCCGTTCACCTTCTGCAACGCATAGTTTGCGCGCGCACTCGTTTGCAAACATTATTTTCCCTTGCCCCAAGTATAAATGAAGTGGTCGCGCGCGTCGTCGCGCGCACGTGCCGAAATCTGGCAAAAAACTTTCGGAGTCGTGGGGGGTTCAAAACCGACCGTTCAAACAACGCAGACAAACACATGGCATCGCAACGCGGATTTTATACATATATATACAACAAAATACAAAACAATAAACAAATAAAAAGCGATCTCGCGAATTCTCATGAAGGCCATCATCTCATCGCCATGCTCGCGCAATTCTACCAAGTGGGCTTCGCGCGCGCAGGTCGAAGTCGCTCGAACGCCCTCGCGCGCGCGTTTTCGCGGGAATACTGCGCAGACATTGGGGCGAAGCGCGCGCGTCGCTGCGCGCGCAAGCCGTAGATTTTTAAACGGCCGCACGTTTCGTAAGGGCGTCAATATCGAGCACCCCCGAACGTGTAATTATCCGGGCGAAGGGCCCAAGCACATGCAGTTGTGAATGCCGCAATTGTGAATATCTTCTTCGATGGCCGCCCCTATGGGGCCGCGAACCGCGCGAGGGGCGCGCCGACGTGCGCGGCGGGGCGCGCAGCGCGGACGAAAACGATAGGTCTGAGCACGGGGGATTCAGCGCGGATGAGACTGAGCGCGAGCGCGTCTGATTGTGGTTAAGTCTGCGCGCGAGTAAGTTTATGTGCATGAATGCGAGCATGGATGCGCCTAGTGTGAACGCATATGAGTGTGAATGGTTCACGTCTGCCTGACTCTGAGCATTCGTGACACTGAGCGCGGCCGCCGAAGGGCCCCCCCCAGAAGTCCCAGCGGCGACGCCCGCGCGCCGCGACGCCCATGTCGGCGCGCCTTGCACGAGGATCGCGCCCGCTTCCTCCTCCCCTGTTTCTTTCTCTTTACCCCTGCGCTCCAATGTCCGAGGCTGCGAACGCAGCGCAGCGCGGAGCCCTCGCGACGCGCGCTGGTCGCACCGGAGGGGTCTCAGCGACGCGCGCGGGTCGTCCGCTGCGCGGAGCAAGGAGAGCTAGCTGGCTGGCCGATAGCGGGCAAGGCTCTAGCCGCCAGGCAGAGCGACGACGGGCGAGCGAGGCGCGGAGTTCCAGCGACGCGCGCGGGTCGCCCGCGGCGCGAGGCCAAACGCTCGGTCGGACAGTCCAGAGAAAGCGCGGCTCGGGCGGGGCGCCCCCCAGGTCAAGCCTCGCGGATGAACTCGGTGAAGCCGTGCTCCCTGGCGAGGGCCGTCGCCCCCATCATGCGCCGGTTCGCGCGCGCCGCAAACTGTCCCAGCTGCCTCCGCAATCCTGCCGCGTGAGCGGGGAGTCCTCGTGGCGCGTGGCGCGCGAGAGCAGCGCGTGGAGTTCCAGCCGCCAGTCGTCGTCCTCCTTCTTGCCGTGTCCGACCTCGTGGCGGCCGCAATCTAGGGCCACGCCTGGGCGACGTCGGCCGAGGGGGCAGCGCGCCGGGCGGCCGACGGCCCAGGGCGAGAGCCCGCAGGACCGAGAGACGGCCTGGCTGCGGACCGCTCGCGCCCAGTAGGTTCGGCTGTAGACTGCCCGGGGGGGCCGTCTCCTCGCCCCGTCGCCTTCTCGCGCGGCGCGGCACGCCGCCACGGCGATGGCCCTGCCGCGCGAGAACGGGGGCGCCCGCCCGGGTGACCTTGGAGGCGCGGAAGGTGAGCGGCTCCGGCGCGCGGGGCTCGATGAACACCAGCGGGCCCGCGAGGCTGTCGTCGCGGGACTTCAGGTCGCCCGCGACGGGCGCGCTCGCGCAGTTCCCCGCGCGCGCCCAGGGCCCCAGCGGCAGGCGCTTCAGATAGATCCTCCCCCCCTTGTCTCTCTCGGCTTTCTCGACGCCGCCCTGGCCCCGAGGGCCCGCGACGACGCGCGCGACCTGCCCCCCGGCATCCTTGACGAGGCCGCTCTTGAGATCGAGCGCCTCCAGGAGTCGGGCCCCCATGCCCGCGCGCGCCAGGGGGGTTCCGCGCATGCCGCCGGTGTTCTTTGGGTTGTCACAGTTCCTCATATCGGCGGCGTCTTTGACATGCATCGTCGGGGCAGACCTGTCGGCAACGCGCACGAGGAAGAGGGGCCTTTCCAGGACGTCCGCGCCCCGCTGTGCCTGCGCGTTCATCCACCGCGCCACGGTGTCCCAGTAGGGCCCGATCACGTGGCCGTTCTGGAACCTCTCCTCCCGAAGCCGACGATCATGGGGTTTCAGCTGCGCGGCGTTCCACGTGGCCTGGGTGGCCAGAGGGGCCTGCTTTCCCGGTTTGCGCAGGAACGCCATAAGATCCTTGAGCTTCGCCGCACCCTTGAAGCGGCTGGGCGCCTGGAGCTCGAAGCACAACGGCGCGTTGCAGAGGAGCTTCATCGTGGCCTGGTACTCTGGATCGAGGTTGATGCCCGCCGCCGCCAGTTCCTCGAAGCTGGAGATGAGCGCCAGCGTCGCCCATCTCCAACTTCCCGCTCCTCCGCGCCCCGCGGCGCCCGCTGCCCCGGCGTCGTCCGGCGCGGGGGCGTCGTCCACGGGCGCGTCCGCGTCTGCCCCCCTTGGCGAACCTCTTCCGCTGGATCTCCACCAAGTCTCTCAGTTCGCCTGCGTCGAGGTCGCGCGGGGCCCGGAACGGAGCGAGGACGTCCTCCTTCAGGGCGCAGGCTGCGCGCCGCGACGCGGCGGCGTCAGTCGGCCCGGGCAGCGCTCCGTCCTCCATCATCGTCGCGGCCTTCTTGAGCTCGTTGACGAAACCTGCGCGCGCTCGGCGGCGTCGGGGCGCAAGATCTGCCCGAGCATCTCGGGGCCGAAATGATGCTCCAGGAGCGCGTTGGCGCCCAGCTTCGCGAAGCCGCCCTGAGCGCGGATGCCCTGGGCCTCCACCTGGGGCCGCAGGAGAGACTCCCTATGGGGCCACGAAACGCTATGCCGAGTGTGGCGGACGCGCGCGGACACCCCCATTGGAACCTTCGGTGGAGTTCCCTATGGGGCCACGAAGCGCTGTACTGGGTGTGGCGGACGCATGTGGCCACTCCCACTGGGGCTTTACGTGGAGCTCCCAATGGAGCCACGAAGCGGTGTACTGAGTGTGGCGGACGCATGCGGACACCCCTACTGGGCTCTCGGTGGAGCTCCATATGGGGCCACGAAGCGCTGTATACTGGGTTTGGCGGACTCATGTGGCCACACCCACTGGGGCCTTAGGTGGAGCTCCCTTTGGGGGCACGAGTCGCCGTGCAGGGTGTGGCGGACGCATGTGGCCACCCCACTGGGGCCTTAGGTGGAGCTCCACATGGGGCCACGAAGCGCCGCACTGGGTGCTTACGTGGAGTTCCTTATGGTTTCGCGAAACGCAGTGCTGGGTGTGGCGGACGCATGTGGCCACCCACACTGGGGCCGCAGGTGGGGCTCCCCATGGGGATACGAAACGCTGTAGTGAGTGTGGTGGACGCATGTGTACACCCCCGCTGGGCCTTCGGTGGAGCTCTCTATGGGGCCACGAAGCGCTGTGCGGGGTGTGGCGGACGCATGTGGTCACCACCGCTGGGGCTTTACGTGGAGTTCCCTATGGGGCCACGAAGCGGTGTACTGAGTGTGGCGGACGCTTGCGGACACCCCTACTGGGCTTTCGGTGGAGCTCCATATGGGGCCACGAAACGCTGTATACTGGGTTTGGCGGACTCATGTGGCCACACCCACTGGGGCCTTAGGTGGAGCTCCCTTTGGGGGCACGAGTCGCCGTGCAGGGTGTGGAGGACGCATGTGGCCACCCCACTGGGGCCTTAGGTGGAGCTCCAAATGGGGCCACGAAGCGCTGCACTGGGTGTGGCGGACGCATGTGGCCACCCCCATTGGGGCCTTACGTGGAGCTCCCTATGGTTTCACGAAACGCAGTGCTGGTTGTGGCGGACGCATGTTGCCGCCCCCACTGGGGCCGCAGGTGGAACCC
This sequence comes from Prorocentrum cordatum, assembly GCA_963575745.1. Lineage (NCBI taxonomy): Eukaryota > Dinophyceae > Prorocentrales > Prorocentraceae > Prorocentrum > Prorocentrum cordatum. The sequence continues at coordinate 518,652 of CAUYUJ010022060.1, read as the reverse complement.
CCTATGGGGCCAAGAAACGCCGTGCGAGTTGTGGTGGACGCATGCGGGCACCCCCATTGATGATGGCGATGACGGCTACGATGGAGATGTTGATGATGATGATGATGATGGTGATGATGATGGTGATGATGAGGATGAGGATGAGGATGAGGATGAGGATGAGGATGAGGATGAGGATGAGGATGATTATGGCGGTGATGATGATGCTGATGATGATGGTGGGAGGAGGGAGGAGGGGGAGGAGGAAGGAGAGAGGAACGCAGGGCGCTGTCTCTTCAAAACGAGGACCCAACACCACCGGATGGTCGGGGAAAGTATGTGGCTTCGCAACATCAGTTTTTTGTTTTAAAGCTTGCGCTCTTGCCCTTGCAGTTTGTTCAAAGCAAGCCATATGTTGTTCAACGCGTTTCATGGAATTCTGCCAAACGGGCCGGGCTAAAGGGCCTCCGCCGCCATCATTCGAACGCCCTTGCGCGCGTGCTTGGGGGGGGGGGCACGATCCGCGTCGAATAATACAATGCGGGCCGTTCTCGCGCGTCGGCCGCGCGCGCATGTCGAACTCATTCCAAAACCTTCATCGCCGACGCGAGGGCGCCGTCGTCGTCGTCGTCGGCGTGATCGGCATCGGCGCCGTCGCTGGCCATGCCGTCGCCGCTGCCATCATCGCCGCCAGCGCCGCCGCTATCTACCGCCGTCGACGTTGCCCTCGTGCAGCGCCCGCCCAAGTCGCCAACTCGCACTGCAGCGTTCTTTGGGATGCGCCCAGCGGTCAGCGCCGCCACGGCCGCGTCGGTCGCGCCAAAGTAGCTGGCCGCTGCGCGCGCGAGCATGCGCGGGCTAGCGCGGCCGCGGAGATGCACCAGCCAAGGCCAAGCACTCACCGCAAGCGCCGCCGCGCGGGCATTGCAAACCAGGTTGCGGGCGGGCGGGCGGGATGATTGCGCGATCAGTGGAGTTGACAGCTCGCCGCGAGTAAAAGTTAGAAAAGACTCCCTCCTCCCCCCCTGCGATTGCCGCTTTTTTTATTTACGTATGATTCTGCCCCATCGCCCATCCTAAATATGGATTCGCACCGCCCGAGCCGCGCCGGCATCTGCCCCCCCCCCCCTCGCCATCCGTCGCAACAAATGCGACGCGCGCGCACTCGTTGATCAGAAATCGTGCGTTTTCCAGAACCCCTGCAAACAAATGAGACAAATTGCGCGCGCGCGCGTCGTCGCGCGCTTGCCGACGTCATTCAAAAATCTTGAGTGTCCTAAGGATGTCAAAACCTAGTGCCCAAAAACACATAAACAAAACATGGTTTCGCAACTCGGCTTCCCCCCCAAAAAAATCCTGGCAAAGCAACCTAACAGCGATGTGTATAAGCATACCTGGAAGCATTCTCCTTAAGATTCAGGTGAGAACCCAGTTGTAGAATTCTGCTGTTCTCGCAGTCGCAGTCGCATTCGCAATGACAGTCGCCGTGGCAACGGCCTTAGGATCCAAGGGAATCCTAAGGATTCCTAGGGGTGTCTAAGGCATCCTTAGGTATCCTTAGGAATCGAAGCGCATCCTTAGGAAACCTTAGGAATCCTTAGGAATCCTGATTCCTAAGGTTCCTAAGGATTACTAGGGAATCCTTAGGATTCCGAAGGATTCGCCTGCCTCGGCCTCAGCCTCAGCCTGCCTCAGCCTCAGCCTGCCTCAGCCTCAGCTTCAGCCTGTCTCAGCCTCAGCCTGCCTCAGCATCAGCCTCAGCCTTAGCCTCAGCCTGCCTCGGCTTGCCTCGGCCTCAGCCTCAGCCTGCCTCGGCCTCAGCCTCAGCCTCAGCCTGCCTCAGCCTCAGCCTCAGCCTGCCTCAGCCTCAGCCTGCATCAGCCTCTCAGCCTCAGCCTGCCTCAGCCGCAGCTTGCCACAGCCTCAGCCTCAGCCTCAGCCTGCCTCAGCCTCAGCCTCAGCCTGCCTCAGCCTCAGCCTGCCTCAGCCGCAGCTTGCCTCAGCCTCAGCAGCCTCAGCCTCAGCCTCAGCCTGCCTCAGCTCAGCCTCAGCCTCAGCCTGCCTCGGCCTCAGCCTCAGCCAGCCTCAGCCTCAGCCTCAGCTTCAGCCTCAGCCTCAGCCTCAGCCTGCTCAGCCTCAGCCTCAGCCTCAGCCTCAGCCTCAGCCTCAGCCTCTCAGGCCTCAGCCTCAGCCTCAGCCTGCTCAGCCTCAGCCTCAGCCCTCAGCCTCAGCCTCAGCCTCAGCCTGCAGCCTCAGCCTCAGCCTCAGCCTCAGCCTGCAGCCTCAGCCTCAGCCTCAGCCTCAGCCTGCCTCAGCCTCAGCCTCTCAGCCTCAGCCTCAGCCTCAGCCTCAGCCTCAGCCTCAGCCTCCTCAGCCTGCCTCAGCCTCAGCCTCAGCCTGCCTCGGCGTGCCTCAGCCTCAGCCTCAGCCTGCCTCGGCTTCCCTCAGCCTCAGCCTCAGCCTGCCTCAGCCTCAGCCTCAGCCTGCCTCGGCTTCAGCCTGCTTCAGCTCGGGCACTCAAAATATGGCACAGGATTGGTGTTCTGGGAACATGAAGATCACGAAGTGGCCCACAGTTGGCTCCGGGCAATCAAAATGTGGTACATGAATGGTGTTCTGGGAGCACGAAGAATACGAAGTGGCCTACAGTTGGCTCCGGGCATTCAAAATGTGGCCTGGGAATGGTGTTCTGGGAAGACGAAGAACACGAAGTGGCCTACAGTTGGCTCCGGGCATTCAAAATGTGGACTGGGAATGGTGTTCTGGGAACACGAAGAACACGAAGTGGCCTACAGTTGGTTCCGGGCATTCAAAATGTGGCTTGGGAATTGTGTTTTGGCAATGGATTCCCAAGGATTCCTAAGAATTCCTAAGGATTCCTAGGGCTGACCCTTTTGTCCGGTTTTGTCCGCACATGGTTTCGCAACATCAGTTCTCAAGCCAAAACCAAAAAGCGCTCGCTCTCTGGCGAATTATTGAGAAATCCATCGGTATTTCAACGTGTTTCGTGCGATTCTACCAAACGGGCCTCCCGCGCCGCGCGCCGACATCATTCGCGCGCCGATCCTCGTGCGCTGGGGGGGGCGCGATCCACGCCAAATAATGCAGCGCGGGCCGCTCTCGCGCGTCGGCCGCGCGCGCATGTCGAATTCTTTCCAGATGCTTCATCGCCGACGCGAGGACGCCGTCGTCGTCGTCGGCGAGATCGGCATCGGCTCCCACGCAGACCGCGCCTTCGTCGTTGTCAACATCGCCACCAGCGTCGCCAGCATCATCGTCGCGTCTGCACTCGTCGACGTTGCCGCGATGCCGCGCCCGCCCAAGTCGCCGACTCATAGCGAAGTGCCCGCCGGGGCGCGCCCCGCGGCCAGCGCCACCGCGGCCGCGTCATCGCCCCAAGCTGGCTGGCCGGTGCGCGCGCGTGCTCGGGTTGGCGCGGCCGCAGATCTGCATCGCAATCGCCGCCGCACGGGGTTTGCAAACCAAGTAGCGGGTGGGTGGGCGGGACGTTTGTATCATGGGATGTGTCAATTCGTTTGTTTACATCAATTCTCCTTTCTTTTAAAAAAATAGACTCTACCCCCCTGGCGTTATCGGTCCCCCTTTCGGTTTTGTAAATCCTATCTGATTTTGACCACACGTCCATCCCAAATATGAATTTACACTATCCCAGGGGGGCCCGGATCGGTCCCCCTGGGGTTCATTCGTGAAAAACAATAGGCGGGGACATGTTTGGCTCTAACATAAGACTTGTGCACGAATCCCTTGCAAAAAATGTGACGAAGTGCGCACGCGCGCGTCGTCGCGCGCGCATGCCGAAATCCTTCAAAAACCTTTGGTGTCGGAAGGATTGCGCAATGGAGTTTCCAAAAAACCTATAAAAAATACAAGGTTTCGCAACACTGATTCGCTAAAAAAGCTTACGCGCGAGCTCCTGCGAAATCTTCAGAAAACCATTGATTTTTCAAGATTCGCACAAAATGCTGCCAAACAAGCGTCGCGCGCGCATGTCGAATTCAGTCGAACGCCCTTGCGCGTGTGCCGTCGCGAGAATATTCTGCAAAGAATGGGACGAAGTGCAGACGCGCGCGTCGTCGCGCGCGTATGCCGCAATCCTTCAAAACCCATCGGTTTCGGAAGGATTTCAAAATCGTGTGTCCAAAAAACCTACACAAATACAAGGTTTCGCAACATGGATTTTCAACAAAAGCGTGCGCGCGCGCACTTGCGTCGTCGTCGTCGTCGTCGTCGCCGTCCTCCCTCCTCCCGCGTCGTCGTCGTCGCCTACGTTGTCCTCTGTCTTTCCTCGCGTTCGTCGTCGTCGTCCTCTTTGGCGTCGTGGTCGTTTCCGTCGTCGTTGTCGCCGTGGTCGTCCTTCCTCCTCCTCCCTCGTCGTCGTCGTCGTCGTCGTCGTCGTCGTCGTCGTCGTTGTCGTCGTCTTCCCTCCTCCCTCGTCGTTGTCGTCGTCGGCATCGCCGTCCTTCCTCCTTCTTCGTTGTTCGCGTCGTCGCCGTCCTCCCTCTTCCCTCGTCGTTGTCGTCGTTCTTGTCGTTGTCGCCGTCGTCGTCCTCCCTCCTCCCTCGTCGTCGTCTTCGTTGGCGACGTCGTCGTCTTCGTCATCGTCGTCGGCGTCGGCGTCGTCGTCGCCTTCGTCGACGTCGACGTCGGCGTCGTCGTCGTCGCCGTCGTCGTCGTCGTCGTCGCCGGCGTCATTGACGTCGTCGTCGTCGTCGGTGTCGTCGTTGTAGTCGTTGTCGGAGTCGTCATCGTCGTCGTCGTTGTCATCGTCGTCGTCGTCGTCGGCGTCGGCGTCGTCGTCGTCGTCGGTGTCGTCGTCGTCGTCGTCGTCGTTGTCGGCGTCGTCGAAGTCGTTGGAGACGTCGTCGGTGTCGTCGTAGTCGTTGTCGGCGGCGTCGTCGTTGTCGTTGTCGCTGTTGTAGTCGGCGTGGGTGTCGCTGCCAAGTGCCATTTGGTACCAACCGTCACGGTCTTAAGAGATTTTGCCAACCAAGTTGCGGGTGGGTGGGTGGGATGTTTGCAAGAGCAGTGGAGTGGACATTTCACTGCGAACAGAAATTAATTGCACACCATAGATTGTCCTTTCTTCGAAGAGAATCCCCCTGGGATTATCTGCACCCCTTTTCGTATTGCAGTTTGCATATGATCTTGTCCCATCGCCCATCCTAAATATGAATCGTACCATCCCAGCCAGGCCGGTATCGACGCCCCCCGCCATCCTGTGCAACAAATAGCATGCGCGCGCACTCGTTTATCCAACATCACGAGTTTCAAGAACCCCTTGCCAACAATACCACGTAGTGCACGCGCGGATCGTCGCCCGCGCTTGCCGGAATCTTTCGGAAGCTTTGAGGTGTAGTCAGGATGTCAAAATTGAATGCCCCAAAGACGTATAAGCACATGGTTTCGCAGCGCGGATATTAAACAAATGCGCCCGCGCTCTCGCAGGTTCTTGAGAACGCCATAGAGTTTTCAACATTGCCAACAGTGTCACAACAGTTGACTACATGGGCTTCGCGCGCGCGTGTCGAAATCGTTCGAGCGCCTTTGCTCGCGCGCAGTCGCAGTAATCCCTTGCAGCAGAAAAAAAAAGAAGGCCGAAGTGCACGCGCGCGCACGCCGTCGCGTGCCGAATTTCGTCAAAAACCACAGCAGGTTTCGCCAGGAACATGAAAACACATGGTTTCGCAACATAAGTGTTCAAACAAGCCTGCGCCCTTGCCCTCGCGAGATCTTGAGAAAACCATCGGCTTTTTCAACGTGTTTCATGCGATTCGACCAAACGGGCTTCTCGCGCCGCGCACCGACATCATTCAAACGCCCTTGCGCGCGCGCAGGGAGGGGGGGGGCGCGATCCGTGTCAAATAATACGATGAGGGCCACTCTCGGGCGTCGGCCGCGCGCGCGTGTCGAACTCCTTCCAAAACCTTCACCGCCGACGCGAGGGCGCCGTCATTGTCGTCGGCGCGATCAGCATCGGCGCCGTCGCTGGCCGCGCAGTCACCGCTGTCGTCATCGCCGCCAGCACCGCCACTATCATCACCGTGTCTGCCGTTGTCGACGTTGCCATGATACCGCGCCCGCCCAAGCCGCCGTCTTGCAGCGAAGTGCCCGCCAGGATGTGCCCGGCGGTCACCGCCGCCGCGGCTGCGTCGGTCGCGCCACAGTAGCTGGCCGCCGCGCGCGCGAGCACGCGCGGGCCTGCGCGGCCGCGGAGATGCACCAGCCAACGTCAGGCATGCATCGCAGTCGCCGCCGCGATGGTTTTGCAAACCACATTGCGGGTGGGCGGGCGGGGCGTCTGCGCGAGCAGTGGAGTTGACAACTCAGTGCAAACAACATTAATTCTCCTTTCTAAAAGAAGAATATACTCTACCCACCCAGACTTAACGGTTCTTTTTTCCGTATGGCAATTTTACATATGATTCTGCCCCATCGTCCACCCTACATATGAATCCATACTATCCCAGCCAGGCTGGCATCCCCGCCCCCGATTTCCTTTGCAACAAATACTATGCGCGCGCTCGCGTTTATCAAAAATCATAAGTTTTCAAGAATCCCTAGCCGAAAATGGGACGAAGTGCGCACGCACGCGTCGTCGCGCGCGCATGCCGAAATCATTCAAGAACCTTCGATTTCGGAAGGATTTCAAAATCGAGTTTCCAACATGACATACAAAAACATTTGGTTTCGCAACACGGATTTCCTAAAAAGGTTTACGCGCGCTCTTTTGCGAAATCTTAAGAAAGCCATAGGTTTTTCAATATTTACAGAAAACTGCTGTCAAACGGGTTTCGCACGCGCATGTCGAAATCTGTCGAACGCCCTTGCGCGCGTGCCGTCGCGAGAATCCTCTGCCAAAAAACGGGACGAAGTGCAGACGCGCGCGTCGTCGCGCGCGCATGCCGAAATCCTTCAAAAACTTTCGGTTCCGGAGGGATTTCAAAATCGTGTATCCAAAAAACATTCAAAAACAGAAGGTTTCGCAACATGGATTTTCAACAAAAGCGTGCGCGCGCGCTCTTGCGTCGTCGTCGTCGTCGCCGTCCTCCCTCCTCCCTCGTCGTCGTCGTCGTCGTCGTCCTCTGTCTTTCCTTGTCGTCGTCGTCGTCTCGGCGTCGTCGTCGTTTCCGTCGTCGTCGTCGCCGTGGTCGTCCTTCCTCCCTCGTCGTCTTCGTCGGCGTTTCGTCGTTGCCCCTCCTATTTCGTCGCCGTCGTCGTCGTCGTCGTCGTCGTCGTCGTCGTCTTCCCTCCTCTTTCGTCGTTGTCGTCGTCGCCGTCGTCGTCCTCCCTCCTCCTTCGTCGTCGTCTTCGTTGGTTTTCGCCGTCGTCGTCGTCGTCGTCGTCGTCGTCGTCGTCGTCTGCAGCGTCGTCGTCGTCGTCGGCGTTTTCATCGTCGTCGTCGTAGTCGTCGTCGAAGTCGTTGGATCGGTCGTCGGTGTCGTCGTAGTCGTTGTCGGCGGCGTCGTCGTCGTCGTTGTCGCTGTCGTCGTCGGCGTGGGTGTCGATGCCAAGTGCCATTTGGTACCCACCGTCACGGTCTTAAGAGGTATTGCGACCAAGTTGCGGGTGGATGGGTGGGAGGATTGCGCGCGCAGTGAGTTGACAATTTCAAGTTCGGCAGGGTGCATTGCACACAATAGATTTCCCAACAGCATATATATATATATATATATATATATATATATATATATATATATATACATACATACATACATACATACATACATACATACATACATATATATATATATATATTACCCCCCACCCCGCCCCAGGATTATTGGTAACCCTCTTCATACTGCAATGTGATATAATTCTGCCCCATCGCCCATCCTGAATATGAAGTCGTGCCATCCCAGCCAGGCCGGTATCGACGACCCCCGCCGTCCGTTGCAACAGATAAAATGTGCGCGCTCGTGTATCTCAGGAGTCCCTTGCCAAAGATACTACGAAGTGCACGCGCCTGTCGTCGCGCGCGCATGCCAAAATCTTTCAACAACCTTAGGTGTCGTGAGGATGTCAAAGTCGCATGTCCAAAAGACATCTAGAATTACATGGTTTCGCAGCGCTGACTTTTTCTGCAAAGAAGAATGCGACCGCGGTCTTGCAGATTCTCAAGAAAACGATAAATTGTTCAACATTTCCAAAACATAATACCAAACTGGCTTCGCGTGCGCTAGAAATCTGTAGAACGCCTGTGCGCGCGTGCTGTCACAAGAGCCCGTTGCAACAAATTAGACGAAGTGCGCGCGCGCGCGTCGTCGCGCGCGCGTGCCGAATTCCTTCGAAACCGTTGGATTCGCAGGATTTTCGCAATCGAGCGCCCGACAACAAATTTCAAAAAAAACATGGTTTCGTAACATCAGTGTCAAAAAAAAAACGCACTTGCACTCCGAGTTCGTAAGAAATCCATAGTTGTTCCACGTGGTGCATGGCATTATGCCAAGCGGGCCTGTCGCGCCGCATGCCGACATCATTCGAACGCCCTTGCGCGTGTGCTGGGGGGACGCGGTCCGTGTCAAATAATGCCATGCGGGCCGCTCTCGCGCGTCGGCCGCGCGCGCATGTCGAACTCCTTTTTCAAATCTTCATCGCCGACGCGAGGGCGCCGTCATCGTCGTCTGCGCGATCAGCCTCGGCGACGTCACTGTCCGCGCCGTCGCCGCTGTCGTCGTCGTCGCCGGCACTGCCACGATCATCGTCGCGTCTACCGTTGTCGACGTTGCCACGATGCCGCGCCCGCCCAAGTCGCCGACTTGCACTGAAGTGCCCGCTTGGATGTGCCCGGCCGTCAGCGCCACCGCGGTTGCGTCGGTCGCGCCAGAGTGACTGGCCGCCGCGCGCGCGAGCATGCGCGGGTTGTCGCGGCCGCAGAGATGCACCAGCCAACGCCAAGCACTCATCGCAATCGCCGCCGCATGGGTTTCGCTGACTAGGTTGATGGTGGGTGGGCGGGGTGATTGTGCGAGCAGTGGAGTTGACCACGCACTGCGAACAGAAAGTCGTTTTCATTTTTACAAAGAGTAGATTCTACCCCCCACGGGATTGTGGACCCCCTTATTAGTATTGTAATTTTCGTATGATTATGCCTCACCGCCCATCTTAATTATGAGTCCATACCATCCCAGCCCTCCTCAGAGATCACGTGCGCTGCAGCCTGCCTTGCGCGGGAACTCGCGGCGGAAGGAAGAGGGTATGGAGCGGGATCGGAGTGAATTGCGATGCGATGCGATGGGATGGGAGGGGAAGGGATGAGAGGGGAGGCGAGAGATGAAGACCAAAGGAGAGAACGAGGATGAAGAGAGCTCAGATAGCGGAGGCGTGGCTGGTACCCCCGAGCCAGGTCAGCTCGGACAGCTTCCAGGCATTCTACGACATGTCACTTGTCGAGGCGCAGGATCGGCCACCAGGTTCCTTGCACAGTTGCTTCCCAGGCGGCGCGAGGTGAGCGGCGTTGGCAGCGTCTGTTTGTGCCAAGGCTGCGAGTGGCAATGGCCAGTCTTGCCGCTACTACGCATTCGACCTCGGACCGTCCTTCTGTGGACTCCAGGCCCGCCGCGCGACGTTCGTAAGCGGCCCTAGGCTGCCGACAAGGTGCGCAGAGCTCGGAGAGGACCCGGGCACGGCATTGCAGTAGATCGTGCCGAGTGCAAGACGAGCACGGTGCATTTGGGTTGCAGTTGCAGCTGAGGGAGCGCAAGGACGAGGACCAGAAAGAGAGAGAGAGAGAGAGAATGCGGAGGGCCGGGAAAGCTAGAGGAGGAGGAGGAGGAGGAGCAGGAGCAGGAGCAGGAGCAGGAGCAGGAGCAGGAGCAGGAAAATGACCTGGAGGGGTAGGAGGAGGAGGAGGAGGAGGAGGAGAAGGAGGAGGAGGAGGAGGAGGAGGAGGAGGAAGAGGTGGAGGAGGAGCAGGAGGAGGAGGACGAGGAGGCGGAGGAGGGGGAGGATCTAGAGGAGGAGGAGGAGGAGGAGGAGGAGGACGAGGAGGACGAGGAGGACGAGGACGAGGAGGAGAAGGAGGAGGAGGAGGAGGAGGAGGAGGAGGACGAGGAGGATTTTTGCTGACATCCACCGCCACAAACCTCCTTACAGGGGGCAAAAAGAGGAGGTGTCGACTGTGATTCCAGCCCTCTTGGGCTTGGGGTGGAAACCCTTGTCGAGCAGCCCCTGTGTAGAATACCACGGCGGGATTGCCCCTGCAGCTCGATGTGCTGGTTCTGGGGGTGGGGAGACTGGGGTCGGTGGCGTGCGTGCCCTTGTCCTGCAGGGCAGGCTCCCCAGCCAACACCAGGTTTGTCTTACAGTCGGACCGTCAAGCAGGGTATTTTCGAGGTCGACAGGTCGCCGCCCCCTGCGTACACCACTGCGGCCCAGGGGCCACAGGCCATCAGCCAAGTCGGCCCAGGGCCCAACGAGGCAGGCGCAGCAGACCGGCCCCAGATGCGCTTCGTTGCGCACCGGCGCAGTGGCGAGTCTTGGAGGCGGCAGCTGCCAGAACCCGGGAGGCGGCAGCCGCTGGATACCAGCAAGCCGCCTGCCGGCGGAGGAGGAGGAGGAGGAGGAGGAGGAGGAGGAGGAGGAGGAGGAGGAGGGCGCCCCCGCGACGGCCGCGGACATCCTCGATCGCCTGGGCAGCGAGGGCCTGGGCGACGAGGCGCTGGCGCCGGTGCCGGCCGCGCGGCGGCCTTCCCGGGGTGCCCCGACGGGCGGCGGCCCCTTCGGGCGCTGACCCGCTCCTGGTGGCGCCGGCCCGCCCAGTGGCAACGGCCCCCCCCCCAGCGGCGACGGCCACCCCGGTGCGACCTCCCTCTTCCTCCTCCTCCTCCCTCTCCTCCTCCTCCTCCTGCTCCTCCTCCTCCTCCTCCTCCTCCTCCTCCTCCTCCGTAGCCATTTTGGCTCAAGATGCAGGTTTCCCCTGGGAACCAAGCGGATACCGCTAGACCGCGGCTGGCAAGACTTCTTGAAGTCTGGCATCGTCCCCTGTCCACCTTCCTCGCGCTCGGGTCGGTGGGTAGACGGAGGCCTTTCCCGTTCCTGTCGGCCCGATCGCATCCAGCAGCAGAGCCATGCCTGGTGCAGGGAGCCCCGAGAAGCATCGCCTGGACTCGGAGGGCTCCCCCAGCTGCAGCGGCCGCTCGACTTCAAGGACGCGCTCTTCCAAGTCCCACTCGAGGGCGTCCGAGCGCCGCAAGGCGCCCCCAGCGGACCGTGGACGGCTGGTGCGCCCTGGTGCTGCTGCGCCTCCTGCTGGCCACGCTGGTCCTCCTGGCCGTCGGGGAAAGGGCGACAGGAAGACCTCCAACGAGGAGAGATGGCGCCAGCGGGCAGCTTATGCGGCCCTCGAGATGCAGAGAGACGGTATTGACCTCGACATGCTGGCCACGTTCCCCTCGCAGGGCGCTGGTGAGGCTGGAGTCGGGGAAACTGCCGCCAAGGACGCTGGCGCTGGAGCCAGGGACGCTACCTGCCCTGACGCTGGCGTCGGTGGTGGCCCGTGGAGGACCTACCTGGGCAACGGCGGGGCCCCCTCGGGCCACGCGGCGGCACTGGGACCCAGCCGTGGCCACCCTCCCGCCCATGCTGCTCCTCAGCGTGACCTGCGGCATGGGGCAGCCCCTGCGGCCTCTCCTGCGGCGACGGCGTCTGGCGATGCTGGCGGCGCTGCGGATGCTGTCATGCCCAACTCCGCCCAGGCCGCCCTCCTCCAGCAAGTGCAGGCCGCCATCACCTCCGCTGTCACGTCCGCGGTCGTCGCCAGCGTCGACGCCACCCTCACGGCGGGCCTGGCGCAGATACAGGGAGTCATGGAATCGCGTGTCGGCGTCGTCGAAGGGCGCCTTCATGGGGTTGAGCAGAAGCAGATCGACATCGAGAGGCAGCTGCGGGCGGACATCGCGCAGCTCCGCGAGCAGATGGGCATCATGGCGAGAGTGGAGCCCTGTGCTGCCCCTGCTGGCCCTGACTGGGATCGTCCTCCAGACCTATCTGCGGTGGTTGTACGGTGCAAGGAGGAGCTCCCCGCGGCGACCTTCAAGCAGGTCATCGACCCCCTCCTCGTGGACGCTGGCATGGGTCCTGACTCGTTCGTGGTGGAGGCGGAGCCCCTCGGCAAGCGCTGCGTCTTCCGCTTCAAGGGCCCCCCCGAGCTCGGGGCCAGACGGGCTGCTAAGGTGCTTGGGTGTATGCGCCTTGGCCGTGGTGAGTGGCGCAAGCCGCGCGCCACGACGCCTGCTGGCCACGATGTGGACGTCTTCGTGGCGCCCGACCAGAACCGCAAGCAGGTCGTGCACGAGCTCACACTCAAGAAGCTCGCCATCGCGCTGGGGCGTGTCATCGGCGACGGGCACCGCATCTTCATCGATAAACAGAAGTTCTTCCTCCCGTCCCAGTGGAAGGCCTTCCTCCGCCTCACCATCGACGGCCCCAACTCCACCCCAGCGGTGGCCTGGTCCCCGTCTGCGCTCACGGCACTCGGGCTGCGACGTGAGGACCTGGCACCGACAGTCGAGGCGGCTTTGGCTCCTGGTGATGATGATTGGTGTTTGTAGCACGTTCGTCAAGCTCTTTGCCGCCACGATGAGCAAGGAGCTCACCTTCGCCACCTGGAATACAAGAGCATTCTGTCACCACAAGGCGAACGTGGCGGCACGCAAGAGCAACTACCTAGGGAATGCACTCCGAGCAGGGGCTATCGTTGGTATGCAGGAGGTCCACGGGTCGGCCGTGCGCTTGCGTATGTTGTGGATCGCTTGGGGACGGACTACCAGATGTTCTATTCCTTCGGTGGCAAAGTGCTGACGAGTCCCTCGGAAGCGTTGCCACCATCTTCCCCTTCAAGATGCACGCGGGCCTGGACCTGCGCAAGACGTACTCCATCAAGGCTCGGGTGATCCGCGTCACGGCCACGATCACGGACTGACCATGCACTGGCTACACTCTGAAGCACTGGGGCATTCATGACCACGACCTCTCCCGCGAACAGGTTCGGCGTGTCACTGGCGAGATCCAGGCCGACCTACGTGACATGGAAGTGGATCCGAGGAGGCGATGTGTTGTGATCGTGGGCGACTTCAATTACGGCGAGAATGCTGAGGTGGAGGGCCCTCTGGTCCCTGGAGGCGGGCGCAGGGCCGCCTCGCACCCCCGCGGCCGCGCATGGGCTCACTCGCTCAGTGCTGCGACGGAGATGGTCCCTCACAAGCCGACGCACTGGCACCCAGGCAGACAGATCGCCACCTCGATCGACAAGATATGGGTTGGTTCTCCACGTTGGTTACTCACGCAGACCTTTCAGCATGGGCAGGTATGTGGGGAGCCCCACGAGATGCACCTCGACGGGCTTTCGGACCACGCGATGTTCTCGGTAGCATGGACTCCTCGCCAACCACGGGCGTCATCAACCCTGTCCCGTCCTTCGTCTCGGAGAATCCGCTGTTCGGCGAGATGATCGGGAAGTGCGAGGACGCGGTCCCCCTGGATGGTCTCTCTCCTCCCGATCGGGTGCGCTACCACACGGAGATCCTTCAGACGGCAGCGGCCGCCACCCGTGATGCCATTTTTCGTGGTGAGCCTGGTCTGCGGTCGCCGACGGCGCTGATCTGGAGACAACTTGGTCGAGCGATATCGCGTCAGGACACTCGGATGGCGGAGACCCTCCTGCGACAGCATGCATGGACAAGCCAGATGATCGAGCTTCGCCATCACCCAGGTCATGGCAGAGACCAGGTGGTGCTCCTCGACCCTCAGGGATTCTCTCATCGTTACCGTCTGGCGCAACACCGTGAGATGCATGCACGACTCCGCCAGCATCAACATGACACAGACGGGGAACGGCTCGAGTCCAACAAGGCAGTGATGGTCAGGCAGCAGAGGGCCATACGTCGACGTGCGGCCATGTGGGCGCCGTCGTCGGCCCGACGTTTCCTGGGGGGCATCGAGCTGGACGATGGCGCGGTTGCGCGATCGGAGCAGGACATCCAGAGGGCGCTCGCGCATTACTGGCGAGGCGTCTTCGGCGACAACGTGGTCAAACGGAAGCAGTCCGCGGAGGAGATGATGCGCAACCTAGCCACCAACTCGAACGGCGCCCCCATGACCTTCCAGGACGGCATCATGGTACCCCTCCCCCGAGACGCTCCTCGTGCTGTTCAACGTCGACGGGAACTCCAGGATGGATATCTCCGCAGCTATGGCATCCAGGGAGCTGACTGGGCCTCGATCGGGCCCCCCTCGGCACACACCGTGGCATTGGCTCTCCGCAAGGCCCGCAAGTCGGCTCCTGGCCCTGACGGCCTCGGTGCTAAGGCCTGGCTCGCCACGCCGATGGGGGTCGAGACGCTGGCGGAAGCAATGGCGTGGCAGCTTGAGGGCCTCCCCATGCGCCAGGAGTGGAACTACACCGTCGCCGTCTTCCCCGCCATGGGGACGCGTGCTCATGACCCTCAAGAAGTCCCCAGGCGCGCCGGCGAGACTCGGCCGCTGGCGCTGGAGAACACCTCCAAGAAGGCCGCCATGTGGGCCCTCAACTCATGCATGAAGAGAATGGCGGAGCGGCACTGCGGGGACACGCAGCGCGGCTTCATATGCGGGCGCAACTTTTGCGACAACATAGTCGAGCTAGACTCGCACTCCCGAGTGCTGTCCACGGCTGCGGGACGCGCCGACTCTCCCTTCCTCATATCCTTCGACTGGGGCCAGGCCTTCCCGAGCATCGCGCAGGACTGGCTCTTCGGCTCGCTGCGCGCCATGGGCGCTCCCCAGGGGCCCCAGGACGCGCTGAAGGTCAACTACGACGGAGTCGTCTCCCTAGCGGCCTCCCGCACGAGGGCGGCGCTCTACTCGGTGCGCTCGGGCGTCCTCCAGGGCGACCCCGCCAGCGGCACGCTGTTCGTCCTCGCCGTCCACCCGTTCGGCCAGGACCTGAAGTCCAACCTGGACTCCAAGCGTCTGGGCATCTCGAGGTGGTGCGCTGACGACCTTGGCGCGGCGGTGATGGCCCAGCGTGGGCTGTTCACGCTGGCCCGAGTCTTCCGCGGCGCGAAGCTCCTGGCAGGCCTGGTGATCAAGCCTGCGAAGTGTCGTGCCATCCCGCTGGGGGACCCGCAATGCGCTGGCGCGCTGGAGCGGGCGCGGGACTCCCTGGTGGCTGCGGACAAGGACTGGGTGGCATTCCCCATCGTGGACCATCTCGAATATCTGGGCGTGCTGCTGGGCCCTGGTGCGACGCAGGAGGCTCAATGGCGTGCTCCGATGAGGAAAGACTCCGAACGCGTCGGAGAGATCTCCAGGAGCCGCGCGGACGTGCACGCGGCCATCCACCTGTGCCAAGAGCGCTGCGTGCCCGTCCTCTCGTACAAGGCGCAGATGATGGAGGCCCCCGCCACTTTGAATGAGCTCGAGCGTGGGAGCCTGGCGCACCTGCTGCGCCTTCCTGGCAGCTTCCTGGGGGGCGGGGAGTGGCACGAGCTCAGCACCGTCGGCGGCCCGCAGATCCCGTCCGCCACGACCCTCTGCGAGGCAGCCCTAGTGCGGGCGGCGGTGGTCACGCTGGGCTCCTGGCGCACGGCTGCGCGGCAGCTCCGTGGAGCCGCGCTGCGGCGCCTGCCACTGGTGCGCGCGGTCCGCGGATGCCCGTGGCCCTGCTGGTGGCGATCTGATGTCATTGCGACGACGCTGGAGAGAGCGGCGTCGAGCTGCGGGACGGGCCCACGCCCGTCGGCCGCGCGCGCCCTCCGCGAGGCCGCCTCCAGCGAGGCCCGTCGCAGGCGCACCAGCACAGCTGCAGAGGACGAGCGGCATGCTCCCCTGCGGCGTGTGCGGCCACAGTGTCTCTACTCCTCCCTCCTCCGTTCGTACCTTCGCTCCGACCCTCGGCTCCCGCGCCTCCATCTCCGTCTGCAAGAGCGCCTCCGACGCTGGTTTGGGGTCCACGCTGCCGACGCTGGTGCGATCGACTGGTCTGCCGTCGCTGCGGTGATGCATCGCATTCCGCCGTCCTGGCGCAGTGCTTGCATCAAGACGTGGGGAGGGGGCTGGATCACCGAGTCCAGGATGCGCAACTCGTATAGGCGTTGCGTCTGGGGATGCCCTGGGGCTCGCGACTCGCTGAAGCATTACTTTTGTTGGTGCGACCCGATGTATCGGCTTGCCCGTAGGCAATTAAGAGCTGACCTCCCCGCGCCTACGTTTTTGGACCCCCTCCTGGCTCTGGGCCTGATCCATCCCACCCCCGAGACGTTCAAATTCACCGCGTTTTATTTTCAGCTCTATCGGCTGGCTCACCTAGAGAGCAAAGCCCGTGCCATCCCGTTTAGTGACACTGATGCTCGCTCGCTCGCTCGGCACTTCAAGCTGTCGAAATGCCCCTCGGTGATCAGCGCCGAAGGTGGCCCCGCCCCCAGAGGCGGTAGGTGGGGAAGACACGCGGCCCCCCAGACGCTCCAACCTCCTCCTCCTCCTCCTCCTGCTCCTCCTCCTCCTCCCTCTCCTCCTCCTCCTCCTCCTTCTCCTCCTCCTCCTCCTCCTCCTCCTGTCCTCCTCCTCCTCCTCCTTCCTCCTCCTCCTCCTTCCCTCCTCCTCCTCCTCTTCCTCCTCCTCCTCCTCCTCCTCCTCCTCCTGCTCCTCCTCCTCCTCCTCCTCCTCCTCCTCCCTCCTCCCTCCTCCGCCCAGTGGCAACGGCCCCCTCCCCAGCGGCGACGGCCACCCCGGTGCGACGGCCCCCCCAGCGGCGACGGCCCCTCCAGTGGCGACGGTCTCGCGGTCCCAGCGGCGGGGGGCCCAGGCGCCCCGCCATCGCTGGAGGTGAGGCGAGGAGGTCGAGGAGGCGCTGCAGGACGAGGCGAAAGGAGGTCCAGGTTTCAGATGCGCCGCGGGCCAATGAGGATTTGGACCTTGAGTGTCGTCCCCGACGAGCGTCCCAAACTGCCGCCCGATGTCGCCGCGGGCGCCTCGTCCTCACGGCTTCCTGAGCTGCCCGCGCAGACTGACCGCGGCGGCCCCGGGGTGACTGAGCCGCCTGAGAAGAGGCCCCGATATGGAGCAGACGCAACTGATCCTGAGAAGCCGACGAACGGAGGGGACGAGGTACAGTGGGTCAAAGCCGACCTCTGAACGTGAGCCCCCCTGACGACGCTACAGTCGAGTTGATCCCACCACCAGGTCGTGCTGCTCACCGCCTCGCGGTCAACGCGGGCGATTTGAGGATGATGCCGAAGGAATTCAAGGATAAGAATGAGAGAAAGATGCGACACCCAACACTCGGAGTTGAAGGTGCCGACCTCCACGTACGAATTCCATGACATCTCCGTCGGCTGCCTGA
Organism: Prorocentrum cordatum; assembly: GCA_963575745.1. NCBI lineage: Eukaryota > Dinophyceae > Prorocentrales > Prorocentraceae > Prorocentrum > Prorocentrum cordatum. The sequence goes on along the minus strand of CAUYUJ010022060.1, from coordinate 501,335 downwards.
AGACTATGTTGATGAGCGTCTTGATGCAGGGCCATGTGGCCACAGTGCCCAACCTCGTCAAAGAGACACGGGGCCCACTGGTCGCGCTCTTTGTGAAATGCTTCTCTGCAGAGACACAGGATGGGTTCGAGTTCGCGCTCACCTTGCAAGTGAGGGCCAATGCCGACTTCCCGAGGCGCCAGCTCGTTCGGTTCCCAGATACCACCGCGGTGCCCGAGGCAAACAAGGACACCCAACTCTTCCTCGAGAAGCACGTCGGCGTGGCGGGTACGACAAGGACCCCGCACGAGAGTATGATTGTTTCGGTGCAAGTTGTCACCTCCACGAGAGAGAGCCAAGAATCGGCGCAGGACGGGGGCGAGGGCCGACGACGACTTCCCCTTGTGCTCCAGGGGAAGGACCAGAAGAAGCGAAATGGCCCTTGAAGAACGTAGCCCCGCTTCGGGCCTGGCTGCGGGCTGCGCAGCAGTCGACGATGCCAGGCGTGGAGTTCACCTCAGTGCTCGTCACGGTGCCGACGTGCCAGGTGGACTCTGGCGTCGCGCCGAAGGGATTCAAGCTCCCCATTCAGGTCGCGACCACATCGGACCTGCCCTTCGCCGTCAACGCGCAGCCCATCAGGAAAGGGGACCTGTTGACATTGCCGTTCTCCACGCCCGAGCGCATCGGCGGGCGAGTGAGGCAGCGCGCCCGCGAGACATTTCAGTGGCTGCCCAAGCCAGGCTGCAACATGCGTGAATGATAGGACGGATGTTTTCCATTGCGTATTCATGGTGGGAATTGCTGTGCCAGGCTGGCGCCAGACCGCCCGTGAGCCTTTTTTCCATGATGTACCCGAGAGGGGGGGAGGGAGTGAGCGAGAGAGCGAGAGCGAGGCGCCCGCCTGGGGGGGGAGCGGCCTTCTGCTTCGTTCGCGCCTCAGTCCCTTTTGGCCCATTTGTGGCGAGGAGCATCGCCCGCGCCGCGGTGCGCGCGGCCTGAACTCTTCACTGCACGCACGCACGGCAGATTCTACCGCACGGAGCAGCCATGCCCTTGTCAGGGGATGCCCTTCCCGAAAACGCGATGACTTCGGACGAGGAAGCGGACCGTTCAGCGTGTGGCGGAGGCCATCAACCAGGCCCTATCGCGATCCATTGTGATGCCGAGGACGGGCGCCATCCGGTCGCAGACTGCTCGCTGTCAGGCGCCAGCGGCGGCCGGCCGCGGTCCTCCGCGCCAGCGGCGGCCAGTTGCACTCCTCGGTCAACACCCACCCGCCCGAAATCGTCGGGAGGGGGGCGTCTGCGGACCCCGTGCGCCGGGCACGCTCCTCGAAGAGAGGTCCAGCGGGCGAGCGGAGGAGGAAGCCGATGATCTCCAGTGTTGCGTGGGATGCCATCTGGGCGCCACAAAGAGCTTGGCGATGTTCGTTGCGTTTTCGTCCCGGCAGAAGAGGCGGTGGCGAACGGAGAACCAGCAAAAACCTCCAACGGACCGCCCGTTGCGATTCCCATCTGGCCGCAGTACACGATGGCTTGGTTCAGCGATGAAATGCGAGACGCTGCGTGGATCCATCTCTCCAGCTCTGAACCTTGAGTCCGCCATCTCGTGAAGTGCATGACCGGTTCATCTGTGCGCGGCGTGGCCATTGACACATTCGAAAGGCTGTGCCTCAGCCTGAACAGCGATCGTACGTATCGGACCTGATTGGGAGACTGGCGAAGGCCATCAGCCAGGCGCCATCGCGATCCATGATGACTCGGATCATTGCCAAGACGGCCGCGCTGCGGCCTCAATGCCAGTCTCGCCAGCTGTGCCAGTTGTGCCGGTTGCCTGTACGCACGTACCGTGGCCGTTCTGTTGTGCCGTGTGCCAATTGTGCCAGTGCAGGGCGTGCTCAGTCGCGAAAGTCAGGGTGTGCTACTCGTGCCAGCGCAGAGTGTGCACAATCGTGCCAGGCAGGGTGTGACAGGCAGGGCGCGCCCCAGCTGTGCCAGCGCAGGGTGTGCGCAGTCGTGCCAGGCAGGGTGTGCCAGTTGTGCTGGCGCAGGGTGTGCGCAGTCGTGCCAGGCAGGGTGTGCTCAGTCGTGCCAGTGCAGGCTGTGCGCAGTCTTGCCGGGCAGGGTGTGCTCAGTCGGGCCAGTGCAGGACGTGCGCAGTTCTGCCAGGCAGGGTGTGCCAGACATGGTGCGCCAGTTGTGCCAGTGCAGGGTGTGCCCAGTCGTGCCAGGCAGGGTGTGCCAGTTGTGCCAATGCAGGGCGTGCACATTCGTGCCAGGAAGGGTGTGCGAGGCAGGTCTCGCCAGATGTGCCAGTGCAGGGTGTGCTCAGTCGTGCCAGGCAGGGTGTGCCAAATGTGCCAGTGCAGGGTGTGCCCAGTCGCGCCAGGCAGGGTGTGCCAGGCAGGGCGTGCCAGATGTGAAATTGCAGGGCGTGCTCAGTCGTGCCAGGCCAGTTGTGCCAGTGCAGGATGTGCGCAGTCGTGCCAGGCAGGGTGCGTCAGGCAGGGTGTGCCAGCTGTGCCAGTGCAGGGTGTGCCCAGTCGTGCCAGGCAGGGTGTGCCAGCGCAGGGTGCGCGCAGTCGTGCCAGGCAGGGTGTGCCAGACGGGGCGCGCCAGTTGTGCCAGTGCAGGGTGTGCTCAGTCGTACCAGGCAGGGTGTGCCAGTTGTGCCAGTGCAGGGTTACCCAGTCGTGCCAGGCAGGGTGTGCCAGGCAGGGTGTGCCAATCGCGCTCTGCGTCATCTCCGCTCTCCTCTTCCCTTCCCCTCGCTCTCCCGTCCCTGCCTGCCTTTCCCACCCTGCCGCGGGTGCGGGGGGGGCTTCCTCTGACTTGCGCCCCCTCCTGCTGACCCCCTCGTGTCGCCCCGTCGCCGCCGAGCAGGCTCTCCCTCCCCGCCGTCCTCCACGTCGTGACCCCCGGAGGAGGCGACGGCGAACATGGCCTCCATCGTCCTCGTCGTCACGGCCCCCGCCCTGGCCCGCGCTCGGACCCTCTTGTGGCGCCCGGCGCCCGTCCCCTCGGCCGCACGCGAGCTGTCGCGGAGGGCCGCGACTGATCCAGGGCTTTGGAGGGGGGGCATGTGGCGGAGGGGGCGTGCTCGTCCTCGATCCTCGTCTGCGTCCTAGTCGTCGTCCTCGTCGTCGTCCACCTGCTCGGGGGCAGGAGGAGTGGGCGGGGGGCCTGGAGATGGCGTCGGGCGGGGTCGGGCTGTCGAGGGGAGGTCTGGGGACGGCCCAGCCTGCTTCTGCTGCGGGGAGTCTTTCGATGCGTGCGCCCCCCCTCTGAGGACGTTGGGAGGGCAGGAAGAGCTGGGCAGGGGGGGAGGAGACGAGGGTGAGGAAGGAGCGGGAAGAGGAGGAGGCGGAGGAGGAGGAGGAGGCACCGATGCAATTTCTGCCCTCTATTTCTCCTCGTTCTCCTCAGTATCCACTTCCTGCTCATGCTGCTGTCCACCTTCACCTGACTAATATTATTATTCCTCCTACTCCTCCTCCTCCTCCTCTTCCTCCTCCGCCTCCTCCTCCTCCTCCTCCTTACCTCCTCATGTGAGATTCCTCCGCTGTCTCCTCTCCTCTTCCTCCTCCTCCTCCTCCTCCTCCTCCTCTTCCTCTTCCTCCTCCTCTTTCTCCTCCTCCTCCTCACTCGTATCTGAGTGGTCCGCTGCCGTACAGCTCACAGCAAGCCAGTGCACCTGCTACGATAGTAAGAGGGAAAGGACAGCTGCTCTTCCATCTCTCATGTTACCATTGCCTCCATGTCTTTTATTTCTCACCACGGCCACCCGCAATTCTAGTTGGTAGCGAAGTTGGGATCATTCCCAGCCCGCGATACACGGGACTGCGCGTAGTGTGATGTTGACGCACATTCGCACTCTCCCCAATCTTGTCATTGATATACCACCCTCCGTCCCACGGACGGCCTGTGCCCAGTGCTGTCCTGCAAACCATTCGGTGATACGCCCTGGACGCTCACAGGCTGCGATGATGACAAACGCCGTGCGGTATGAGACGCGCGAGAGTCCAGGTGCGCAGGGCGACAGCAGCTGCAGGCGTTACCGCGATGTCGATCGACGCGCCCACGGGAGCGCCACGACGTTCCCCGACCCATCGCACCCCGCAGGCACTGGCCGCAGCGTCGCGCCGGGCACGACTGCGAGGACCCTCCCTGGGCTAGGGCCGTGCCTCGCGATGTGTGCGACAGTGCTGGCTGTCCTTGCGAGCGCGTCGCACCACCCGAGTGGAGCATTGAACGCCACTGTACATGAGTATCTCACCACCTTCGTCGTCAGGCAAGGGCAACGGCACTACTACGGCTTGCTTCAATGTGGCATTCGCCCCTGCGCAGGCTCGAGCCCCAAGGCGCTTCCGCAGCTCACATCGCTGTGGAGTCTTATCGAGTAGGAATTCCATATTGGCGCTCGGGGGCAGCAAGCCATTCATCACCAACCTGATGTCGCCGATGCATGTTTTTGCCCCCACTGTGGGCCGCAGCTGGCCAAACACGCATCCAGCGAGGGCTGCAGACACTACGTCCAGATGCAGCCGGCACGTCAGCTACGCCACGACCATTGCTACATTGGGTTCGTCGTCTCATCCGCCTCGTCGACCACTTCGGCAACTTCGAGGTGCTGTGCGTCGTCTTCTGGTTCTTCTTTGACGCGGACATCGACGGGGACCTCGCTGCCACCTACAGCACTCAGGATGAGACGCCCAGGCATGTGGCCAGCACCTAGTGCTGTCGTGCCGCGCGCTGCCTTGAAGCCTTGCCACACACCTTTCCCAATGGAACAGGGGAGTGGCCCAGCCTACGCGCTGCACCGTGCGCTTCCGTGGCCACGACCACTCGTCAGCCTCGTCACCAGCGCGCCGCCCGTCCACCTACTCAACGGGGCAGCACTGCTGAGTGCGATTGACAGGCCATCGGGGCAGAGCTGCGCCATTCACTTGACAGCAGCACTCGGCGCCCCACGCTCTAGGTGCATGCGGTGCGCCCTTGCGCACGGACGCATGATGCGCAGGGCGTGCGGCTTCAGACGCGCTGACACGTCTGTCGTGCCTTCAGCCGCGAGATCACGCTTACGCCTTGCGCTGTGCCATTCGGTCTCGGCACGTGGCCACGCGGCACTGCCGCGGCAGCTTCGGGCAGAGAAGCGCGCAGATATGTCCCTTCAGCGGCAACTGCCCTACCATGCAGGACTTGTTGGTGGGGGGGCACTCATGCGCAATGCCAGCGCGCGGCGCGCAGGCCTCGTGGTGCACGCTACTTATGCGCACCCGCCTGCTGCTCAGCGCGCCTGGGGCATTGCCCATGGCCAGTGATGCAGCTGCGCAAGCGCAGTTTGCTGTGCACTGGCGCTCCCAGATGCTCCCAGGCGTCGCGCTACGCACGCCGGGGCATGGGCGCTGCCCAGCGGCAATAGCACGCGCGACGCGCAACGCCCGCGCTCACCTGCGCGCCTTGCAGCGCGCGCTGGACATCAGCGCGCTCAGCCGTGCGCCGGAGCGCGCGCGAAGGCAGAGGCGCGCCACGCTCGTGCCCGAAAACGCTATGCGCCGCGCACGAGGGCCGCCGTCGCGCCTGGCCGCGCGGCCGCGCGCAGGCTGGCGCGCCGAGCGCACCTGCGCATGGCCAAGCTCGTCTCCAACCACCTCCCAGAGTGCCTGCTGGCACCCACGTTGGTTCTCCCAACCGCGCGCAGGCCTCAATCGGCAACGTCGCACGGGGCGCAGCTCACAGAGGGACCCTCTGCGGGCCAGGTCAACAGGCATGCGATGTCAGCTCGCGCGCACTTTTGCCAAATTGCAAGTTTTGCCCGGCATCTCTTTTTCAGTCCACCTATTCAGCCACGCCACCGCTTCAGTGATTAGGAACAGCGAAGGCGCAGGCCAGCCGACGCGGGCAGTGCTACCTCGCTGCGCGCCGCTTTTTCAGCTGCGCATTCGCTACTCGGCGCGATTTACTTTCAACGCGCTACTTGCTGCGGGTCTGGCATTTGACTTGTCCGGCACGCTGTCTCCTGCTGGGCCGCCGTCCGGCAGTGTTGCGCCTCCACTGAGGTCTCGCCCGCCGGCTCGATGGCCTGGCGCCCCCTCGCCAAGGGCGCGCGCCGCTCGCGGTCGGCGCGCGCAGTTGAGCCGGCGCCTGACGACCCAAGGGGCCGAGCTCCACAGAGCTCCCCACTTCCCTTCCGACGGGCCGCGCTGCCCCTTGCTGGGCCGGCAAATCCACGCAGCGTCGAGCATAGCGTGTTCGACCTGTGGATTGCGCTCGTTGGTCTGCGCCCGAAGGATATGATTATGTTCTACGCCGATTGATTCCACGACGCACGCGTTCCGTTTTCTCGGGTATCACGTGTAGTTGCTTGTCAGTTATATCTTCGATCTGGGCTGATCTGATATGGTGATCGTTTGCTGATTATCCCGGCCGCTTCGTCCTCGATTTACGTGTCCACAACCATCGTGTTCTTAAGTGTACCATCACAGTGTCCTGCTTCCTCTTTGTCATCTTCGCCCGCGCGCAGTGCGTAGTGTTCTACCGGGCCGTCTTCTCCGCCCTCTCTTTCCACGGCTATGAGCGCGCGGCCTGTCTGCCACGCTCTGCGTCGGGCGACGGGCGCGCGGGGGGGGGGGCGCGCGCCGAGCCGCGGCGCCCTGCGACAGGGCTGGCGCGCACGTTTGCGCGCTGCTCTGCCTGGCCATGATGCGCGCGCACGCCGGCGTTTTTGCGCCCGCGGCTGCGCGCGCGATGCGAATGCCTGTCCAAGGGTTCACTTCTCACTCAATCTCCGCCGCCGCCGCGCCGCGGGCCACGGGGCGCCAGCTGCTGCTGGATGGGCTAGAGGACGAGGGGGGCGCAGAGGGTCTGGGGCCGCAGGACGCACGACCAACTCGAGGCGAGGAGGACGACGCCAGACAGAGGACTAGGAGAACAGTCGGGAGGAGGAGGGCGCGCGAAAACAACCGCGGCACGAAGGAAGTGCGAGGCAGCGCTGCCGCGCGGTCTCCAGATCCGCCCAGCTCTGCCTCTGCGCAGTCTCTCTCCCCCTGCTCGCTCTCCCCAACCAGTTCTACCACCCCGATGCCCCCCGCGGAAGCGGTTGCCAATGGATGCCCGCTTTGCAGCCGGCTCCCGCCGGCAGCCGCGACCTTCACTCGTAGACGCCAAGCTCGAGAGGCGCTGCAAAACGCCGCCGCCTCGACCTCCAGTCAAGAGCAGGGCGCTGGCTGCTAAACAACAACCACCTTCACAGTTGTCAGTTCGGTTTCAGTAGGGGCTCGACGCGCCGGCTGACGCGCGCGGCGGCTGGGGGCGCTTCCTGGTCAACAGCTACAAAAGCACGCATGTGTGAACCACTCTGCAAGCTAGGCCACTCACGCGGCAAGACCCGCGCCGCCGCTACGTTGGCACGCGCGCGTCTACTGCCGCAGCTCGCCCAGGATCGACTGCAGCAGAACGCGGCAGCGGCGCGCCGCGCCCCCTAACACCTCGCTCGCTACGCCGCGACCGCAGTTTTGGCAGGGGTATATCTGCCCTGCGGACGTACCTCGCGTGTCCGCGCACAACGGCGAGGAGGGCGCCAATGCCTTCGCCCCCATCAGCACCATCGGCGCGTTGCTGCCAACGCGGCCAGCCGCAATTCGCCGACAAAAACGCGCGCCGCTCGCTGTGCGTCCGACGACGGTTGACATCTTCAGCGGCGCTGCAGTTGGCGCGCCGAAGGTGCAGCGCACGCACCGCCGCCTTGCGACCCGCTCAACCTTGCAGCGCAGGAGGACCGGGCCGCGTCTGCTCTACGCGCGCGCCCACGCTGACACAACGGCCTGTTCTCGCTGGGAGTACCACGAACAAACCCTCTCCCCCCCCTCCTTCAAATCGCGGAGAAGACGAGAAGAGCGACAGCCCAGCGAGTTCACCGCCAAGAAAATCGCGCGCATCGTCTGTGCGCATATGACCGCGCGTCCACTTCTGACTGGCCTCCGGAAAGAAGTGGGGCATGTCAGATCACTGCCCAAATCTGATCAGAGCAACAGTTCGTTCGCTCGCGCCGGCCGGTGGGCCCAGCGCCGACCGCGGGGCGAACGAGGCAATGAACCGCCAGGATGATCGCGCCGAGACCTGCCACGCGCCTCAGATGCTGGACGCGGAGCGCGGACCCCCCGGCAAAGCGCAGCCGAAAGTCAGCGCGCAGCTGGCGACGCCGCGCGTCGCCGCGGTCGTCGCCGAGCAGCGTGGCTCCCTGCCCGCGCATCGGATGTTCGAAGCGCTCTGGCATGGTTTTTTTCGGTATCACGCTGGAAGGCTCATTCTGCCGCATCAGTGCACGATGTCCGCCGCGCCCAGGACATTGTCGACCTGCTTCGCCCAAGTCTGAAGGTTCAGAAGGGCAAGGCCATTACCGCGGGGCGGAAATCCGGGCAATGATTCACGTTTGGTCAAGAGTGGAATCACCCATACTTCGGACCAACACTGAACTTGAGCTGAGCACATTGTGAACAGGACAGTTTGGAACATTCACGGTAGCTCACAATCGGACGCTGGCACTTACGACACACATGCACATTAATGTTATGGTGCGGGGTGCAAGGTTACAAGCTCATGCATGAGGCAGTTTTCTTTCGCTGTGCTATCCAGACGTCCTCGACGAAGACGCTATGTACATATTTGCCCTACACACACGCAGGCATCCTGCTGCTAGCGGGCTGCTGCATGCACCGCATGTTTCGCACCAGCTCTGAGTGCGGTCTGGCGCAGGCACGCGGCGCCGACAGTGGGAGGGACCAGCTGTGCCCACGTCGGCGCGCTAGTCGCGCGTGGCCCACGCGAGTCACGCCAAGTCCAGGGTGCGTGCCGGGTGTCCAGCACGCGTCGCCTGGCGGCTCCACCGCGCGGGGCCCATGCCGCTGCTGGGCGCGGGTCCGTGGCGCGTCCTGGCTCGGGGCCGCTGCCAGCGGCCGCGCTCTGGGGAGATCATAATTCGTGTCATTCGCGCCTGATCCATGGGTGATTATGCGCGTCAATCGCCCCGCCCCATGAGAGATTTGGAGTCGCGTCGCTCGCCCCTGCTCCTTGGGAGAGCATGAATTGTGCGACTCGTTTGCATTCCTTGAGGGAGTTTTTACTTGCGTCACTCGACCCCGCTCCTTGGGAGATGATTGAGTAGTGCTCATCGATCGATGTTGCATCTGCAGAAAGCATAGCTTTTGTCTTGCTCCTCCTTCTCTGATTATACTAATCTCTACACTGGCGAAATGCGGAAACCATGTTTTGCATGTTGCGTTTCTTGCGACGTGCGTAACCAACCAAATCAACAATAGTTTCGCGGGTGTCACGGCGTCACGGCGTCGCGTGCGTCGTAATGCCAGGTGCCCGAGTGGGCGTCGCTGATGTCCTCTAGGCGCCGCGGCCTCGCATCGCCTCTTCCAAACCAGGTGTAGACAGATTCTCGCGGGGGCTCTGTCTACACCCCTCGCGCACATTGCGAGGTCGTCGCATTGTGTTTTCTTGGGGTCTCCCCTCGTCTTCTTGAGCTCTTCGTTTTGCGGTTCGTTTGGGGGCCCGCTTCAGTTTGCTTTGTTTTCTGCGTTCTCTCGAAAAGGAACGGAACATAAAGGGGGGCAGGTGTGGATATGGCCACCGGTCCGATGGCCCATCGGCACGTTTAACAAAACAGAATCATCCTTTCCCCTTCCTCTCCCCGCCCCCCTCTCCTTCCCGCCCCCCTTTTCCTCGCGCGCGCCGCCCTTTCTCCTCGCGCGCGCCGCCCTTGCTCAGGGCCGCGCCGCGTGGCCTTCATCCCGCCCCCCTCCCCCGCCCTATCCCCCCCCCCCCCCTCCCCCCTCCCCCCCGCCCCTCCTACCCCTTTCTCCGACCCCCTTCCAATTCCCCATCGCCCTCCTACTTCCCTCCTCGCGCTTCCTCCCCCATCCCCCCTGCCCCCGCCCTCTCCCCTACTCCCCCCCCTCCCCCCCTCCCCCATCCCTATCCTTCTCATGCCCTCCATCCTCCCCCATCCCCCTTCCATCCAATTCCACCCACCCACCCTTCGCTATCTCCGCCCGCGCGCGGGCGGGCCATGCCGCGACGCGGCTGCCGCGTCAGCGGTGGGCGCGGCGGGGGCACCGCATTCTCTTCATCTTTCTCCCCTCCTCCTTCCCATCCTCCCGCTCATCCCCCCCCCCCCCCCCCCCCCCCCCCCCCCACACCCCACCACCACCCCCTCCCCCTCATCCGCCCCCGCCCCCCGCCCCCCCCCCCCCCCCCCCCCCCACCATATCCACTTCCTCCTCGAGGCCATGCAGACCCCTTCAGCTATCGCCAGTATGGTGATCGAGTGCTGCCACCTTTTTAAATTCGGCGATAAGGTCCGAAGCGATACCTTGAGCCCTTTTATTGTGGCCATGCTTTTATTATATTTGGGAGGAGACGATCGCGATGAGGTTGCTTCAAGTCGGCTTCGATATCAGGTCAGGTCGCTTGTTGATGGCTCTAATGTTGTGCCGCTCAGTTCCTTGCATGATGCATTGAATCATTTCTGTAGTTGCAGCCTCAAAGAGAGCGACGCCCATCGATTGTGGGGCGAGTTTTCGGCCCCCGCCGCCAAGCGACTTAAAGTGATGCAGTTCGTCGCCCCTCCGTCCCAGGGCCTTGTCTCAGCCTCAGGCTGCAGCTCATCAGGCCCCGAGGCGGTGCCCTACGGCGACCTCCCTGTGCTGCAGAGGGATGAGGGCTAACGGTGGGGGGATAAGGATGAGGGTAGAATGCAGGGGGGGGATGGGGGGCTGACTTGTCCTGTCCTCCCCCCTCCCCCCTCCCCCCACCCCCTCCCTCCCCCCGCCGTCCCTCCCTTCGTCCTTCCCATTTCCTCTCGATTGGATTAGCGCGCGCGCGCCCCCGGTTGTTCGCACTGTTATAGGGGGAGGGGAGATGGGGGGCGTGCCCCGCCAGGACATACCGTGACTCAAGTCGGAGTTGAAAAAGCACAGACAATCCGCGACGCACTTCAAATCCAAGTGCGTTGAACTACGGTCAGCGCTGGAGGAATCCGAGAAGCGCGAGGAGTCACTTGTGGAGCAGCTCCATTTCCGCCCTGGGAAGCGCAATATGTTTGTGTTTGGTGGTTATTCGGTTGCGCTTTCCAGGGGCCTGGGCAATGCGTCAGTGGGCTCGGCTCTCGTAATGAAGGCTGGCAGTGATGTTCAAGGTGGCTTCTCTTACGAGTCTGGACGACTAATTGTTGAATGGGAACATCGGGCCTACGTGGTTGGGAAGTTAATTGCTCGGGAGGTTATGCATGAGCTGCAGAGATCCATCGAAGACGACGCGGCTCTTTTGTGTGAACCAGGGGCTCCCTTTTGCGCGAAGTTCATGGAGGTTATTTCATACCGTGGCGACGCGACGAATGATGATGTGGTTGATAAGGGCAAGGTCCATACAGGCCAAGTGTGTTGCACGACGTGTTCGCCCTCTGTGATGTCAGCTGCAGTAGATGCTTCGTCGTCAGATTCCAGAGACACTGTTAGCGTCGAAAATATCGCGTTGCCCTTCGTTCGTGGCCTCTGCGATGTCAAGGAGGTTCTCGCTGGGACAGGTGCCGAATTATTTTCGGCGGGCTTGCCCCGACTTCCGCTGGCGCGCCCCTGCCCCGCCCCGAACAATCCCCCGCCCTCGCCCCGTGTAGGTTAGATCTTAAGTCATGGATTGCGTTGCCTACTACGAGTGTACATACATGCGTGCTCAGCTGCAGTAGAATGTTGGGATGCGGGCCCCTGCCGCCCAGCGCCGCCCACGGTCGCCGCTCCTCCTCCCCGAACCCCATATATCCCAGCCAGCGCTTGTAAGTAAGCATGCTACTATTGCGCATAGTTATGCGCTCGCGCATGCATCCGACGAGGCAATCGGGGGTCGGGGCAAGCCCGCCGACGCACCAGACCGCCTTGAAAGAGTTCGGCAGTGCAGGTCGTAGGTCATGGGAAGATAGGCTTCCGCTATACAGAGGCGTCGATGGGTCGGGAGAGGTGGCAGCAGACGGGATCAGTGCATTTGTTTTCACGTTGGACAGGCCCAGACAACCAGGGCCTGTGCAAGCTGGTGACCAGCCGACATCGAGGCCGCCCCGCAGCCCGCCGCCGCAGTTGCGGTGCCGAAAGGGGATGGGGGCGGGGGCGGCGGTGCTTTTCAGCGTTGATGGGGCCAGCGGAGGAGGCGGGGGGGGCCTCCTCCTCCCCCCTTCCTCTTTTGCCCTCTTCGCCTTCTTCCTCCCCCATCCCCTCTTCCTCCCCTCTTCCTCCTCCTCCCCTCGTCCTCCTTCTCCCTTCCTCTGAGCGCGCAGTTGCGTCTTCCTCCTCCCCTCAAAACCTCCTTCTGCCTTCCCCCTTCTGCCCTCGTCGGCCCCTCGCTCGCCGCCCTCGTCGTCTCCGTCGTCGCCCTCGTCGTCGCGTGGGCAGTGATGCGCCGCAGGCTGTCCTGGGATTCTACGTTTGTTTATCTATTGTTTCCTACGCCAGTGCCATGTCATCGCGAAGGCTGCGCTTCAAGTCCTCGACGATTTCGCCTGGGGGGGGGGGGGCGCGGGCGCGCAAGTAAATATTTCATTGGGATCGCCACTGCGGCAAACGCGTGGCGGAGCCCAGGGGCGCCCAAGAAAGTGAGGGGCGCGGCCAGTGGGCTGGATCCCATTTCGAGCTTGAGCCTAGCATCGAGAGTCCCTGGGAGGTGCCTGAGGGGTCGGTGGGCGAGTTGCGACTCAGCAGTGGAGGCTATTCTAGATAGGGCTGGCCCGCTACTGGGCGAGGTGTTTCCAAACGCATTCAGCAGCGACGCCCAAGCTGCGACGCCTATTTCGACGAAGGGCCTGGGCGAGGAGAAAGCAGAGGAAGCCAGGGAAGCCAATGAGAAATACAGGGCTACCACTGCAACGCTCATGTCGTCTAGCTTGTTCAGGGCCCTGATAAAGGCATCGCGCACTGCGAAACAGCCTCTGGCAATTCTGTTCCACTGGATGTTGAAGAGGACCGGGGAGGATATAAGTTCTCGTAGAGCGTCCGAGCAGGCTGGGGTGGAGTCCACAACTCCGGCGTTATTGAGCCTCCTGGTGGATGGGGAGGTAGACGAAGTAGCGAGCGATATCCAGGGGCTCCTCATGCACGGTCGCTCTAAATGGGACGGCGTCTTTGACTTGGTAGGCAGCAGGAAACCCATTGTGCCTCGCTTAATTGTGCATCTCGTGTTGGTTGAAGCGTGCAGCTTTAAACATCGGTTCGTGGACGTAGTGAAGAGCTTGCCCTGCGCGCTGCTCGTCGCGCCATCTGCCCCGCCTCATTTCGCGTGCCCTGCGCGGGTAGAGGTGGCGAGGCGATTGTTGGGCTCTTGTAGCACGTGCTTGCTTGCCCAGAACAGCGGTGACTTTGCGGTCAAAGTTGGGGCCGCGCTCTTGCGCCAGTGGGGGTGCATGGCGGCAAACGAGGGCAGATGCCCTCTATCCTTCTTCGCGTTTATGGCAATGTTTCGGGCACGGGCACGGGGGGGCGCGCAGGAAAGTGAAGGGTGCAATTCAATCCTTCAAAAATCTCCCAGCTGCCCCCGTCCGCTGGGCATGCGTTGGTAAACACTCGCTTCCACATCAAGAAAGGCCCCGTTGTGCCGTTGTGTCACCCACGCAGTGCGTGGCCTACCACAAACAAGTGATCGAGCACGTGGATTGCGCAGAGCACGCGTGCAGGTTTGCGCCGATCAGCGATGCAGAGATTGATGGTGCACCACCCGCGCCTGCTCACTTTAAGTTTTGCGGTGAGCTCATGGTCATTCCGCCCAGGCGGTTCGCTGCATCTTATTCGTCTCAACTGCATTGGTGGGCCGATCTTGGCGCAGAGTATGTGCATGTATTTCATTCGTCTAGGGACGGGCACTCTGCGTTCAATCATTGCTGTCTGTTTCCTTGGAGCTACAGATCCATGTGATGCACCGCGGCCGTTGACGCGTTCAAAGGCGGCGACGCCGAACCCCCCTGCTTAAGATCAAGTTCCCCCTTGCCATCAAGCCGTCGATTGATTTTCTGGTTGATGTGTCGGGGGGCAGCTTCTGGAGCGCATGTGCGTGTCTTCCTTTCCAGTGGGTTGGTGCTCGACGTACGCGGGGGCCATCAGGCTCGACAGGAGAGAGACCATTAACATGAAAGCTAAGCCAGATAAGACTTTCACAGCGGCGAAGGGTAACGCGCCGCCGTCACTCGAGCAAATGTTAGAGGAGTTCTTGGAAGCAGCCGAACCGCCAGCGGATGAACCAACAGACTGGGTCGGCCCAGAGGAGGGCCGATGAGTGGGGCAGCAAATGCGCCAATGGTCGCCAGGGGTGGCCACCCCCACCCGCGCTCTTTAACCAAATGCCTTACCCACTCCCCCGGACAATTCCCCCGATTGACCCCCCCCCCATCGGGGGCACCCTGTGCGGAGACCGCGCCTGCATTTGCCGCCCCCCGCGGCCCTCCCCGCCAGGGCGTCAGCGGGCCGGGCGAGGGGGCAGGGGCGGGCGAAGAGGTTGAGGACGAGGAGGGCGACGTTGAGGAGAGCAAGTCAGGTGCCCACCCCGAGCTTGCTGGGCCAGCCATCGCCCATCTGCTCGCCGGAGTGGACCCTGGCGCCCTCGACGCTGTCCTGCGGCAGGCGAGGTCAACATGCGAGGGCGGGGGGCGCGAGCTGCGGGATGCGAGGGGCGTTGCGGCTGGCCGCGTGACCCCCGATCTCGCAAAGGGCACGATTTCTTTGGCAAAGTGTGACGCGACAGACGATCGGCAGTGCAAGTGCCGACAGAGTCGTTCGAAGGCGCCCGCATCGTTGTGCGCGACGTCCCCGTGCTCACGCTCAAAGCTGCAGGGGCTGGTCGGGGCGCGATGCCATCATGGGCCCCCGCTCTGCAGAGGGAACAGAATGCTCTGACGTATTGCGGGCCATCACTAACCTCATCTGCCACGTGCTCATTATGCGCAGCAGTCTCGGCGCAAGGAGCCGCAGCGTTGCCCCGCTTCGTGGGCGGGGGGGAGGGGGCGGTGAGATTGGGCCGGGTGCCATCGGGGAGGGGCAAGGGCGAAAGGCGAGAGAAGCGGGATTGACTATGCGTGAGGAGGGTGGGTGGAGACGGGGGAGGAGAGGATTGGATGAGGGGAGCGGGTGTAAAGACGGCGTTGGGCTCGCAGAGCTAATGGTCGCACGCATTACACATGCAATGATTGGCCAGATACACACAGAAAACACGATGCACGTGATTCAACCTAGCAGTCGCACGGAATCGGATTAGTGATTTATGTCTTGTTTTCAGATGGTATAAAACCCAATGCAGGAGAAATCCAACGAGACAGTCCAAACGCTGTCGCTATGCAATGTCGGCTTGTCTGTACTACACAATGTTCTCAGAGCAACATGTAAATCGTGCCTGCAATTCAAGTTGTCAAACAGTGCAATGCAATGCAACTTGCCCAACAGTGTCTCAGAACCATCCACAACGCAATGCAACGCAAGCTGTCCAACACTACGCAATGTTCTCAGGCCTACATGCAACTTGCATGCGTCTTCGGCCTGTCGCGCGAAGGCTGCATGGGGGCCCCCCAATGGGGGTGCGTCCGCAGACAGCTTGGGCATGAGGCCACGTACGCCCCCCACCCCCCGCCGTCCGTAGCAATTTTGGTTCAAGTTCAAGCCGTCCCATTTCCGCGTCTTCGCGTCCATTGGCAGTGGATTTCACTGCCGCCCACATGCCCGACTTGCCTGTCGCCGAGAGCGATCGCACCTCAGGTCGCAGCCGCTCGCCTCAGCCCTCCGAGCCGCCGCCTCGCGGGCCCGTCACCAAAGCGGATGTGATCTCCCGCGCCCACTGGTGCCAGACGAGGATCGTGAAGGCCGAGGGTAAAGTGTTCAAGCTTCGCGGGGGGCTGTTCGCACTCAGGGCCTATGTCGAGAGGGTCATGGGCGAGGATGGGGAGATGCCTGGGGATGCCGAGGCTTTGCCTCGCGGCGCCTCCAGCTCGCTTGGATCGGACTGAGCGCGCGCGGCTCGCCTGAGAAGGATGACCCCCCCCCCCCTCCCCTCGATTGAAACGGACGAGCCTCCCCCTCCTCAGCCTTTGTGCGGCGTAGGGCGCACTCGCCTCTCCGCGCAGTCGCGCGGCCATTGCCATTGCCAGCGGTGGGTGGCGTTCGATAGTTCCATATGCAGACGCGCACCCCGGCGCCGGCAGCGCCCCCCCCCCCCCCGCGGCGCCCGAGAGGAAAACGCAGGCCCAAAAGGGCCCCAACATGGCCCCCGAGAGGGCCCACGAGGCTCAGAGAGGCCCCAGAGGGGTCCCAGGCGGGGCCCCAGACGCGGAACCCCAACACATTAAATTATTGCGTTGGGGGGGGTGGGGCGGGCGCGGGGAGGGGAGGTTGAATGTCTGACCCATGCGCCTTGTCTTCTTTGCCCCACTCGCTCGCTAGCGACTGATATCGCATCCCCCCGCCCTGGCCGCATCCGCATCTGCAGGCATGGGCGCCATATATGGAGCTGGTGCTGTTTAAACGTGCTGCAAGTGCTTGGCCGAGTGGAACGGCCACTGCAACAAGTTCGCTCGTCAGAACTTGATCGCTGAGATCGCTGAGGGGCCCGCGGCGCCCGCGGGCGCGGCTTACTTCGCGTGCGCAGCGTGCGAGGCGGACGCCCCGTGACGGCGGCGTTTCCTCGTCCGCGCGCGCGAGAGAGCGCCCTCGCCATTCCCTCGCATCTATTGCTGCCGCGCGTCCAGCCCATGCATAGCGCGCGTCCGAGTGTCCGAGTGGTCTCGGCCCTCCCGTGGCGCGCGCGAATGTCGAGTGTGTCTCATACTGTGCGCGGTATTCCAGTTGCGCAGTTCAACGCAATTGCATTGCTCATTGCTGCGCAGTGCGTTTGGGCAGTCGCTGCAAACAGCACGCGCGATGCGCACTTGCATACATATCACGAGATCGATGCCGACCTCGTTGCATGGCGCACGACGGTCGCTGTCATCATGCGATGTTGCGTGTCAGGATGTTGGCCATCTTGCGTCTTGGCCCTAGCCATCCGATGGCTAGGCTACGTGGGACCTAGCCACATGATGGCTAGCCCCTAGCCATCCCATGGCTAGGCTACGTTGGACCTAGCCACATGATGGCTATGCCCTTAACCATCCCATGGCTATGCTACGTGTGACCTAGCCACATGATGGCTAGGTCTTAGCCATCCCGTGGCTAACCCCCAAGGGGGGCCTAGCCGCATGATGGCTAGGTCTTAGCCATCCCGCGGCTAGCCCCCAAGGGGGGCCTAGCCACATGATGGCTGTGCCTTAGCCATCCCATGGCTAGCCCTCAGGGGGCCTAGCCACATGATGGCTAGGTCCCACGCTGGGCTAGCCATCTGGCGGTTAGGCCCCGCGTGGATCTGGCCATATGGTGTCTAAGCGCAGTGGGTTTTCACCGTCGATCATCTCTGTGTAACCGCGCCTGCCACGCCGCGCGGGTTGCACCGCGCGCGCGCCGCCGCCGCCCGAGTTCGATTTCTATATGCGGAGGCGTGGTCCGTTTGGCAACCGTGCTGCGCTCGTGCGATCGGCGCAGCGGGCCCGCCTGCATAATGGGCGGCCAGCATGCGTGACTGTGCGGGCGCGGTGGGCCCCAGCTTCTGCTTCGAGCTCTGCGAGCACTGGCGCCCGCTTGGGCGTGATTGCCGGGTCGGGTGTCCTATCTGCAGCAAGTTGCACCCCCGCCCTCTCTGGTGCGCTGTCGACGTTGTTGCCGACGCTGTGCCGTAGCCGTTTTGGCTTCGAGAGCTTGAGGTGCATTCTGTCCGCGGCGCCCGCGAGGCCGCATTGCTTTCCACCGACCAGCACGACGCTGCCATGGACATGGTCGCGGTGGCGCCGCCAGGTCCGAGTGACGGCCCGAGCTTGGAGGCGCCGTGCAGCATCCACGGTCTATGGTCTGATAAGAACCAGCGCGTGAGAGAGGTGCCTGGATGGGAGGATGTCTCGGGCACGGACCACAGCCAGGCCGTGGGCAACGTGTTCTTGCACGACGGCAGCGTGCACGTCAACGTCTTGAAGAACGGCAAGTGGACGTGCGTTCGCCATCGCTTGAACCAGAGGCTCTCCTCCTCCCTCCTCCTCCTCCTCGTCATCCTCCTCCTCCTCGCTCATCAGCTCCCGCGCTGTCACTCTCGTCCCCCCCCCCCCCCCCCCCACCACCCTTGCCAATCGCAACTTCTCGGCCTGGGTCGCGCACCCGCCCCCCCCCCCCCCCCTCCCCGCGCCCCGCCCCAGGGGCGGCGAGTCGACGGGGCTCGAGCGCCAGAAGAGCGCGGAGGCGATCGGCGCCCTCCACGAGCTCCGCACGGGCGCTTGGTTCTGCAAGATGAAGGGGGACAAGGACTTGCCCCGACCTCCCTTCCCATCCCCTTGCCCCTTTTATAGTATCATCGCGTCTCAGGATACGCTGCACTTCCCCCACTGGGCGAGCCTCATGGGGGGGGGTCAAGAGGGCGAGGGACAACGACCCCCAGAAGAGCAACTCGCTCGTCCAGGCCGCCATCGCCAGTGGCATCCCCTCGTCGAAGGACGCGCGCTCGGCCCGATGCCTTCAGATTTAGCCTTGCTTACCGAGGCTTGGTTTGGCCTATCTTATTTTAGTTTAGCTAAGCTTACCTGAGCTTAGCTTCGTCTAGCGTTGCTCAGCGTATTTTAGCTTAGCTTATCAGAGCTTATCTTGGCTTAGCCTAGCGCAGCGTAGCTTATCTTAGCTTAACTAAGCTTAGCAATAGCTTAGCTTAGTTTCGCTTAATTTAGCTGTACGTTTAATGCTAGTTTTAGCGTAGCTTAGCTTAACCTTGGCCTTGGCCTCAGCCTTAGCTGTCGCCTTGGCTGATAGCTTCGCTTTCAGCTTAGCTTTTGGCTTAGTTTAGCTTGGCGTAGCTTCTTTCTTCCCCCTTTCATATCTGTCCGACAATCCTCTCAGCCTCTCTCATCGACCGTCTGTTGCCTCGCCCTGGGGGCTGCTGCCCGGGAGTGCAAGGCGGGCCTGCCTGCTTACGCGTGCAAGTACTTAGTTGAGAAGGGGAACGAGTTCAACAGGTGCGCCTCTGGGACCACGTTCCTAGAGGTGCTCGCCAGCACGGAGCAGATCGAGAACGCTTTCGCCCAGGAGAGTGCGAGAGAAAAAAGAGAGAGAGATAGATAGAGAGAGAGAGAGAGAGAGAGAGGATATACATATATATATATATATAGAGAGAGAGAGAGAGAGAGGGAGAGAGAGGGAGAGAGACGGGATATATATATATATATATATATACACACACACACGTGGGACCACGTGGCCGACCACGTGGGGCCACGTGGAACCACGTGGTCGCCCACGTGGTGGACCACGTGGTGGACCACGTGGGATCACGTGGCGGCCCACGTAACCTAGAAATTGGACGCGACCTCCCCTTGGGAGGAGGCTCTGTCCCAAGGGGAGGTCGCATTCGAATGTCGGCAGGGGCCCTAAAAGGCCCCAGACCCAGAAATTTCATGCGACCTCCCCTTGGGAGGAGGCTCTGACCCAAGGGGAGGCCCAACTCAAATTTCAGAGAGGGCTCGGGGAGGCCCCAGCCACGCCAGAAATTGGGCGCGACCTCCCCTTGGGAGGAGGCCCTGTCCCAAGGGGTGGGAGGGGGGGGGGGGGGGGGGGGTCACATTCAAATGTCGGCAGAGGCTCTGAACGGCCCCAGCCACGGAGTATGCAAGGACCACAGAGAGAGAGAGAGAGAGAGAGAGAGAGAGAGAGAGAGAGAGAGAGAGAGAGAGAGAGAGAGAGAGAGAGAGAGAGAGAGAGAGAGGGAGAGAGAGAGAGAGAGAGAGAGAGAGAGAGAGAGAGAGAGAGAGAGAGAGAGAGAGAGAGAGAGAGCGAGAGAGATTGAGAGAGAGAGAGAGAGAGAGAGAGAAAAAGAGAGAAAGTGTGAGAGAGAGAGAGAGATAGTACACTGACAGCCTCGCATATGGGAAATCCCGCCAGAAAAAAAAGTCGATGAAGTGGACCGTGGCTTCGTGTGGTCAGAGCAACTTGGAGTCGCGGAAGTTCGCGATGGCCTGCTCGCTTTTCCCACGCAGGTGGTTCAACAAGCGGTATTATGAGAAGTGCAACATATTTCTCAACTTGGCCAACGACCCCGACAACTTCGTGATGCACGGGGGGCAGTCCATGACCCTCTGGGCGGCCTTGAACGCCCGCTGCCAGCAGCACGTCGACTTCAAGGCTGACGCCGCGAACCGCCACTACCAGATCATCGATTCGCTCTACGCGGTGTGCCCGTTGGCGAGGAACGGCTGCATCCAACAGGCTTTCGAGGTGATCCAGCTGTCGCTCCCCGCGTTGCCGCTGAGTTTGAAAGTCCTGGCGGCCAGCGCCATCTCGCCCGAAGGCGTCGACCAGAGCAGGGTGCACACGCTGGCCGAGGACATGGCGCGCAAGCTCATGGTTGATATGCACGGGAGCGGGACGGAGACGACGTTGAAAGCCAACTGCGCCAAGTGGGAGAAGAAGCAGTCCGAATTTCGCGCGTCGGCCTCGCTCCCCGCGGCGAGTGCCAGGCCCCCAGCGAAGCAGAAAGCCCGAGGCAAGGCCAAGAGCGCCGCGGCGAAGGTCGTCTCGACGTCGGCGATGGTGCTGGGGGCCGATCAGCCAGAGGACGTTGTCGGGGTGGGCGCGCAGTGGACCTTCCTCGATGGCTTGGGCGCCTTCTCGAAGAACATTCTCAAGGCGCATCCGAGCTTCACGGGGCTTGGCCCATTGCGGATGATTGCGCTCTTCGGCGCTCTGTCTGGGGTCGTCGACCTCACAGTGAACGGCAAGAAGATCCCCGTGAGCAAGTGGTCCGCTGTTCGGAGGCTCGCCAAGGCGCGCGTCTACAAACTCGCCCGCTTGGTGCCGAGGATGTCAGACCCAGATTTCTCGATCGAGGAGAAGACGCTAATGGCTGACGGACAGGCGGCGGCTACCGCATCCATCGCCGATGATGAGACGAAGCGGAATGAGGACGCCGCGGCCGCCGCACAAGACTTCTTGGCCGCAATTCCCATCATCATTAATTATTTCGAGACGAACTCTGCCAAGTTGATGCCGATTGCCAGCCACGTCCAGGGCGCCCTCTCGACCCAGAAGTGCATGATGGCCGATGGGCTTAGGGGTCAGAATGTCATGCAACATGATATAGCATACCAGTACATACTAAATTTTTATATGTCAGGATGCCGTATGATATATCATCATATAAGTCTTTTGGTCTCTTAGTCTTATGCTTTCTAGGCCAGAAACCAATTCATTTCTGAATAAAATATTGACGCTCGATTTGGGGCTGTTCAGAGGCTCTTAAGGTCCTCGAGGGCGGGGCCCCGTTCTCGGATCGCACCTGACAAATATGGTGTGAGGTAGTATGATATAACGTAACGTAAGTTATTATAACTTAAGAATTAGCCCCACTCCTTGCCCTGCTCAACCCCGAGTCCACTGCCCCGCCCGCCCGCTTCCCCGCCCAGGCGGCCATGCAGCACCTCGCGATCGGGGGCCTCAAGGAAGTCCAGGAGAAGATCCTGCAGTGCATCTTCGAACAGGTAGAGTCAGACATGGACGTGCGGGAGGAGACACTGTCAATGGGCTATGCTTCCTACAAGCAACTGATTCAGACAGGTATTATCCTGTCGAAGCTCCAAAACTATGACTTGCTAGAAAGGGCCGGTGTTTCCGCCGATGACGCCCGATGCATCAGGCTGCAGATGGCGCTGCACCTGATCGTCTCGCTCGCGCCCATGTCGGTGCACCTCAACCAGGGCGAGCACGTTTCCAAGCATCCCGCGTTCCCGACTGGCGTCTCGACCCTCGCTGCAAAGTGCAGGGATGCGATCGACTTGTCTTCGCGCCCCTCGAGCGCGCCAGAATTCGCGAGGGTGCATGGCGCATCCAATGCGAAGCTCCACGTGCTCATGGCAAAATGGATGGAGCACGCCATGGACGTGCGCGCAACTCTGGAGACGCACGCTTATAAGAGCGCTGAAGACTTCGCGCAGCAGCGGCAAGGTTCGGTGGATGCCTTCGCGAAGATGCAGAAGGCTATGCTCCAGAAGTACATGCGCGACAACGGCATCGAGCTAGAAGTGCCTGCGAACATCGACGTCTTCGCTGGCATTCGGGGGTCGTTCGCTCGCAAGCTGGCCGACTGGGTCGCGGGGGACAGAGTGAAAGAGGTCACGCTGCTCGAGGTCGACGACGCGGGGCGGTCCGACTACGTCGTGAACAAGCTCGCAGTGCACTTCGGCGTCGCCGACGCCGCCGCTGCAACGGGCGCGGGCGGGGCAGGCGCGGGCGGCGGCGCTCCCGACTCGGCCTCGCAGCCCATGGACAACATCAGCAACGCCATTGTCTCGCAGCTGGCCGAGGTCCCTGATGACGATCCGATTTGCAAGAAAGATTCCAAGGCGCGGTCTCTGGGCTGACTGCGCCATCCAACCCTCCCCCAACCGCCGCCTTCCCCAGCCTCCCCTGCCATCTGCCCCCTGTCTCCCCCGCTCTCCGCCACCGTCCGCCCCCCCCCCCCCCCCGCCCCCCTCTCCTCCGCCCTCTGCCCTTCTCTCTCCGCCCCCCCCCCCCCTCCTCCACCTTCTGCTCCGAGGCCCGAAAACCATCACTTCATTAATTTTGGGCCCCAGGGCCCACTGAGGCCCCAGGGCCCCCAGATTAGTGAAGTGATGCTCTGTCCCACGTAAGGACCCCGAAACGCATCACTTCACTAAGCCGAACCCAGGGCGAAAGTCAGGGGCCGAATTGCTGCTGTGATGCTACATCGGCCTCGCACCTGCCCTTGCCCGCCCCCTCCCCCCGCCAGGTGCCCCTCGACAAGCTGTGCGCCTACGTGACAACGCCAGAGATGAAGCGGGATGAGGAGGGGGCGCCCCCGAATGCATCCTACTCCGAGGGGCTGCTGATCATCCACAAGGTCCAGAGCTATTTCGCGCCGCCGATCGGGACTAGCGGCATGGGCTCGGACCTGGACAAGATTCATGTGCACATGACAGGGCGCGGCGGCTTCCTCGCGCAGATTGCCAAGGGGCCCCCACGTTCAAGCTTTTTTTTTTTTGGGGGGGGGGGGCGCCGCGTCGTGCGCCAGCGTTCCCGTGAGTTGCCTCCTCCACATCGGGAACGCGTGCGGCATTAAGCTATTCCTCGACGGCAGCAAGTGCGTCAACGTGGAACGGTCGGACTTCTGCCCTGGCCGCTGCAAACCCTAAACGGCATCAGCGCCCTTCCCCCCCGCCCCCTTGCCACGGGAGAGGATGAGGAGGAGATGTGGGGGATGCGGGGGAGAGAGGGGGGGGGGGGGGATTTGCGCGCAGACAGAGGGGGGGGGGGGGGGGGCAGCTACCCACTGGCACCTTTGCATCCATAAATTCGCCCTTGCGCCCAATGGCGCCGCATCGTCGAACAAATGCACGCGGTGGGCGGCCCATGCCAACCCCTGCATCCGCGTCCGCCCGTTCTCCAGGGGGCGAGGCTGAGATAAGATGAGAGGGGTGATGTAATACCAGGTGATATAATATAAGATATAACATAATAAGACAAGGTCGGGTAGTACTAATCAATCATATACGGCTTGGTGAGATTAGGTAAGGTAAGATAATATAAGATAAGGGAAGATATGATCACATAATATAGATGCACGGCATCATGTCGTAACATAGCAGAAGGTAGTATAGTGCAAGGTGAGGTGAGATATGACAATGTAGGATACTATAAGATAAGGTAAACGAGATAAATATATGATAATATCGGATGATATATGGTAATACATTATAGGATAAGATGTGGTAAGGCAAGGCAAGGTAACTTAATACAAGATTGGGCACGCTAGGGCAATATACGATATGATAATATAGGCTAATGGGATATGGTAGGGTAGGAAGTCGGAAGACAACATAAGACAAGGTGTGATAATATGCAATACTATAATTCGTGATGGGGTACGGTCGTGTAAGATAACGTAATATATGCTATAACAAGATATATGCAGGATAAGATAACACAACATAGCATAATAGGAAATAAAAGCTGCTTCCCGAGGCTGGGCGGTCCAGTCGGTCAACAACTCGCTCGCTGAGGAGCCCGCCGATGAGCCCGCGGGCAGCAGCGCCAAGAAGCGCAAGCGGGCCGAGCCGAAGCTCATCACGCATGCCGCGATGTTTGAGCAAGAGAGGCTGCACGCGGTGAGCCGCGACATTGTCTTCAACGCGCCAGCGATCGCCCCCCTGGGCGGGCTGGCTGGCGAAGTTGTGATCGGGGGCGCGCTCGGGAGGCAGGCCGACCAATTCGCAGACGGCTCGGTCCCAGAGAAACACAGGAAGCAGTCGAAGTCTCACGAGTTTGCTCTGCGCTAAGCCCCGCGGGTCGCCGGGCTGCCGAGCGATAGATGACGGGGGGGGTGCGGTCGAGGTGCGATTTGTTTAGGAGAGAGAGTGAGAGGGAGAGAGAGAGAGAGAGAGAGAGAGAGAGAGAGAGAGAGAGAGAGAGAGAGAGAGGGAGAGAGAGAGAGAGAGAGAGAGGGAGACGACGACGACGACGACGACGACGACGACGACGACGACGACGACGACCCGGCGCTGCGCCTCAACATTTAGATGCGTCTATTTTGGCAAGCTGGCGGCGTTCCCGCTGCGTTGTCCTAGCGAGCGGGGGCATGGAGGCTGCTAAGGGCGAGCGCGAAGATAACTAGGATCAGTCTAGTGGGTGCGAGGATCTGGAGAGGATTGGCGCGACGATGCCTGCGGAGCCTGCGGAGCGAGTGCATGGGCGTCACGCTGGCATCCACCTTCGGATGCGCCGTGGCCCGAACCCCAGCAGAGTTTTTTACAAGGCAGCGCTGTGCTGCCGCCTGGCCGCCCCCCGCGCGCTGCATACATGTGCGCGCGCAGGTGACCGTGCCTAAATTGCCGAACATTTGGCCAGCTTGAAAAATGGAAAATATCATTCCTTCGCGTCTTCGTGGTTGGCCTGATCTGACCTCCAACAGTTACGTCATTAGACTACGGCATAGCATTGCGTGCACCCCATGTTCCATGCATCCAGAAGGCTCGCGCCACCCCCGCCGACCCCATCCCCCCCCCCCCCCGCGCCCTCCCCCCCAGCCCCCACTGAGGCCCCCTCGCCACCGCCCCGAGAGCCCCCCCCCTCCCCCCCCCAGGGCGACGGGGTTTCGGGTGACGAACCAAAAAAACGAGGGATGCTATGACCGATAGCGGCGCAACCAATTTACTAGTTCGACGCTTAATCATCATCATCTTCATCATCATTTTCGTCGTCGTCGGCAGCATCGCCATCGTCATCATTATCATCATCAACTTGTTGATATGTACTGTAGCTGCTGTCTATGATCTCCGCGTCGTGGCCACGCGCTGCATATTGCCGATGCCCCCTCGCCCCCCCCCCCCCCCGTCATATCATCATCCGTCATTCGGTGTTTGTTAAACCTCGAAGCCTTGCGGGCGGCGCTGCCGCTGGGGCCACGTTGCGCGGCTGGCCGCGTCGCTGGCTCCTTCTGCACGTGGCCGCGTTCAATCATGCGCATCGGATTTTCGCAAAAGCTTGCAAGCCGCGACCGTTGGGCTGCGATTGAGGTTGGGCCATTACCTGCGGCACTATAATGCCAACGGCTACTTTCCGAATCGTGACTCCCGATTTTCAGTTTTTTTTTTCATTATGCGCGTGTGAGGCCAGAGGTAAGGCCGCCCAGGCCAAGCCAAGACAAAAGCTATGCCTTCTGCAGACACAACATCTCACGATGAGCCGTATTCAGGAGATTATGAATGGTGTCGCTCGCTCCCATTTCTTTGGGGCATGTCACGAAGGAACACTCATTCTTTTTTCAGATAGTCATGAAGCACGACTATTCGCGCCCATTTCTGGGTGAACATTTGGGATCATGACTGCTCCATCCCATTGCTTGAGATATACTTGGAATTGTGTACGCATGCTCTTGCACATCGGAATGGACAACGAGATTCGCGACATAGATGTCACCAGCGATTGGTGTCGCATATCGGTCAGGAAAGCATGCGATGCGCACCGCCGCGTGCACGCTCATCAGGCGCATGGTTTTGACCGGCATTATCCACGAGAGCCACCACAGGTATCTGGTAACATGTCTGGTCAGGGTGTCGGTTTAAATTCTATGCCTTAAGTGCTCCAACACAGGGTTTGTCACAGTTTTCAACGCAGGTTTTGATCATGCGAGTAAGTGCTACCGCGTCGACACTTCGGCCTCGTTCTTTTCCTCGTCTGTCAATGGACCAACCAGATCTTCTTGTTCAGTAGTGATCGCCGCGAAAGCACCCGCATGACAGGTCACCCGCGCCACCAACTACACTCTGGCAGTAACTACCTCCAAAATACCAGTACTAACAGGACCCCGGCTGGCGCTCGGGAGCGCACGCGCGGGTGGCCATCGCGCAGGGCGCGACCCCTTCAACCTCGCGCGCCTGCGGCGGCGCATCCTCGCTCCAATCGCGGAGGTCTCGTCCAACGATCCCGCGCACTCCGATGCCCATGCCGACCTGGTATCGATCATCGACAGATTTTGGGTGAGTCTTGCTGGATGGCCGATGTGCCAGGCCATGGCTGCCCCTCGCGTCGTTGGTCTGCCTGAAGCGATGTCCGAACAGAAAGTCGGTGATCATGCGGCTCATGTGTGCACCTTCGCTCAGAGACTGGTAAAGCCCTCCGAACACCAGAAGATCCCGCGGCAAGTCTTCGAGTCAGATGCCTTCAGGTCGCTTCTCGATTCTGCCGTCGGGACCGCATGCTTCGCGCGGGCCTTGAAGCTTTTGGTTCAGCTTCTGATCGCCAGGCAGATTGCGCATGCCGGTCGGCCGGCTTCGGTCTGCCAATCCGACGGCAGTGAGCTTCCTCGCGGTTTCCTCTGGCACGGTGCAGCTGGCACGTGCTCCGTCCTTTGAGCAGCGGAGCGAGGCTATGCGTCGTCGGCACGTTGATCAGCGCCGTCTGCAATTGGAGGCTGAGCTGGTGGACCGCGCTGCTCAGCAACTACATCACGAGCTCCACGCGCTGGAGCGCCGCGCCCTCTAGCCTCCACTTTCGAGACGCCTCGTCCTCCGAGGGGCCATGTCCCCCGCCGGCGCCAGCGACGCGGCCGCGGACCAGACGCAAATGCACGGGCGGTTGCTGGAGCACTGGGAGGCCGCCTTCAAGGCGAAGTCGATCGACCGCGCACTGGCTGCGCAGTACACCTCGAAGCGCGTCTCGAAGCTCGACTTCAAAAAGCTCGACCCGCCTTCCCCCGCGTTGCTCAAAATCGTCGCGCGGCGGCTCCGTCACTCGGAGCATGGGCTGGACGGCGCCCCCTACTCGGCCTGGTGCACTACTCCCACCGGGCTCGACATCCTGTACGACGACACGATGTGGATCCTCACGGGACAAGCGTTCTTCAAGGACTCCAATGACACGCTGCAGGTCCGGCGCCCCAAGGGCGACGAGCCGGCCGACTCAGCCTCGCTCGGCTGCGCGCTTGCGCCGTCGGCGGTCAGAGTTTTTGGCTTGGGGAATACGGGCGACAAGATCATCGCCGCCACCATCAACGTTCGGTTCAGCGCATTGCTCATGGACTGGGCCCCGCGGTCTCGGTGGGGATTCGCCCCAGCGAGGAACTTCGGCTTCAATATCCTCGGGCTGGACACTTTGGGCAAGACCTACTCGGGTGCCCCGAGACTTCGTTGCCGCCTTCCCGATCCTCTCGCCGGAGTTCACGTGCCTTGTCTTTGTGGTCATGGAGGTTCCCGGGGCCTTCTTCTCGGTGATCGGCTAGCTGTGTTCGGGATTGGAAGAGATCGCGACGGTACATAATGTTCCGATTCACGCGTGGTGGGTCACCTCAGGCATCGACCAGGGTTGCCACCTCCGGATCCATCTACGCGGCCGCCGCCGGCCGCCCTCTTTCCGTGTCCGACCGGCCTTCAAGTCAGGCTGGAAGCGCCTCGCAAGGATATTGCGAGGCCACGTGCGGACGACATCGGCTGCGCAGTGAAGGAGCTTTCCTCCCTCGCCAAGCTTGCTGAGGCCATGCGCACGGCGGAAGCTGCGGCCTCTCTGGTTCTGCGCCCGGACAAGTGCTAGTTGGCCCCCCTGCACTGCGAGTTCTGCGACCATGCGGCTGCGCAAGTTCGTGCAGCTCTTCGCGCTGAGGTACCTCTCTTCGCCGACGCCCAGGTGGCGAGCTCACTCGTCTACCTGGGTTCTTCCCTTGGCACTGCTGCTGACGATGATGCGCGTCGGCTGGCCCTCGCTGTCAAGGCGCAGACCAGGTCCGAGCTGGTCGGGCGCGTCAGGCTTCCTGTCTCGCGACCAGCCGCGCACTACAACGCCCGCATCTTCTTCGCCTTGTCGAATATCGTGCAGTGCCGCCCCATGCTCGAGCGGCCCCTCCAGGGTGAACTGACCGCGCTTGCCCGCGCGCTCCGCGCCTCAATGGTCGCCTCCAGCATCGCTGCGCGGACGCAACTCCGAGCGGCGGGGCGGGTGGGCCTGTGATCTCTTCTTCGCTGGCGATGAGCGTCGGCGCGCTCCTGCGCGCGGCTCTCCGCGCCCTGCCCGGGCACGGGCGGCCGCGCGCCTGGCTGCATCGACGGCGCCGTCGATTGGGAGACGAGCGATCTCTGGCGCAGCTTGCTTCAGCGCGCCCCCACCCCGTCTCCTGGCGCAGCGAGGCCTTCGTCGAGACCCACCACAACATGGTGCACGGGCAGGTTTCGTCAGTGGTCCACTCGCCCAACTCGCTCGGCGTCGTTAGCAATGCAGCGATCGAGTCTAGGGGCGGCCCGCGCGCCGGTCGAGGGATGCGGAAGGCGGTCACCGAGCGGGTCCAGAATTTCCGGGCTCTGCCCCCCTCTCGAACTGTTCCGAGGGGCGGCTCGTCTTGGCCTTCCCTGGTATGCTTGAAAACGTTGTCCCCAAGGTCCCCCGTTCTCGTGGCGCGATGCGTGCAAATGCCTGCGTGGGCGTGCCACTCCCTAGGCTCTCGCATATTTCGAGACAGCGGAGAATGCCTGGGCGACCCCCCGCCGCATCCTGGGTGCACGCGGGGGGCAGTCCTGTCGCGTCGGCTGCCGCGAGGCACCTGATAAGTTGCAGCGTGACCTGGTTCGCCCGAGGTTCAGGGGGCGCGTCGAGTTCGCCGCGGGGCTCTCCCGCCCACAACGCCCGCTCGGCCGCGCGGGGCTCCTCGGCGACGCGGCGGAGATCGACGAGGTGGTCTTGGACATCGTCATCATGCGCTGCGCGCGCCACTCGGCCGCGCACGCTGCGGCGACGGGCACCTGGCCCTCCTCGCTCGTGCGGGCTCGCGTCTTTCCGCCCTTCGGTCGGTCTCGCTGGGTGCGAATTTTGCCTGCGCGTCTTCCGCTGCGACTTGGCTTTCCAGCCCGAAGGCCCAGGCCGACCGCTAACCCTTCCTCTTCCGCGTCTTGCTCGGATTCCTCCTTCTTCGGCCTCTTCGCGCAGCTCGAGTGCGTTGTCCTCGGCTCGCGGCGCTCCCTCGGAATCGCGCGCTCCGCGGCCATCCCCGAGCACGATGGGCGGTGCCCTTGCCGACGCTGACCTCGAGCGGCGGAGAATTGACGGCGAGGTGCCAGAGGGCGCTGAACATAACGATGTTCGCGCTGGCCGCCGCCCTTCGCATTCTTCCAGCTCTGCGCCATCTTCTACCTCCGCGCCGGCGGTGCACGTGCATTCTCTGCGCCTGTTCGCCCTCGGGAGCGAAACATCTCCGTGGGAGAGGGGCGAGTATGATGGCGGGCGCAGCGATTCTTCTCGACTTCCTCTGCGGCGACTGCCATGGGATTCTCCTCCCCGTCGCTGGCGGTGACGCCGCTACCGAGCCTGCTCGCCCTTGGGAGCGAGACATCTCTCTTGGGGAGGGGTGTGCTCTTAGGCGCGCGCAGAGACCCTCCTCGGCATCCTTAGTGGCGGCCATGGCGGAGATGGTCTCGTCGAGCGGGGTCAGAACGCAAAGTCCCCAGCCAGTCCGCGCGGGCGCTGCCTCGGGCTTCGTCGCCTCACGTTTTGCTAGAACGCAGAATCCCGTGCCAGTCCAGCTTGACGCTGTCGCGGGTTCCGTCGATCCACTTCTTGCTGCGGCGTGGAGCGACATCTCATTCCCTCGCGGCGGCCCGGCGTTCCCTGCTCAAGATGCCCACCGTCGTTGCCGAGAACTTGCCCGTCGCGTACCCCGCCGGGCTTCGCAATGGCCCGCGGCGATCTTTTACGACGCGCCCGCGGACAGCTTCTTCTCGCGGTTCGATTGGCGCGTGGACTACGTCCTCGGCATCTTGCGCTACGAAGGCTTTGCATCGGCTTTCGCGAATCGCCAGGTCAATTTGCCCCCCGCCATGAGACAAGCGGCGGGAGAGATGTTGTAGCTGGGTGGCACTGGTCGGCCATCCCTCGGGAGCAGCTACATCGTCTACTTCGCGAACACCTAATTGGCAACCCGTTTCCCAGTTTCATGCGTTCTGCCCGCCACTTGGTCCGCCGTCACATGCCGATGCTGGAACGGAGACCTGACCCCTGGCACACGGCGTCCGACGTGTGGGCGGCGTTTCTCAGGTGGGCGGCTGACGTGGGCGCGCGGCCGCAGCGTTCCATCTCTCGTTTATTGCCTGCGCCTAACCCGCTGCTGGTCCCCCTTCACCACCCACCAAACCACCCCAACCCAACCCGAAGGCTCAATTTTACCGTCCATTTCCAGTGGGGGGTCGGGGAACATCGAAAAAACACGCAGGGAACCCTTACCCCCCCAACCCGACATTCGGGTCTTCGGGTTGGGTTGGGGTGGTCTGGTAGGTAGTCACCCCCATGGGCCCTCGCAGGGAAATCTGGGTGTCGACCCGCTGCCCGCGGAGGCGCGCTCGATGCCGTCCTCCTCCCCTTTAGTTCGAGCGCGCCGCCAACGACAGCTATCTCGGCCCAGCGGTGGACGGTGGACTGCCCGTCGCCGACCGATGTCGACCTGGCCGCCATGGACGCCATCGACCACGAGGTGAGCGGCCTTGGCGGACTGCCGCCACCCCCCCCGGCGACGACGAGTACATTTCCGACCGCGAGTCCGACCTCATCGTCGACCCTGGAGCACGCCCTCCCCACGGGGCCGCCCTGGCTATGTGCCTCCGCCGCTGGCGCCCGCTCCGCGCGCCCCCTGGCCTGCTGGCAGCGCGTCTGACCCAGCGCCACCTGGTGGTGATGCTGATGCCCTCGAATGGCTGAAGCCTTCGCTTGTCGCTGGTGGCGCGACACCGCCAAACGCCAGCGGCCCTCATGGTGATATTCTTCGCCCCGCCACTCACGCAGCACTGCAAGGCGCCCTTGATGCGCTCGCTCGAGGAGCTGGAGTTCCCGCTCCGCGCCTTCATGGTTCAGACAGTGCACTTGATCATTATGGTGATGATGTGGACCCCGGCCACCTGGAACTGGCGGCTATGCTGGAGATGACGGAGGAGCAGGGCGGCTACGACTTCGGCTCGCTCGCCGCCGTCTTCCCTGACTGATGCCCGTGGGGCGCCGACTTCCTCCTGGAGCCGCTGACGGCGGGCGTGGTCAGCTCCCCCTCGGAGCCCGTGCGCGTCGCCACCTCATCTGACATCGACCCGAACACCGACGGCGACCTCGTCGATCCCGCCTTCGTCACCCTGGACCTCCGCGAGAGCCTGAGTGGCTCGGCGCTCCCGCGCCCGCAGTGGTGGCCGTCCTGTGCTGGAGGGATAGATCTCTTAGGGGCGCTCGCTCCTCCCCATCATCGTCAATCGGTGAAGGGGGAGCGGAGTCGGCCCCCAGGCGAGGCTTAAGGAGAAGAGGGGCTGAGGTTTCTCCCGGGCGATTGGGGAGATCATCCGATGCCCCCCCGCGGCCTCCTCTAGCCCCTTGCGCGTCGCTGCGCTGACCATGGAGTAGCGCCCCCTCGTCTTTTTGGGCCAGCGTCTTTCTTCCGTCCATCCTCCCTTCTCCTCCTCCTCCTCCTCCTCCTCCTCCTCCTCCTCCTCCTCCTCCTCTCCTCCTCCTCCTCCTCTCCTCCTCCTCCTCTCTCCTCCTCCTCCTCCTCCTCCTCCTCCTCCTCCTCTCCTCCTCCTCCTCCTCCTCCTCCCCTCCTCCTCCTCCCCGTCCACTTCCAGTAGGCTGACCCGGTTGTAACCTCCTGCGTGCGAGCGGGGCTGCTCTCGGAAGGTATATGCTCAGCATCTGCGTACGGTCAGCCCCCACACAGTAAGGATGGGCAACCTTCCCAAGGGTACCCTTGCAACTTGCCTCCTCGGTCCATCCTCGGCCACTTTCGTGGGCCACGCCCCGCTCGAAGAGCTTCGATGTGGCCTTCCGAGGCCCTGGCATCCTTATTGTGCGTCCTTGTTTTACAGGTTGACTGTAGGGTGTGTGAGGCATCTGGTCCGTATGTCCTTTCCACGAAGGGCTTCTGATCGCCAGATCTCGAGACCATCGTGTTGAAGTCCACGCGCAGCACAAGCCAGTATAGTAGTATTCATCATATGTCTTGCATGCTGGTGCAAGTTTTTCAAGCAGGCGCAACGATTCCCAGGCTGGCATGGGGGTATGGACCGTACACCCTTTTTTAATTGTACACCTGCTTTGCGCTGCTGTGTATCTACTAGCAAGGACTCCCCAGGGTTGTAATGGATGCACGGCATGAGGGCGATGATGAGGAGACAGCGGCAGAGGAGTAGAAGAATAATGATCAGCACGATCAGTTGCAGGGTAAGCGAACCAGGTGAAGGAGCAGGGTTGTTCCTGTATATTAGACCAGTGGCTCGTTGGGCGACAATTTTGGCAACCACGCTGCCCACTCCTCCATCCTTCTCTTCTTTCCCTCCCCTCGTGTGCAAGTCTACAAAAACCCGCTTTATATAGGCTTCAGGCCTTGCTGGTCTTTGCTCATTGGCTCTTGCTCGGCGGCGCTTGGACGGGGCAACTCAGCAAATGATTGGTTCAGTGCAGCCGAAGCCGATAGTAAGGATGATCGACATCCCAAGGTTACCCTTGCATCCTTGCCCCTTCGGTCATGTTCAGTCAATCCTCAATCCTCAACCACTTTCGATGGCCAGCCCCGGTCGAAAAGCTTGAGCATTGGCGCCCTAGGCCTTTGCGTCCTTTTCACACATCCTTGCTTCAGTTTTGACTGTACTGCACGTGGCGTTCGCACTTACTTGGTCTGGGAAGCATGTCGTTCCCAGGCCGCGGTTTGCCCGGCCCACTGGTCGCCCACAGGCTGCCGCAGTTATCGGACGGGACCAAGACGAGGACAAGTCCCTTCCAGAGCTTTCCGGATCGCTCCCGGAGCGATGCGGGAACGCTCTGAGATGTCTGCGGCGCCCAAGACGTACTCCAGAGCCACCGGATCTCGGAGATTTTTGATTTATCTTCACCCGATGTTATCTTCGCTCTGGCTTCGTCTCAAGTTGCCCCCTGTCGTGAAGCAGGAGGGAGGTGCACTGAGCGGGGCGGGGGCAGGCAGGGGACCTGAAGCGGGGAATGCGACGAGGGATCCGAGGGAGCAGGAGCAGGCAGAGTCGAAGGGGGGATTGGGAGGAGGAGGAGGAGGATGAGGAGGAGGAGGAGGAGGAGGAAGGGGAGGACGGTCTCTTTCGTGTCGTGCTTCCTTTGCTCTCTTTGTCCCGTTCGCCGGCCCCACCACGATCGGACCATTTTCCCACAATGTCTCCCCTCCGCGCACAAGACAGTCGGGCGGGGGGCGACGGTTGCGCCTGACTTTAGGATAGCGGCCGCCTGCTTCGAGCTTCAAGGAGTGGGAGGACGAGTGGGAGAAGGCTCCCGCTGTGGTCTAATTAGCGACAGCAAACACATTCGCTTGCAACTGCTGCCGCGAGCATTGCGTTCGGTCTATATTTTGCTATTGCATCGTTCTTCTTTCATCAGGTAAATTTGAGTGGTGCCAGGTGCATACTAAAATCATCACCATCACTTCCTCCACGACAAGGCGAGCTCGTACTTCATGCCCTTGCGGGCCCTTTTTTATTTTCCTCCGGACCATTTGCCTTCTGTTGTCCAGCTGCGCTCACCAAGTTCCAATAGATCTAAGTTAGTCTGACGTAAAAAGATGATAAGGAAGAAGAAGATAATAACGACGAGTGGGAGATTGAAAGGGGGGAGGAGAAGGACCGGGGGGATGATGAGGATGGGGCGAGCGAGCCGGAGGAACAGGAATCTGAGGAAGAGGATGGGGCCGAGAGGGAATACGGACGATGGACATACGGAGGAGGAGGCGGAGGAGGAGGAGTATATGGAGTGAGGCTGCGGGAGAGTGGAGTGGAGGAGGTAGGGATGAGGAAGAATCGGCTTGAGGGGACACAATCGGATGATAATGATGATAATGATGAGGATGATGAGGATGAGGATGAGGATGAGGAGAATGATGAGGATGAGGATGCTGATAATCATGAGGAGGACGAGGACGACGATTATGAAGATCATGATGAAGATGACGATGACGATCACGATCACGATTGTATGTTGATGGTGGCGATGATGATGATGATGCTTCTGATGATGCTGATGATGATGATGATGATGATGATGATGATGATGATGATGATCATGATGATGATCATGATGATGAAAGAGCGCGCCCGCAGCGCCGGGAAGAAGGAAAGGGGGGGCCAAGCTTCAAGCTACCCCCCCCTCCCTTCCAAAGGGGGGGGAGCTTCCGAAGCTACCCCACCCCCCCTTCCTTCTGTAAGGGTTTCTAAGCTAGGGGGGCCCTGGCTAAATGGTTCGAAGCAATCCCCGGAGCAGAAGGTGAGCCCGGGCTTCCCTTTCAAAGGGGGTGGGGCTTCGGAAGCTACCGCCCCCTCCTTCGTTGTTTGGTCTGGACACAGGGGAGGGCTGCTTCAAGCTACCCCCCTCCACCCTCCTTTGCAAGGGGTGGGGAGGGCTTCCGAAGCTACCCCCCCACCCTCTCTTCCTGGGTCATGGCAAAATGGCTGAATCCCTGCAGACAGGTGCGCGCCGCAGCGCTAGAGAACGCATTGGAGAATAATGTCGACCTCTGGTTCGTTTTCTCTTGTTTTCTTGCTTTCTCGGCCCCTGGTTCGTAGTCTCGTTTTCTCAGGCCCTGATTCCTTTTATCGTTTTCTCGTTTTCTAGGCCCCTGGCTCCTTTTCTTGTTTTCGTGTGTTTGCGGCCCCTGGGTCGCGGTCTCGTTTTCTCTGACCTTGGTTCGTGTTCTCGTTTTCTCGGCCCCTAGGTCGTGGTCTCGTTTTCTCGGACCCTGCTTAGTTGTCTCGTTTTCTCGTCTTTTCGGCCCCTGGGTCGTGGTTTAGTTTTCTCAGGCGCTGGTTAGTATTCTCGGTTTCTTGTTGTGTCGGCCCCCGGGTGGTGGTCTCGTTTTCTCTGACCTTGTTTCGTTTTCTCGTTTCCTTGTTTTCTCGGCTCCTGGGTCGTGTTCTCGTTTTCTCGAACAGAGTGTTTTCTCGTGATCTCGGCCCTTGGGTCGTGGTTTCGTCAGACCCTGGTTCGTTTTCTTGTTTTCTCTGCCCCTGCGTCGTGGGTCGTTTTCGCGTTTTCTCGTTTCCTCGGCCCCTGGGTCGTGTTCCCTTGTTCTCGGGGCCTGATTCGTTTTCTCGTTTTTTGTTTTCAAGGCCCCTGGGTCGTGGTCTCGTTTTCTCGGACCCTGGTTCGTTTTCTCGTTTTCTTGTTTTCTCGGCCCCTGGTTCGTAGTCTCGTTTTCTCGGGCTCTGATTCCTTTATTGTTTTCTCGTTTTCTCGGCCCGTGGGTCGTGGTCGTGTTTTCTCGGACCCTGGTTCGTTTTCGCTTTTTCTGTGCCCTTGGGTCGTGGTCTCGTCTGCTCGGACGTTGGTTTGTTTTCTCGTCTTCTCGTGTTCTCGGCCCCCGGGTCGTGGTCTCGTTTTCTCGGACCCTGCTTAGTGTTCTCGTTGTCTCGTTTTCTCGGCCCTTGGGTCTTGGTCGTGTTTTCTCGGGCCCTGGCCCGCGCTCCGGCCGCCTGAGGCCCCGCCCGCCTGTGCCCGCCTGTGCCTGTGCGTAGCCCGCCTAGCCTTTACCGGAAGAGGTTCGCTCTCGCCCCGCAGACCAAAAGAAAACAAAGTTTTCTTGGGCCCTGGTTCGTGGTCTCGTTTTCTCTGACCCTGGGTCGTGGTCTCGTTTTCTCGGCCCCTGGATCGTGGTCCCGTTTTCTCGGACACTGGCTATGTTTCTCGTGCTCTCCGCTGCTCGGCCCCTGGGTTGTGGTTTTGTTTTCTCGTTTTCTCGTTTTCTCGGCTCCTGGGTCGTGACATCGTTTTTTCAGACGCTGGTTTGTTTTCTCGTTTTCTCGGCCCCTGGGTCGTAGTCTCGTTTTCTCGGA
This sequence comes from Prorocentrum cordatum, assembly GCA_963575745.1. Lineage (NCBI taxonomy): Eukaryota > Dinophyceae > Prorocentrales > Prorocentraceae > Prorocentrum > Prorocentrum cordatum. The sequence continues at coordinate 464,903 of CAUYUJ010022060.1, read as the reverse complement.
CCCTGGTTCGTTTCGCGTTTTCTGGTTTTCTCGGCCCCTGGGTCGTGGTCTCGTCTGCTCGGACTTTGGTTAGTTTTCTCGTTTTCTCGTGCTCTCGGGCCCTGGATGTTTGTCTCGTTTCCTCGGGCGCTGGTTCGTTGTTTTGTATTCTCGTTTCCTCGGCCACTGTGTCGTGGTCTGGGTTTCTCTGACCCTGACTGGTTTTCTTGTTGTCTTGTCGTCTCGTCACCTGGGTCGTGGTCTTGTTTTTTGTGACCCTGGTTCGTTTTCTCTTTTTCTTGTTTTCTCTGCTCCTGGGTCGTGGTCCAGTTTTCTCTGACCCTGGTTTGTTTTTTTGTTTTCGTGGTTTCTCTGCCCCTTGGTCGTGGTCTCGTTTTCTCGGACCCCGTTTCGTTTTCTCGTTGTCTCGTTTTCTCTGCCCCTGGGTCGTGGTTTTGTTTTCTCTGACCCTGGTTCGTTTTCTCGTATTCTCTCCCCTGGGTCGTGGTCTCGTTTTCTCTGACCCTGGTTCGTGTTCTCGTTTTCTTGTTTTCTCGGTCCCTGGTTCGTAGTCTCGTTTTCTCGGACGCTTGTTTGTTTTCCTGTTTTCTCGTTTTCTCGGCCCTTGGGTCTTGGTCGTGTTTTCTCGGATCGATGCTCGCGTTTTCTCGGCCTGGGTCGTGGTCTCGTTTGGTCGGACCTTGGTTCGTTTTCTCGTTTTCTCGTATTCGCCGCCCCTGGGTCGTTATCTCGTTTTCTCGGCCGCTGGGTTTTTGTCTTGTTTTCTTGGGCCCTGGTTCCGTTTCTTGTTTTCTCGGCCTTTGGGTCGTATTTTCGCTTTCTCGGGCCCTGGTTCGTTTTCTCGTTGTCTCGTTTTCTCGGCCCCTGGGTCGTGGTTTCGTTTTCTCGGGCACTGGCTTGTTTTCTCGTTGTCGCCTTTTGTCGGCCCCTGGGTCGTGGTCTCGTTTCCTCTGACCCTGGTTCGATTTTGCGTTTTCTCTGCCCCTGGGTCGTGGTCTCGTTTCCTCTGGCCCTGGGTCGTCGTCGTCGTCGTCGTCGGTCGTCGGTCGTGCGTCATCCGTCGTCCGTCGCCGTCTTTGCATGACCTCGTCCTCGTCGTAACGACCACGACGAGGTCACACGAAGACGGCGACAATGACGGCGACGGCGGCGACGACGACGAGGACGACGACGGCGTCGTACGAAGACGTCGAGCGACGGCGGCGGCAACGAAGACGGCGACGGGGGAGGATCCTCTGGCAGGGGGAGTTCAAGGGAGGGGGGTGGTAGCTCAGCCGCCCCTCCCCTTTTGGAAAGGAGGGGAGGGGAGGGGAGCTTCCGGCAGGGGGGAGAAAAATAAAGGGAAGGCGGGGGGGGGGGCTTCCGGCAGAGGCGGGTCAAAGGAGGGGGGGGACGAACGAACAACACACACCCATACCCATAAGGGCGGTCGTTGGGAGGAGGACTCGCTATGGGTATGGGTGCGGGTTGTCATTGTCGGACCCTGGGGAACGCTCCCGTTCGAGCGGGGACCCCCATCCGACAACACGTACCCATAGCCCTCTCCGGACCCCCCTATGGGTATGGGTGTGTGTTGTTGGTTCGTCAGGGGGGGTGAATAAGCTCCCCTCCCCTTTCGTAAGGGAGGGAGGGGGGGTAGCTTCCCGGGTGCCGAGAGGGCGGGAGGGGGGGGGCTGCTAAGCCTCCTCCCCACCCTGGAACCAAAGGGGAGGGGGGTAGCTTCTGACAGAGGGGGGTCAAGGGAAGGGAGGGGGTAGCCAAGCCCCCCCCCCCTCCTTTTGAAAGGGGGTAGGGGAGAGGTAGCTTCGGAGTGGCGAAAGGGGGGGATGGGGGGGGTAGCTTCAGGGGGGAGGCGAAAAAGGGGGGGAGGGGGGGGGAGCTTCCAGCAGGGGAGGTGGAAGGGAGGGGGGGTAACCAAGGGGCGACCCCCCTCCCCCTTTGCTCCGGCGCTATGGGCGCGCTCTCTCCTAAGATGGTGATGTTGATGATGATGATGATGATGATGATGATGATGATGATGATGATGATGATGATGATGATGATGATGATGATGATGATGATGATGATGATGGTGATGGTGATGGTGATGGTGATGGTGATAATGATGATGATGATGATGATGATGATGATGATGATGATGATGATGATGATGATGATGATGATGATGATGATGCTGGTGGTGATAATGATGAGGATGATGATGATGATGATGGTGGTGATGATGATGAGGATGATGATCATGCTGATGATAAGGATGATGATTATGATGATGATGGTGATGGTGATGATGCTCATGATGATGACGATGTTGATGATTGGCGATGATAAGATTGATGATGATGCTGGTGGTGATAATGATGATGTTGGTACTGATGGTCATGATTATGATGATGCTAGAGAAGCTTGTGATGCTGATGTTGCTGAAGATGTTGATGCTGATGGTGACGATGAAGATGATGATGAGGAGACGGTGGAGGAGGAGGAGGAGGAGGAGGAGGAAGAGAAGAGGAGGAGGCGGAAGGGAGGAGGAGGAGGAGGAGGTGGAGGAGGAGGACAATAAGGATTATGAGGAGGAGTTTCGAGGACCAGGGGGGGGGGCTAGCGCAGTCGGAGGGTTATGGGGACGGGGGGGATAACAATGACCATGAAGAGGGGGAGGAAGCGGATGAGACGGAGGAGGGGCCGGATGTTTGCCAGAGGAGAGGCCGTCGGTCTTTGCTTGTCGGGCCCAGGTCATGCTGGGGTTCGGCTTGCTGATGAGCAACAGCATCGCTGTTGTGGCGCTCACGCCCCTCGAGCGCATGCTGGGCGTCGTGCGCGGGCACTGTAAGCAGATCTTCAGATTCGCCGCGGGCATCCAGAACGACACCCCGGACGACGACGACGACGAGGACAACGAGTTCCTGCTGTTGGAGGAGCTCGCGCCCTCCCAGGGTGGGGCAGGCGAGGAGACAGCGCGAAAGGGGATGGGACGGAGAGGGTGTTTAGAGGGGGCAAGGACTCCTTCTCGTCCTCGTCGTCTTCCTCCTCCTCCTCCTCCCTCCTTCCTTTCGTTTCCTCTTCCTCGTCTTCCTTCCCGTCGGGGGGGGGGGAATCGCCGAGACTTCCCCTGACCCCACTCCCCGCTGGAGAGGCGCATCCCCAGGCAAGGAGGGGGCGGATGATGATGAGGACTCTGTGAGCAAGAGGGTCCACGCAGTCTGTCGGGCTCTTGTTCCTTGGGTCCCGACTATGCACTGCCCTTTTGAGACACGGATGGATTCGCGCGAACACCAAATCGATTCTGAAAGCTCAAGGAGCTAGGTTTGGAAGTCTGTGGGTCTGTGGGGCAAGGGCCTTGGGCCTGACTGTGGGCATATTAAGCTTCAGCTTGCCTTGCCCCAGTCGGAATCGTTTGCCCTGCGATAATTCAGTAACGCGTGCAAGAAGGGTACCGCCGTCTCGGTGAATGGAGTCTACGCGCGACACTTCTCTTTTGCCAATGTTGCAGCCCTGGCGGCGATGCCTGGCCGCATTTTCGTTGTTGAGCCGACTGGCCGTTTGACTCCTTAGACGTTTGTGGCTCTCTTGGTTTTGCTCGGCAAGGCGGTTTTTCGTCCGATCGGTGATTTTGTTTCGGTTTACCGCCATTGGGGGCGGGCTCGCAGGCCTCTGGCTCCCCAGTGGGAGCTCGACAACCCAATGGCTTACTGGGCTGCTGGGGCTCACGGCGGGGCGGCCGATGTGGTTTGGAGGCAGGCCTTCAAAGCTGAGGCAGGTTTTATTACCAAGCATGTGTCGGGGTTCCTCTTCTGGGATGTGAAGAGGTACTACGAGAGTTCCTCCTGTTCTTCTCTGGAGCACCAGTGCAATGGGCACAGCCCCACCTCGTGCACCACCCGTGTCTGTCCGGCGCCCGACAGGTCGACCAGATGCTTTTCACCTGGGGGATCCTGGACGGACCCGTCTGGGTCCAGTGCGGTGTCGTCGCTGGATGTTCTAATTGGAGCGTTCGCCATGAAGACCCTCAACCCCATGCCTTTCCAAGTTGGCACGGGCTTCGACGCCTGTGCCGGTGACACCGGCCTTCCTCGAACTGGAGCGGCTCCAGATCTGGCGCGAGGCGTAGTGAATAGTGCTGAGGGGCTCCTTCACGCTATCACTTCTGTGTTGGGATGTCTTCTGGCCCTGAAGAACAAGATTGGCCTTGGCAGCAGCAGGTAGGTGGCGCAGCAGCTGGAGCAGGAGCTCGGCGTGTTGGCAGGCAACGACATCGCCACCACCCCTGTGGTCAACGTAGGTGTCGATTTCACAGCTGGTCGGGCTCTGCGTGCCAGAGGTGCAGGCAAGGGTCGAACCAGCAAGTTCAAAGAGAGACAGGCGCTTTTGGATAGGAAAGCGTGGAGGGTGCATAAGCATCAAGAGGTCCTGGGTCGAAGAGCCGTGCGTATTTTCGCTTCTTCGTTTCTGGTCATCTGGCTAGCGGTTCGTATGGGGCTGAGATTTTCGGGGTTCGCGATACGGACACTAGTTCAAATCCCAAGGCATGTCCACTATTGCGCGTAAGTCTCAGCACGCGTCGTTCACCATCACTTCCCTACTTGAAGGGGACCCCCCCTGCCAGCGTTAGCATGGCCCCTCTTGCTCGGTGCTCGAAGAGGCTGTGGTTGGTTCAGATTCGGCAGGTCGAGGGCTTTCTGTCTTTTGCCCACGCGCAAAGCGCGCGGACCGCGGTTTTTTTCTCAGGATGACTGCTCGTGAGCCAAAGCAGCTACTCGCGTATAAACTGTGACAGGCGTGGATCTACTATGACCCGGAACGTGTTGATGGATTTTGGCCAGAAGCTCAACCTCCGAACCCTTTCCTCTGAGCTCGTGGGGAAGCTAGCTAGAGCTGCGACCCTTTCCTCTGAGCTCGTGGGGAAGCTAGCTAGAGCTGCGGTTGTACAAAGCTTTAAGAAGGATTGTGATACCAAACTTGGGTTGGATCATAGGCTTTGTTGGGAGATAGTTGGAAAGAGCTCCATTGCAAAAGGCTTCCTAGAGGGACAAGTCCACCATCAGGGCGTCGGCCAGCAACGCCATTTGGACGGCCAGTGCTGCCGTCAACGCTGGATACGACGTACCCACTGTGTGTCAGCTGCGCGGTCTGCACAACGACATCCTCTGACATCGGATTTGGCGATGACCTGCGTGTGACTCGGAGGAAGGAGATCGACCTCGACACAAAGTGCCCTGACTAGGAGCACCTTCGGTGCATGCACGTGTCGTTCAGACATCAATAAAGGACGATGCCCAGACCTTGCCCGGATGGAGCTGTGCACGTTGCTTGCTCTGTGGAGCACGGCAGGTTTGCGCCGCGCTGCCGCGGCAGTGGCCCGGGCGCGGGCGTTCGAGGCTGAAGGCCGCCAGTGGCCCGGATCCGGCCGACATCTCACGGTCTGCTCTATCCTCCTCCTCCTCCTCCTCCTCCTCCTCCTCCTCCTCCTCCGGATCGGTTCAGGTTGAACCACCCACGCGTCGACTAGACGTAAGAGTGACCTTTCGCCGGAGTGGCCTTTGGTGCGGGCGCAGATGGGTCCCCGGATGGCTGGAAGCGAAGCAGGAGCAGCGGCTTGCGCGCCCAGGTTTGGTCCCCCGCGGCCCCCAAAAAGTCGCGCAGCAAAGGTCACTCTTACCCAGGGTCACTCCTGCGTGTAGCCGACACGCGGTGTTTCCGCCACAAGAATCAAAACACAGACACCCATCCAATGCATTGCTTCTGGGCCCCAGGGGAGGATGGCAGTGTATAAATCACTCTGAGAGTCATACGCCGCCAACATCCCTGAAGGTACATGCAAAGTTCGTTGGCGGACGTCTGTGTATGTATTTGTCGTGGCTCAGTGTCAGAGACCAGCGCCGACATCATAGCGACGCGAACCTGCCGTATAGGTCATACTGCCTGGCGATGCTGCCCTCTGCTCGCCCGCGGGCCTCGGCCTCTAGGGGCACGCTGCTCTTTCCGGTCGGTGGCTGCCTTTGGCATCCCGTGGCCGAGCCTTCTCGGAGTGGCTGGCGCTTGGCCACGATCGACAAATTTCGGAGGACGCGTAAGGGGGGGGCGAGAAAGGGGGGCGCAGCGAGGGCTGCCGAAAAGAAGCCCTTCCGGGCCCAGAAGGGGGCCGCGAAGACCCGAAAAGAGCACCCTTCTCTCCACCCCCCCCATGTGTCGCCCCCCCCCCCCCCCCTCCCCCTACTTCGCGCCCAACAGGGGCCACGCTCACGCGAGGCGTTCCAGAACAGGCCTCGCCTTCGAGGATCGAACGAGCTGCCAGCTCTTCCTCGGCGGGAGTGCGGCGGAAGCCGGCGAAAGTGAAGCGAGGCCGCCTCCGCTAGGGGAGGCCAGCGGAAGGTTGGCGGAAAGCGGCGGACTTGAAGGATGCGCCCCCAAGAGGTGGCAGCATTTTTGAGTTCAGGGTTTCCGGAATGGGGCATTGTGAAGTCACGGCCCCTATTTGGGCCCCTCACCCCAGACCCCTCAGACTGCGGAGTTTGGGGCGTTTGGGGGCCTGTATTTGTCTCTCGGGTCGGATTCGCTCTTGTACAGTGGCTGCTGTAAGAATACTGTGGGCCCGTTTTTTCAGGGTCCTGCCAGGTTCACTTCACCAAAGCTTCATTATTCTGGCCTGTTGATCCATGGGGCTGCTGGTGCGGGGAGCCACATAGGCACCCTCAACGAAGCTGACGCACGTAATAACCTTGCTGAGCAAGGGATTTCGGAGCACGAGCGTTTCATTTGGTGTTTTTTCGCCGAAGCTGTTGCCAAGCGAGCTGCTCGCTGGCACGAGCCCTTTGCAAAAAGTGATTTAGATCAGGTGGACCAAAAAGTCAATGCTGTTCGTGTGGTTATGGACCTACAAACGGCCCTACTCTCGTGTGGAGTTCCGTGTGTTGGAGCGTCCTCCTCCTCCTTCTTTTCCTCTCGGGCCAACATGTATGGCGCCTTACGTTGCAGAATCTGCCTTAAAGGTTCCACGGGCACCTTTTGTCATGATAGGGGGCTCCTGTCGGGGCCGCTCTGGACTTGACTCTGTAGTTTGAGATCGGCTCCACCACCGAGGCGTTGCCCTCGATTGTAGCGAGGACTCCCATATCTTTCTCTTCTTGCGCTGCCGTTCTTATTCGTCTGGGGCCCAGGTTCAGGGTCTGCGCCAGCCTTTCAAGTCTCCGACGGTCACTGGCAACAAGAGCTGGCGGAATATCGGGCTAGGTAAACATCCCGATAATTCGGAGGTGCTCCTCGATTTGGGCCTGGTCAAGCCTTGAGTGTGTGTTCTGGAAGCAAACTAGCCTCAAAAACTAAATTCAACACACTCTAATAATACTCTGATTCAACTCTGGCCCAGAACTCTGTTTCATTGCTGATTTTCTCGAAACTCTGATTTAACCCTGGTCTGAACTCCGATTGAACTCTGATTCGGCCCTGATTTAAGAGAGGCTTGACTCAAGCCTCTCTTGCTCTCGACGTGGCGGGTCTCTGTTCGGAGGCTTTCCTCGTGGAGCCCCCCCCCGGGCACCTGTGCGCGCAGCTCTGCCGCGGAGCGTCTTCTTCGCGCCCGCGCCCGTGCTCTCTCTCTCTCTCTCTCTCTCTTTCCAGCTGTCGGCACAGCTGCGTGCGCACCTGTCGGAGGTCGATAGACCTCCTACCCTGACACGTCGATTAAGGATTTGGCCGTTTTCGGCTCGCGAGAGGGCGTCGCGGCCGTCATTTTTGCGGGTCCAGGTCCGTCGGTTTCGGTCCCAGGCCGCTTTCACTAAGGGGAGGTTTACTAAAGGGAGGTTTGTCCACCCCCGAACCTGGGTCGTGCTCGGGTTGCGCGGTGGCCATCCCGTCGCGGGAGTGCGGTCACCCTCTGTCAGGATCGCCCACGGAGCTGCTTCCCGAGCTGTTGTGCTCTCGCACAGCAGCTGTGACGCGCTGGTCGCCTCGCCAGTGGTGGCTTCAACTTGAGGTCGCAGCTGCTGACACAATGCATAAGGCTGACGAGGCGGCGGAGTAGTAGAAGGAGGAGTAGAAGGAGGAGGAGTAGAAGGAAGAGGAGGAAGAGGAGGAGAAGGATATGGAGAGGGGAGGAGAACCGAGCCGGGCGGCTGAACAGGGGGTGGGGAGAAGGAGGAGGAAGAGGAGGACGAGGAGGAGGAGAAGGAGGAGGAGGAGGAGGAGGAGAAGGAGGAGGAGGAGGAGGAGGAGAGGAGGTTGAGGGGGAGGAGGAAGAGGAGGAGGAGGTGGAGGAGGAGGAGAGGAGGAATAGGAGGAGGAGGAGAAGGAGGAGGATGATGATGAGGAGGAGGAGGACGACGACGACGACGAAGAGGACGAAGAGGACGAAGAGGACGAGGAACAGGAATCGGAGAAAGAGGAGGGGGCGGAGAGGGAATACGGACGATGGACATACGGAGGAGGAGGAGGAGGAGGAGAAGGAGGAGGAGGAGGAGGACTTCGGGCCCAGTGGTGGGCCAGACACCATGCGAAGCGCGCTGGTGTCTGGGTAAAAGAAAGGGGGAACGCCGGCCCGGGGGCCAGGGGTAGATCAGCCTACCTCTGTCCGTCTCCCTGCACTCTACGTGGGCCGCGCGTTCCGCCTGGACGGAAGCAGAAAGCGCGGGCCAGACGGTGTTTGGGGTGCCCCCTGCGCTTCCCGTCAGCCGCGATGTAACGCGGCTGGCCGGGGCCAGGGCGCACCCCCGACCTTCCCGCCGGCCCCGCGCCTTCGCGCTTGGCGGAGGCCCCAGAAAAGGGTGCGCAGCCCCCAGCTGGCGTCCAGCGCTCTCCTCGCATGTCTCGCGCCACGGGCTGTCTCATGGGCGAGCTGCGGGGGGCGCTGAGTCGCTGGCAAACCGCTGGGTCCCGATTTCTCTCTCTTTCTCTCTCTCTCTCTCTCTCTCTCTCTCTCTCTCTATATATATATATATATATATATATATATATATATAGTATCTCCATGGGGGGTGAGCGTCCGAAGCGTCCCGGAGGGCCCCTGGGACCGCCAGGAACAGTTCGAGACCGCCCAAGACGGCCCGCGAGCGCTCCAAGACGCGCATAGATAGCCTCAGGAATGGCCAGGAAGGCCCGAAGACGTTCCAAGAGAGCTCCATGAGGCTCCGAAGGCATCCCAAGAGGCCTCCCAAGAGAGCGCCGACAAGCCAAAATCGTTGATGTGTATTGTTCTTTTCTAGGTTTTTGGCCTTCTCGTTTTTTCTGGGTTCCGACGCTCCAAGACCGTCCAAGAGTCTCCCAAAACCGCTCCAAGACGGCCGAAGAGGCCCCCAAGACCGCCCCAAGACGGCCCAAGAGACCCCCCAAATCTTCCCAAGACGGCCCAGGAGAGCCTCAAGATGGCCCAGGAGCCGCCCAAGACGGTTCCAGGAGAGCCCCGACAGGGTTTCAAGACTGCCTAAGCGAGCCCAGTGGGCTCCAAGAGGGCCCCGCGAGGCCCCAAGAGGCCCCAAAGAGGCCCCCAAGAGCCTCCCCAGAGGCCCCAAAGAGGCCCCCAAGAGGCCCCCAATATTCCCAAAAATGGCCTTGAGCGCGCCCCAAGACGCCTCCAGGAGAGCCCAACAGGCCTCCGAGAGGCCCCAAGAGGACCACTGGAGGCCCTCAGGAGGTCGTCCCCATCATGTTCCCGGAAGGCGGTCCGGGAACATGATTCCGCGCCTTGGAGGAGTATTCTGTGCCTTCCGAGGCGACGACGTACGATTCATATTCTTGAACGCTTTCCGGGAGCATGATTTCTCACCGTTTCGGAACGCTTTCCTACTGCTGCGGTGCTCTGGGGGGAAGGGACGGGGGTCCGGGAACATGATCGGGAGGTTAGGGAACGAGGGTTTGGAGAGGAGCAGAAATTAGAAAGAGCGTGTTCTACCGCTGCTGGCGGAAAACCGGGGGGGGTCACTACCGGTTCGAACCCCTTCCCCCCCCCCCCCCCCTCGGAAAACCGGGGGGGGGTCACTACCGGTTCGAACCCCTCCCCCCCCCCCCCTGCTCATCATGAAAAGGGGGGGGGTCACTACCGGTTCGAACCCCCCCCCCCCTCTCGAAAACCAAGCGGGGGTGCGGACAGAGGTGGGGACGGTGTTGGTGGGACAGTGGTGAGGGGATAGCGGGACAGTGGTGGGGACAGTGGGACAGTGGGACAGTGGTGGGGACGGTAGTGGTGGGGACAGTGGTGGGGACAATGGTGGGAACAGGGGGGGACAGTGGACAGTGGTGGTGACGGTGGTGGTGGGGACAGTGGTGTGGGGACAATGGGAATGAGGTGGAAACAGTGGGACAGTGGAGGGTACAATGGTGGTGGGGACAGTGGTGAAGGCGGTGGCGAGGACGGCGGTGGGACAATGGGACAGAGGTACAGTGGGGACAGTGGTGGGGACAGTGGGGACAGTGGTGGGAACAGTGGGACAGCTCAGTGGGACAGCGGAGGAGTCAGTGGGACAGTGGGGACAGTGGGGATAGTCGGGCAGTGGTTGGGGCCGTGGAGACAGTGGGGAGAGTGGAACCGTGGTGGGAACAGTTCTGGGGACAGCGGGGACAGTGCGACAGTGGTGGGGCCACTGGTGGGGACAGTAGGGGCGGTGGTGGAACCAGTGGGGACAGCGGTGGTGAGGACAGTGGTGCTGGGAACACCAGTGGGGGATGTGATGCGGACGGTGGTGGGGACCGGGAGTCGTTTGCTGGCGGTGAGTAAGGGGGGGGGGGGGTTCGAACCGGTAGTGACCCCCCCCGGTTTTCCGGATCCGGAGGGGGGGGGGGGGGGAGGGGTTCGAACCGGTAGTGACCCCCCCCGGTTTTCGAGGGGGGGGGGGGGGGGGAGGGGTTAGGGGAGGGGGGGGTTTTGCCGGGGGAGAGGGGGGGGGGGGGGGGGGGAGGGGTTCCAGCAGGGACGGGGGGGATTTTCGGAGGGGGGGGGGGGCGACCCCCGGGTTCCGGAGGAAAAGGTTGGCAATTTTCCACAGTAAAGCGGCGGTGGATCACGCTCTCTCAGAAATTAGGACAGACGGACGGGGCCCGCAAGACGGTTCCGATACGGCCCAAAACGTCATGGAGAGAGCCTCGATACGGCCCAGCACTACGCCAGAGAGATCCCCCCCCCAGAGCGGTCCGGGAACATGATGTCCTGCATTGGAGCGGTAGCGACTGGGACACAGCGGCGTCGTCGCCGACGTATTCGTCGCCGTCGCCCTCATCGCCATCGTCGTTGCGTCTTCCGTTGCCCTGGTCAACACCGCGGGGATTCCTGGGATTTATTTTGGACCCCTGGGACCTCCAGTCCTGGGGCCTCCTGGGATACATTTCGTCCTCCTGGGGCCTCATGGGGCCTATCATCCTCTTCGGGTCGTCCTCCCCCGGTCCTCCTCAGATACTCCTCCGATCCTGTTCCGAGCGTCCTCCTCCGATCATCGTTCGCCGATCCTCTTTTCACCTTCCCCTCCACCTCTTTTCCCTTGTTAGTGCACTTCCAGCGATTCTTCGACGGCGCCCACGAAGCTGAGCGCGAGGACCAGATATATAATACTAAATAATACTAATTCTATACAATATTAATAATATTAAGAAGAAGAAGAAGAAGAAGAAGAAGAAGAAGAAGAAGAAGAAGAAGAAGAAGAAGAAGAAGAATACAACACATTCATATCTACATATAACGCCGCACCGGGCCCGGGGGCCCCGGGGCCGCAGCCCCGACCGCAAATGGGGGGGCGTCGGGCCCTGCCCGCTCACCGGCGGGCTTCAGGTCGGCCCCCGGAGCGCCCAGACGGCCATCCAGGCGGCCCCAGGCCGCCCACAGCCACCCTGAAGACAACCTCCAGCGGCCTCCGGCGGCTCAAAAGGCGTCTCGAACCGCCCCAGACCGCCCCAGACGCCTCCAAGACGCTCGAAGAGCCCTCCAAGAGATCCCCCCAGACGGCCCCGGGAAGCAAAATAGCCCCGCTCCCTTCGTAGAGCGTACGTTTTTACCATGTTCGATTTTTTGGCCTTCGTACCGTCTTTTACGACCTCCGATTCTCCACAGACCGCCCCAAGCCGGCCCACGAAGCCCACAAGAGAGCCCCAAGACGGCCCCAGAGGGGCCCCGGACAGTCCAAGAGGCGCCCAGGACGGTCCAAACGCGTTCCCGAAGGGCTTCAAGAGGGGCCCAAAACGGGACACCCAACTGAACCTTCCAGCCCCCCCGCCCCAGGAGGCCCCCAAGAGGCCCCTAAGAGACTCCCAAGAGGCCCAAAGAGGCCCCCAAGACGCCCGCGGCAGGCCCCCAAGGGCCTCCAGAGGCCCCCCCAAGAGGCTTCCAAGAGGCCCCCCGAGGTTCCCAGGAAGCCCCCAGGAGACCCCAAAGAGGGCCCCAACGGGTTTCTGAGAGGCTTCCCCAGAAACCTTCATGTACGTCTACATTCGCCCTCCGGTCCAAAAACCTGAGACCGTTCCTGGGACGCCGCCTGATTGGCACAGGTTTTCTTTGTCTCTGTCAATGGGGGGAGCGGCAGCGACCCTTGTCGCTGGGGCCGGGGGAGCAGGCCCAGGGCCCGAAAATTTGGCGAGAAGGGCTTGCACGAACGGATTTTTAGAGACCACCTGCCCGTGGAACTGGCGACGCCGGGTGGCTTCATAGTTTCATAGCGCCTGGCGGCGGCAGCGTCGGCGCTTACTTTTCCTGCCCATGCACCTCTCTCTTCGGGGCCAGGGCCCGCTGTTGGGGGCCGCCAAACAGGTCCCAGGCCGATCAGACAGCCGTCCCGACGGACCAAGATTGCCCCGAGCTGCCCTGAAGACGGCTTCCAGAGGTTCCAGACGGCCCAAGAAGGTTCAAACAGCAGCCCGACGAGTGTTCCGAGAGGCCACATTTAGATACTTTCCTTTAGTTGTTTGACGGATTTCGGGCTTCCAACGCTCCCAGACGGGTCAAGAGGTTCCCCAGACCGCCGTCAAGGCGGCTCTAGAGGGGAGGCGTCCACGACGATCCAAGACCAATCCAAGAGGACCCGCAAGAGTGCTCCATCCCCTCAGGAAAACTTGCATTTGTTTGCATATTCGTTTTTTTTATGAAAAAAGTCAAAGACAACCCCAGAGGTCTCCCAAAACGCCCACAGACTGCCCATGAGGCTCTCAAGAGTGCCCCTAGACGGCTCAAGAGGGCCCCAAGATGGACCAAGAAAACCCGAAGACGGCCCAAGAGGGCCTCAGGATGGTGGGGTAATACCAGCTGCTATGTGGAACCCTCTGCCAAAAAATGACCCTCGAGGCCGCCGATAGGTGCCCAACAGGGCAGGCCGAAAGAGGCCCCTGGGAGGCCCAAAAGCAAACACAAAGAGGCCCCCAAGAGATCCCAGGATGACTCCGGGAAGCCTCCAGGAGACTCCGAAGAGGCTCCAACTGGGCCCCGAGAGACTTCGAAAGAGACCTGGGCCCCAAGATGCCCAAACATGGTTGGTATGCTATCACAGCGTGAGGAGACAACACGAAAACGGTCTGGGCACGTCCCAGCAGGACCCGAGACGGCTCAAGAGAGTTTTTGTTTCTTCCATATGTCTTTCTGCCTTCTGTCTGTCTTTCCTCGTCCCGCAGGCACGTGCTCCGCTAGCCGGCGTGACAGCGCGCGCATGCCGTTTCAAGGCGGTTTTCTCTCCGTGTTCCGTTACCGCTCCGTCGTCCTGCACATGCTCCGCCAGTTGGCGTGTCAGCGCGTGCATTTTATAGCACGGCTGTGTTCCTCCTTCGTCCGTTTTTCTTCGATCTTCCTGCAAGTGCTCCACCACCCGGCGTGACAGCGCGTGCATTGTGTGTTAAGGCAGTTTGTTCTCCGTCCTCTGGATTTCTTCTGCACGTGCTCCGCCAGCTGGCGTGGCAGCGCGTGCATTCTATTTCAGGGCAGTTGTCGTCCCGTCCTCCGTCATTCCTCGTCCCTCCCGCACATGTTCAGCAAGACAAGACAAGAACATGTGACGACATCCAGAGACCAGCAAACTACGGCCTCGACATTTCACCGTAAGGCCAGTCAATGCCCCAAGCCTGTTCAGCCATCTCCTCGACGAGCCCACAAGCCAAGACCTGCGTGTCGTGACAACGAAGAGGCAACCCTGGACGGCGCCATCGGGGCCACAAACACCTGCCCCCCCCACAAGAGCGCCTGAAAAGCCCAAAAGCCAGCCCAAGGGAGCCCTGCGACATCCCATGACCGGCCCACGACGGACACAACTCTTC
>CAUYUJ010022060.1:440695-445695 GCA_963575745.1 Prorocentrum cordatum | reverse complement strand
TCAGGAGGTCCACAGCGCTGAACACCGCTGCCCCCTCCCTCTTGATCTTGTCGTACCGCAGCAGGGCCTTCAAGTCGCGGATGTCCTCCTCGGGGTGTTCCGCGTGCATGTAGTAAGCACGTGGCGGGTTCTGCTCTTCCTCTATCAACTCGATGCAGACGCCGTAGGAGGTCGCGTAGCGCGCACCACAATGGCAGTACCAGCGCTGGCCCGTCTCCCCCGCCGCCTCCTGCGCGCAGGTGAGCAGTTGCGTCCAGCGATCCGAGCGGATCACCGAGCAGCATCCCTTGGGATTGTCCCAGGTCTTGTTGGCCGAGCACTTGTAGTACATGTTGAACGTGAAGCCTTTACCACGGTAGAACTGGTCCGTGTAGTCGCCCATGCGTCGGTAGGCCTCCTGCGCCGTGGTGTTGCCCTGGCACTCCTCCTTCCAGGCACGTTTGTGTCCCAGGTGTGCGTCCGCGACCCCCGAGGCTTCCAGGAGGCCCTTCTTCAGCCTTCCCACATCATCCCCTGCCTCCTCATTCAGCGCGTCGAGCCACTTCTGGACCCCGTCCTGCGCCTCTGTGCCCCTCACCATGTCCTCCTTCTTCTCCAGGATGGGCCCCAGGCCTCCCAGCATGTGGGTGCGCATGGTCTCGAATTTGAGGACGCCATAGGCCCGCGCCATGCGCTTCAGCGATTTCTTGGAGAGGCCGAGCCGCAGCAGGGGCTCGATATCCGTGACCTCCTCCACGGTCTTGACGTCGGTCAGCTGGTGCTCCTGGTCCTCAGCATCGTTGTCGGGCGGGGGGGCGCTCTCATCGCCACGGGGAGGGCCTGCGGGGCCAGGTCCATCCTCGAGGGGTGGAGGTGGCGCGCGGGGCGGCCCCGGCGCCGCCCCCACCGCCATCGCCATCGGGCGACCGACCTCCTCCGCCACCGTTTCCGCGGCTGGGGGGGCGCCCGTGCTCTCGGGACCGATGCCCACCCCTGCGCCCTCCGTTGACTTCCGCAGGGCAAGCAAGCCTTCCTCGGAGAGCGCGAACCCTACCAGCACGTCCATGCCCTCCTTGATGTGGTCGAAGCTCGCACGGAACTTCGCCACTCGCTTGGCGGCGTGGTCGATGGAGACTGCGCCCTTGTTCAGGCGCGCTGCGCGCGTCGCGGCCTCGTGCTCGGTGATGTTCTGCGTCGCCGCCACGCAGCGCGAGCACGTGCATAGCTTGTATTGGCCCTGAGCACCCTTCCGCAGATCGGGGCATTTCTGGTTGCGCCCTGAAGCTTCAGCGTAGCGGCGCATCTCACCACAACTGAGTTCGTCCACGTACTCCACCATCATGACCTTCCGGTCGTCCAGCTCTGTGCGCGCCCGACACCAGCCCAGGCGCTGCGGCGGGACCCAGTACGCACCCACGCAGTGGGCGTAGCCCGCCTCGGCGTAGTCCTCGTCCGCCATCATCCCGGCGTCCTCGAGCGCGGCAGGTGTGCCGCCGCTCGGTGGGGGGGGCCTGGCCGTAGGCGGCCTTGTTGCTGCGTCGGCGGTGGCGTTTGCCTCCATGACCGCTGAGGGCGCCCGTGGTCGCTGCACTCGGGGCCTCGCTGGCGGTCTCATCGTCCACGGAGCGGCCGCCATCGGCGTCGCTGCGCGCACCTCGGCCGCCGCGGCCGCCCACGGCCTGTTCCCGCAGCTGGAGGTTGTGGAGCGCGAGGGTGATCGCGTCCAACCCGCGGCGCTGCTCCGTGGTGAAGTTGGGGTAGGTGGCTGGCGCTGCCGGGGCAGCCCTCGTCACTGGCACCACCGCCGACGTGGGCATCGCGGAGGCCTCAGCAGGCGCCTCGGCCGCCGCCGTGGGGCCTCCGTCCGAGGCACCTTCGGAGGCAGCGGCGCTGGGGGCGGCCCCCGTACCGCTGCCTCCGTCGGCGCCCTCGGCAGGCGTCACTGATCCCGTGGGCAGTGTCGGCGCCGTCCGAAAGGTCGCCGCCTCAGACATCACGTCGAACCCCTCGTCCGAGACACCTTCGCTCTCCGACGCGCTCACCTGCTGGCCAGGGCGCTGCGCAGGCCCCGCTTTGGAAGTGGGCGCGTCGGCCGCGGTCGCACCGCTGGCCTTCGTGCGTGCTTCAGCCTTCGCCTTAGCCTTCGCCGCCAACGCCTCGCGAAGAGGCGCCGCATCGTGACTGGGCGAGTCGGCGCGCGTCACAGCAGGCCACGGCATCGGCGCGGGCTTCGAGAACTTGGGCGCCATCGCTTGGTCGGAAGGTTGGCGCGGGAGATGCAGCTCAAGAGATCGTGCGAGACGAGACCTCACGAGCCAAACAGCTGCCGAGGAAGAGAGGGGAAGGGGGAGAGGCTGTACACCGAACCAAAATGGGGCGGCCGACTGCCAAGGCGGGGCGCATGTAAAACATGAAGACTAAAGGCTGAAACCAACGGCTCCAGGTGCGTGGGAACCGATCCTTGTGCAGGCGGAAAACGGCCTGACCCCCGCTCGGGGCCCTGGGCGGGCAGGAGAGGGGAAAGGGGGGCGAGGAAACCACGTCGCGGGCGGGCGACAAAGCGGACGGCGGGCCGCCGACGGTCCCAGGACCCGCGGGGCGACCCCGATCTTGAACGCCTCTTGACGCCTCTTTAAGAAGTGGTCTCGAGCAGGCGCTGCTGGCGGCATGAAGGCCCAGCACGGGTGGGTTGAGAGAGCAGCCCAAAACTAAGATTAATAGCACAACGAATATGGCATGGCGGGAGCACGGCGCGCACAAGGCAGGGTAGCTGCACGACGCGGCGTGTAGGACAGACATGACAAAGCAAGAGCGCATCATGCACACTACAAGGGAACTGAACAGTACTGTGCACACTGCTGATGTGACCAACTTTCTACGACTGATCAGGGCAGCAGGAAGGCGAGGGGGAAGGGGAGGGTCAGGGGGCACGCGCATATGGGAGGGAGCCACATCTAGTCAAGACCGGACGCTCGGGGCGGCCCCGGCATCCAGCCCGACTACGTCCTCCGTCGCCAGGGCGACCTGCTCAGCAATTTGGCCCTGCAGGGCGTTGGCCACTGCCGAGCGCAGGGATGAGCGTGCTGCGGGCCGTTCGGCCTCGGGCCATTCCCTCACGGCACGGCGCAGCCACGTCTCCGCCTCTGCACCCCAGCGGCCATTGTCATCGAGAACAAAGGGCACCAGGCCAGAAAATGGGTACCTACGGTGCTTCACTTTCTCTCTGCGCTGCAGGGATGCCTGATGCGGCCGCCCCGTCTGGGCCACGGCCACCTCGTCCACCAAGTTGATGTCGAGACATACTCGGCCATGGATGCCTCGATGGTAAACGACGTCCAATGTGGCCGCGCCCTGTTCTTCCGTGTGCCACTCTGGGATGACCTGCTCCACTAGGGCGTGGTGGCCCACACCGCGCAACCAGAGCGCCACGGCATCTCGGATGGCGTTGTGGCGGCGCACCGGGCCACCTCCCCTGGGACAGTTGAGCGCACGAGCGCCACAGACGTCCACCGTGCGGCCGCGCGCCGGGCCGGCCTGCGCCATCGCGCGAGTGGGCGCTGCCGGTCGGTTCTGGCACGTGCACTCGGACTGCAGCAGCGGCAGATGCATGCGCCTCTTGGCCGCAATGCAGAACGCGTGGTCGGCGAGGGGCGAAACCTCCTCGAAGTTATCCGACCAGGCGCCCGCTGGGCTGCCCGAGGCACTATGCACCGCCGCCGCCGCCGTCACCGGTAGCGCGGCCAAGAACGTCTTGGTGGCGTGGTCCCGTACGTGCTGGGTGTACGTCTTCTGGCCCTTGCCCCTCCGCCTTTCCAGAAGGCCCTGCCAACGGTCACTCTGGGGGCGACGGCCTCCTGCCAGCCGTCCCTGCTCCTCGTCCGCTGCCGCGAGGGCACGGCCGAGGCCCGGCCACCGCCGAAAGAAGCCGATCGTTGCCGTCTCTCGGAGCTCCTGGGCAGCCGCGTGGATCCCGGCTTCCCAGGACGCCAGGAGGGCAGCGGGGCCGCGCTGTTCGGCGCTGCCGCAGCCCTGACCTCCGTCGCTGACTTTCATGAAGATCTGCTCTCGGGGGGCAGCCGTGACCCCCAGAAGGGCGTTGACGAAGGCGACCACTCCGTCGTTCACCCTGCGGCCCCACGCCGCCGTGAGCGGGAGCGCCCGCTGGATGTGGACGCAGGCGCCCCTCGACCAGATCCGCATCAACTGGAAGGCGTCAAAGGCCGACAGCCCATGCGTGCGGAGCGTCAGGAGCTCTCGGAAGTAGCGGTCCTGCTTCTGGAGGAAGGCCTCGCCGCAGGGGAGTGGCGCGGCGGCACCCGGGGCGGCCCCGGCACCACCAGCCGGCGCGAGGCCACCCTCGTCGAGGTCCTCCGGGACGGCAAAGTCCGTGAGCGGGACGTCCCTCCAGTCGGCGTCCACGTCGTGGTTTGTGTAGGCCAGGGTAGACCCAGCCGCCTTGAGCTTCTGGACGCGGTACTGGGCGTACTCCGCAAACTCCGGCGGCAGGACAGCGTGGGGATCTGGGGGCCAGATCTGGGTCTTGGACATCTTCAGCTTCATCCCGTGGGCTTCGATGCGGTCTCGCCAGGCATCCAAGCCGCGGAACACAGCGGCCGCGGTGCCCACGAAGTACGTGTCGTCCAAGAACGCCAGGCAATCCCCCTCGACGTCCACCGCACGCACGGCCATGCGACCGCTGCTGAGAATATCCGCGGTGCCGACCGCGTAAAAGCCTGGACTCATCGGGCAGCCCTGGTCGAGGCCACGGATCTGGTCGACCAGCTGGGCAGGTTGGGACCCACCCCCCGCCACATGGCGTGTGCGAGCAGGGAGCCAGGCCTCCGCCAGCGGCGCCAGAGCGGGCACCTTGGAGCGCACGGCCTCCTTCACGAGGTCGCGGGGGATGTTGCTGAACGCATCCCCGAGGTCCACCGCCACCACCCACTTGCCTGGGCTCGAGTTGGCCATCGCGCAGAGACGTCGGTGGAGGGCACCACATCCGTCCTTGGCCAGGCCAAACT
>CAUYUJ010022060.1:405695-435695 GCA_963575745.1 Prorocentrum cordatum | reverse complement strand
TATGATGATGTATGAAAACGTATGATGATGTATGATGATTGACGTATGGTGTTTGATTATGTCGGATGTATGGTGGTTCTTGGTGTACGATGTTTGGTGGTTGATGTTGAATGGGGTTTTGGGTATTGATGTTTGATGATAAATGATGTTGATCGATGTTTGGTGTTTGATTGTGATGTTTAATTATGATTGGTGTTTGATGTATGATGTTTGATGCTTGATGATGAATGATGTATGCTTAATGATGTGTGAGGTGTGATGCTTGATGTTTGTTGATGTTTGATGATGTTTGATGTTTTGTGTTTAATGATGGTTGGTGTTTGATGTGCGATGTTTGATGTTTGATGTTTGATGATTCATGATGGTTGGTGTTTCATGTTCGATGTTTGCTGGTGTATGATGTTTGGTATTTGATGATGTATGATGTTTGATGTTTGATGATGAATGGGGTTGTATGATGCTGTATGATGCTTGATGTTTGATGATGTTTGATGGTTGGTTATGTATGGTGTTTGGTGTCTGATGCATGATGTTTGGTGATGTTTGATGGTTGATGGTTGCTGTATGATGTTTGATGATGTGCGATGTATTACGATGCATGATGTTTGATGATGTATGATGATGTATGGTGTACGGTGTTTGATGGTCTGGTATGACGTATGGTGTTTGGTGATGGGTTATGATGTATTGTGTTTGATGGTCCATTAGGATGTATGATGTAGTGTGTACGATGATGTATGATGATGTATTATGATGTATGGTGATTGATGGTGTACTATGATGTATGGTGTATGGTGTTTGATGATGTGTGATGTTGTATGATGTATCATGTTTGATGATGCATGATGTTTGATGACGTATGACCAAGATGCCCAAGAGGCCTCTGAGGAGGCCCCAGAGGCCTCTCAGGAGGCCCCAGAGGCCTTTCAGGAGGCTCAAGAGGCTTCTCTGGAGGCCCAAGAGGCCTCTCAGGAGGCCCGAGAGGCCTCTCAGGAGGCCAAAGAGGCCCCCCAGGAGGCCCGAGAGGTCCCAGGAGGCCCAAGAAGCTTCTCAGGAAGCCCAAGAGGCCTCTCAGGATGCCCAAAAGGCCTCTCAGGAGGCCCAAGAAGCCTTTCAGGAGGACCAAGAGGCCTTCCAGAAGGCCCAAGAGGCCCCCCAGGAGGCCCAAGAGGCCCCCCAGGAGGCCTCCCAGGAGCCCCAAGAGGCATCTCAGGAGGCCCAAAAGGCCTCTGAGGAGGCCACTGGAGCCTCTCAGGAGGCCCAAGAGGCCTCTCAGGAGGCCCAAGGAGCTCCCCAGAAGGCCCACACACGCTTTAGGAAGCCAAAGAGGCCTCCCAGGAGGCCCAATAGGCCTCCCAGGAGGCCCAATAAGCCTCCCAGGAAGCCCCAGAGGCCTCCCAAGAGGAGGCCCAAGAGGAGGCCCAAGAGGCCTCTCAGGAGGCCCAAGGAGCCTCCCAGGATACCCA
Organism: Prorocentrum cordatum; assembly: GCA_963575745.1. Lineage (NCBI taxonomy): Eukaryota > Dinophyceae > Prorocentrales > Prorocentraceae > Prorocentrum > Prorocentrum cordatum. The sequence goes on along the minus strand of CAUYUJ010022060.1, from coordinate 434,229 downwards.
AGAGGCCTCTCAGGAAGCCTAAGACGGCTTCCCAGGAGGCCCCGCACGCCCCGCGCGCCTCGCGCGCCACGCGCGCCCCCGCGCGCCCCCCCGCGCCCCCCCCACGCCGCCCCGGCCACCATCCCCCGGTTAGCCCTACTACTACTACTACTACTACTACTACTACTACTACTACTACTACTACTACTACTACTACTACTACTACTACTACTACTACTACTACTACTACTACTACTACTACTACTACTACTACTACTACTACTACGACTACTACTACTACTACTACTACTACTACTACTACTACTACTACTACTACTACTACTACTACTACTACTACTACTACTACTACTACTACTACTACTACTACCTCTACTACCTCTACTACTACTTCTACTACTAGAACAGTAGGTCTATACATACGTGTATTTATATATATATATATATAGAGAGAGAGAGAGAGAGAGAGAGAGTAGGCCGGGGGAGGGCTCGGAACCACAGAGTAGGCCGGGGGAGGGCGCGGAACCACGACCTCTGGTGTGCATGGGGGCCCGGCGCCGCCGGGGGGGGCCTTGATGGCTCCAAGAGGGCCCAGAAGGGGCCCCGGACCCCCCAGAGGCCCCCCAACTGGCTTAAGAGTTTCCCAAAACGCCCCAGGTTGCTTGGGGGATGGCTGAAGAGCGCACTGCGATGGCCTCACGACGGCCCGCGAGCGCTCCAAGACAGGCCAAGACCTGGACGGCCACAAAGGCCCTCAAGACGGTCCAAGAGGCCGCCGACAAGGCCCCCCAAGGGCAAAAATCCAACATGTTCGATGGAAGGACGTCGATTTTCTGGGCATTCGCTTTTTCAATCCCAGCAGCGGCCACGACGGCCCCAAAGGCTTCCAAAATCGGCCCCAGACGGCCCAAGAGGGTCCCAAGACGGCCTGAAGAGAGCTTCAACTAGCACAAGAGAGCTCCAAGACGGCCCAAGAGTCCCCAGGGAGTCCCGAGGAGGCCACCAGATGATCCTTACATGGTCGGAGAGGGCCCCAAAAGGGCCCCAAGACGGGCTCAGCCCCCCATGACGGGCCAAGAGGGACCCGGGACGGCCGAAATGGCCCCAGACGGGCCCAAAAAGACCCCAAAGGATTCCAGGAAGGCTTGGAGGCTCCTCCCTCCAGCAATCCCAGGACGATCAACTGACCCCTGACCTTGAGACGCGGAGGCTGCTGTGCCACAAAGTCGAGAGCCACGCCAGCGATGCCAAGGCCGTGGACTGGGCGTATCCGAGCATGCGGACGGAGGCGCACATTTGGCCGATCGACGGGCCGAAGGGGGCCGCTGTGCGCTTCCAGCTGCGCTCCAGCCAGATGGCCACCTGGGCTGCGAAGACGAGAGCGGGCCGCGTTGGGAAACGATGCTGGGTCGTATCCGAGGCCGTCCTGAGTGCGGATGCGCACGCGAGGCCTCGGGAGGAGCGTCTGCCTCCGCCGTCCCAGCGGCCCCGCTCGTCCAGGCACACGCGCTCCTGAGAGAGGCAGCGGCCGGGAGTGCACGCCGTCCCGAGGCAGCACCGTCGGGGAGACCTGGAGCTCAAGGCCGTTCCTTCGCTGTGCCTGGGCCTTGGCATCGCTCGGACGTGTGCATCTTTCTTTCGGCGAGGACCATCGAAGCGCATCCTTGATCATTTGGCCAAAAAAACACGCACGAAGCCGAACAAAAACACAGGGAATGGACGTCCGAGCGATGGCGAGGGGCCGACTGAGCGGTCGAGCTTGCGATCTCTGATGCCTTTCAAACTCCTGGTCACCCCGTGGCCATCCCCGCAGGCTGGACACTGCCAGTGGGGCTTGTCCCAGCGGCCCACGAGAGGCTACATGTTGGTGGCATGACGCAAGTGGCCGAGCCACCACGAGGAGGTAACGACTCGTTATTGCACCAGCTGCGGCTACGCACGTGTGTGCCGACGACGGCAGAATTCTGCGTACTCTGCCCGAGGAATGGATCGGCCTGTTACGTATGCAAAGTTCCGCTCGTATCCGCTAGGACCCCTTGCAGTGCAAGCGCTGATTGGGGAGCATAGACTGCGCACGGGGGAGCAGTCTCACCACCCGCCAAACCACCCAAACCCAACCCGAACGGCCCAACCTGCCCTCTATCCCAAGTAGGTGGTGGGCGTCGGGGACGTTGAACAAAACATGTGACACCAAACCACCCCAACCCGAAATTCGGGTCCTCGGGTTAGGTTGGGGTGGTTTGGTAGGTAGTCGCAGTCGGCCTCCGCGAGAGTCACAGAGACACGTTTCGGGCATGGCTCGGTGGAGGGTCCCCCAACGCAGATACTTCTCCTCCCCGCCGCACTCGAGCAGCACGGCGGCGGGCTCCAGAGGGGCGTGTGGTCGTGCTCCTGCCCTTCCCCTTGTCCTCGCCTTCCTCCCGCCGGCGGCGAGCGAGGGAGGGAAGCGAAGAGGAGGCCCTCTCGGAAGGCAGCGGGGCTTCTGAGAAGCCCTCGCGCCGTCTGAGAAGCTGCCTGCGTCTTCGGGGACGGCTTCGAAAACTTCTCACAAGGTTGGGGACTTCCGAGCCTTCCGAGAAGGCCCGCCCTTTCTCACTCCCCCCCCTCGCTCGCCGCCGATCCTCCTTTCTCCTCCACCTCCTTCTCCCCTCCCTCCCTCCAAGGGCCCCTTTGCAATCCGATCGATCCGAGCCGACATCGGCTTCAGCCAGTTCTGTTCGATCCGAGCCGATATCGGCTTCGGCCAGTTCTGTCTGATTCGATGCCGATTTCCCGACGATCCGATGCGGTCCGATGCTCACATGGCACTGCTGTGCAGCCGATCCGATTCGATTTCGACTCCGTGCCGATGCGGCCCGGTCCGACGCGCATTCCGACTCGATCGGATTCCCAGCTTCGATCGTGCCCTCCCTTCCCACCACCCACCAAACCACCCCAACCCGAAAGCCCAATTTGCCCTCCATTTCCAGTGGGGGGGGCCGGGGAACATTGAGAAATATATATATATATATATATATATATACATACATATATATATATATATATATATATACAGATGGAACCCGTACCCCCCCCCCAACCTGAAATTCGGGTCAAATTCGAGTCTTCGGGTTGGGTTGGGGTGGTCTGGTAGGTAAGTCACCTTCTTCCCTCCCTCGCTCCGCGTGGTGCAGCAGCTGGGGTCGGGGATGGGCTCGACGGGCGCGGGGCGGAGCGCCCGAGGTCAACAGCAACATGAAGGAGGAGGACGTCCGCGGCCCAGCGCATCGCCCTGGCCACCTGGCCACGGCGCACGCCCTCGAGGGTGTGAGGAGGCGTCGGGGGAGGAGGGATGATGGGGGAGAGGATAGATGTGGGGAGGATGGGGGGAGGAGGAGGAGGAGGAGGAGGAGGAGGAGGAGGAGGGAGGAGGAGGAGGAGGAGGAGGAGGAGGAGGAGGGGGAGGAGGAGGAGGAGGAGGGAGGAGGAGGAGGAGGAGGAGGAGGAGGAGGAGGAGGAGGAGGAGGGAGGAGGAGGAGGAGGAGGAGGAGGAGGAGGACGGGAGGAGGAGGAGGAGGAGGAGGAGGAGGAGGAGGGAGGAGGAGGAGGAGGAGGCGGGGAGAGGAGGAGGAGGAGGAGGCGGGAGGAGGAGGAGGAGGAGAGGAGGAGGAGGAGGAGGAGGAGGAGGAGGAGGAGGAGGAGGAGGAGGAGGAGGAGGAGGAGGAGGAGGAGGAGGAGGAGGAGGAGGAGGAGGAGGAGGAGGGAGGAGGAGGAGGAGGCGGAGGAGGAGGAGGAGGAGGACGGGAGGAGGAGGAGGAGGAGGAGGAGGAGGAGGAGGAGGAGGAGGAGGAGGAGGAGGAGGAGGAGGAGGAGGAGGAGGAGGAGGAGGAGGAGGAGTGAGGAGGAGGAGGAGGAGGAGGAGGAGGAGGAGGAGGAGGAGGAGGAGGAGGAGGAGAGGAGGAGGAGGCGGGGGGAGGAGGAGGAGGAGGAGGAGGAGGAGGAGGAGGAGGAGGAGGAGGAGGAGGAGGAGGAGGAGGAGGACGGGGAGGAGGAGGAGGAGGAGGAGGAGGAGGAGGAGGCGGAGGAGGAGGAGGAGGAGGAGGAGGCGGGGAGGAGGAGGAGGAGGAGAGGAGGAGGAGGAGGAGGAGGAGGAGGAGGAGGAGGAGGAGAGAAGGAGGAGGAGGAGGGAGGAGGAGGAGGCGGGGAGGAGGAGGAGGGAGGAGGAGGAGGAGGAGGAGGAGGAGGAGGAGGAGGCGGCGGAAGGTGCAAGGAGAAGCAGCAGAAGGAGGAGGAGGAGGGTTCAAGCTGTGGCGAAGCGTCTTGACCTGCTTGTAAGTCAACCCAGGGGTGTTCTACGAGTTCTTCTTCAAGCAGACTTGCCCTAGAGGAGTCCCAGCTCATCATAAGTATTGGTCTTTAGGACCCCCCCTTTTTCCAATGGCACACCCCCTTCTTCCAATAGCACCCCCCTCTTTTCCAATGGCACATGCTTGCTTGCTCTTGTGTGCTTGCTTCCGCTTGCTTGCTCTTGCTTGCCCTTGCTTGCTTGCACTTGATCGCTGACTCTTGCTTGCTTGTTATTGCTCGCTTGCGCTTGCTTGCTTCCGCTTGCTTGCTTGCGCTTGCTTGAGTTGTCTCCTCCCGTTCTCCTCCCGTCCTCCTTTCGTCCTCGTCCCATCCTCCTCTCGTCCTCCTCCTGTCCTCCTATCTATTTGGAGTCAACGCTGGCTGATATGTGTTTTGAGCGAAGTTGGATTGGAGCATTCCAGGTTGAGGCAGTCTTGTTTTGGTGTGCAGGTCTCATATTCTAGGACTGTCGGTTGCTTCTAGGAGGTTCTACAGACTGACGCCACATCCGCTGGCCCTTTTGAATCGTTGTTTGCCTCGAGATTCACTTGGAGCGGGCAGCGTGGGGGGTCATGTGGGTCTTTTGGGGACTGTTTTGGGCCCATCTGTCGGCGACTCGGAGCCCTCTTGGACCGTCTTGGGTGCCTCTCGGGCTGTCTTCGGAGTGCCTGCTGGCGGTCTACGAAGTCCTTTGGGCGCGGAGACTTCGAAAAGTCAGCTCGCGTTCCCTCAATCGGGGTCCTCTTATGGTCATCTTGGGGACATCTTGGGCCGTCCTGGAGGTGTCTTGGGCCATTTGGGGACCCTTGTGGGCCGCCTTGGAGCTCCTTTGGGAGCCTCCTGGGCCATCCTGGGGCCACCTCAGCAGCCTCTTTTGGGCCGTCTTGGACGCCGTGCAATCCCGAGAGGCCAACCTGCTAAAAGTGCACGCTTCTCGCAGGCCTCCCCAGAGTCCCGGGCTCGGTCAGAGCCCCTCGCTTCGCCGCGACTCGGGTTCTCGGGCTGCTTGCTCTCCCTCTGTTTTCCCCTTCCTCTCCTTCCCCTTCCTCTCCTCCCCTCTCCTCTCCCTCTGTTCTCCTCTCCCTCCGTTTTCCCCTTCCTCTCCTCTCCTCTCCCTTCCTTCCTACACCGCGGTGTAGCAACCCGGCCCCCCTGGAGGCCCGCGCGTTTGGCGCGCCTGCTGCCCATGTAGGGCCGCCCCGCAGCGACGGCAGACTTCCGCTTCCGCTTCCTCGCCCGTCGGCTCCCTCCTTCGCTCGCGCGCCGCTGCGTGGTGCCGTGAGGGGGGGGTCGGGCGCGCTCGCCTGGAGCGGGGCGCTGGGGCCCCCGCGGCCTCTGTCGTTCCGACCCCAGCCTCCGACGGCATCCCCTTGGGCGGCGAGTTCCCTCTGCCTGCCCTGCCGGCTAGTTCCCTCATCCGTCGCTCCTCTCTCGCTCCTCCCTCCCTCCTCCCCTATCCTCCTCCTCCTCCTCCTCCGCCTCCTCCTCCTCTTCTGTTTCCTCCCCATTCCTCTGGAGGTAACGGCTACCCCACTTTGGGTCCACTGCATGCTGCTACACTTCCCTGATCAGGGGAACTCGCCTAGTGACTGTTGTTGGATGGGCTGGGGGGCTTTAGAGGCGGCCTAACCGACCCCTAGCAAACCATCCCCTTCCGTGACGTCCCCCTCGCCTCGCCCCAGGACGTATGTTATGCGGCCGGGCGGGAGCTCGGAAGGCGAGGAGGACGTCACGGAAGGGGGTGGTTTGCGAGGGGTCGGTTAGGCCGCGCCCGAGGGCTTCCACCTCGGGGTGGCAGGAGCCCCGGGTGCGGCCATGTCAGGTCGAGAGGGTCCCGCGGGCTCGGGTGCCGACCCGCGGCGCCGACCTCCTTCAGGCCAGCCACAACTGGGGGAGCTGTGGTCCTTACCCCCCTGGGGGACCCATCGATCTCGACACCCCCCTCGAGAGATCGTCGATGCGATGGGTTCCCCCCAGGGGGGGTAAGGACCACAGCTCCCCCAGTTTTGGCTGGTCGGAAGCCCGCAGTTCTCCGCGCCGCCGTGGTGAATCCATGTGACGTGCCTGGATCGTGCTGTCACTGCTGCCTTGTGCCCCGGAATGGCGGGCGTGAGTCGCCTGCGCGTGGAAAGGCGGCCCCTGCAGCCTGAAGAGGAACGATGATGAGTAAGAGAGATGGGGAGAGGGAGGGAGGTATGGACCACAGCTCCCCCAGTTGTGGCTGGTCGGCTCCTTTCTTGGGGAGCAGGGCCCCGGTTGGACCGCACTTGCCTTGGGCCCGGGCCTGGCACCGGGGCGTCGCGCTCTCGTGGGCTGCCGGGGAGCCCACCGGTCCACCCACAGGCGCGTCGGCCCCGAGGGGGGCCCATGCCGTCGGGAGCCCGGCGTGCTCCTTGCTTGGCAGGCCTGCTTTCCACCCCCACCAGAAGTTGAATGGGGAGGGGGCCCTCCTCCTCCTCCTCCTCCTCCTCCTCCTCCTCCTCCTCCTCCTCCTCTCCCTCCTCCTCCTCTTCCTTCTCCTCCTCCTCCTCCTCCTCCTCCTCCTCCTCCTCCTCCTCCCTCCTCCTCCCCCCGCCTCCTCCTCCTTCCCCCCATCCAACTTGTGGTGGTGGTGGTGGTGGTGGTGGTGGTGGTGGTGGTGGTGGTGGTGGAGAGCAGGCCCCTCACTTCTGCCGACTGCCCTGCCGTCCCGCGCGCAGGCCCCGAGGGGGGGAGCCCGCGCGGCCGGCAGCCTGCCCGTGGCGCCCTGCGGCCTCCGCTCTGCCGCGGGAGGGCGGTGGGCGCCCGGGGCTCTGCGGCGGGTGCGCGTACTGGGCGGGCGGAGTTCGGCCCCGGCTGATCCCAGAAGCCTTCGCCGCGGGGAAGAGATATCTCTGCACGAACGAGATGGGCACGGAAAGAATGGGTACGCGGCGGGTACGCGGCCCGCCTCCTCCCCCTCGCCGAGCCGTCGGAGGTGGGACCGCGGGCGAGCGCCTTCTGCTCGCCACGTGGGAACGCCCTCCAGTCCTTTCACCAGGCTGCGTCACCAGTGGCTCTTGGATTCTCTTCTGGCATGGGAGGGAGGGCGGGAGGGGGTGGGCCCCCCCGTGCGGAGAGGCGTGGACGGGGTGGTACAATGCCCAACAGCCGTTCTTGTTCATTTGGAGCAGGGCTCGCCGTCCACGCCGCCGCGGCCTGTGTCAATTCGAGACAGAAGGCCGCCTGCCCAACAGCGGCCGCTGTTCGTTTGGGACGACATTTGTTGTTGGGCATTGTATCCATTATTTCCGTACCCATTTCGGGCGTCCAAATTATCGGATGTTGCTAGAAGTGCCCCTGGCCCAAGGTGGTGCCCCCAGCTTCTCGCTCCATGCTGGAGCCCCTGGGTCCCATGGGCCTCTTGAGGGGCGCCCTGGAGGCCGCCTGGGCCTCCCCGAGAACCTGGGGGTACCCTGGGCCAGGGTCACTTCTAGCAACACCCGAAAGTACTCCTGCCTCTTCCTCCTCGCGGCCCGCACGAAATAGGGGGAATAGGGAAAGGGGGGGTCACGAAATCTGCCGCATGCAGCTGGTTTCGGCCCCACCGAGGGGCCCATTCCTCGATACATACATGGCCGCCTCCGGCGCCGGGAGGCGCTGGGAAAATCAGCTACGTGAGCTGATTCTCGACCCTGCCCTTTGCTATCCCCCCCTTTCGCCCGGCCCGATCCTCCCTCTGATTGGATCGGGCTTGCCTCAGCCGTGAAGTCTGGTTTGGCTGGTGCGCCCTGCTGCAGCTGGTTGACTCCAGGCCCGCCGCTCGCTTGCTCTCCCTCTCCTTCCCCCTTCCCCTCCTCTCCTTCCGCAGCCTTCTGGCTCGGACAGGCCGCTTCCCCTTTCCCTCCCACCCTCCCCGCATACCCGCTCCACAGGAGCGGGCGGAGGGCCGTCCTGGCTGATCCCAGGTTTTCGCCACAGGGAAAACTAGTCCTGCCTCCTCCCTCTCCTTGGATCGGGTTGGCCTCAGCCGTGGAATCGCTGAGTTCTTGGCACGTGTCTTGCTCGACCTATCGTGGACCGTCCTGTTTGGGTGGTGTGTGTCTCGTCTGGGGCCTGCACTGCATCGAGATCGACGCCTTCCCGCACGCACCAGGCAATGGTCACTTCCGCTACGCTGAGAATTTCGATGATGCGAGAATTGTATGTTTTTCTATTGTGTTGCATGGCTCTCGAGACCCCTGGCGGAAGCTACTTGGTCTCATGATACACGAAAATGATCACTAGCATTGATGCGCGATGCACGGTATCCTTATCAGTATGTGTATTATAGATTGTCCCCATCGCAGCCCAAACCCCCGTTCCACGGCTGCTTGGGCTCAAGCAGGGCCACCCTGGACCGATGCAATAGTGCATAATATTATTTCACCTTCTTTTCTTCCCCTCACGGGGAGCGGATTGTTCTACTGTGCTGCGTGGCTCTCGAGACCACGGGAACCATTCGGTGTCAGAATACCTTGCCGCGCATCGCCACGGAGTGCACGGATTACTCGCGAGATGTTACGGGCGTCCCCTCCCTCTTGCACCTCCTTCTTCTCAAAAAAGAAACACCACCGGAACATGACCATTAACAATTATTTTGTGGAATCGAAGTTGTTCGTGGCTCGCTATCGCGGTTCCTCATTCTCACTTTTTTGACGTTAGGCAAATTTAGATCGATTGGGATCGTAGCGTCAGGATGGTAAACATGCGGCAGAGTGAAAAGGTACCGACTTAGGCCCTAAGGCGTTGTGGCCGACAACTGAGACCTAGGTGAGCGCAGCTGGACAACAGAAGGCAACGGAACCAGAGGACAAGAAAAAGAGCCCGCAAGGGCATGAAGCATGCGCTCACTGGGTCGCGGAGGAGGTGATGGATGTGATCATGATCGGCAGACGACAATTTCCAAACGATAACAAGTGAGGGAGAGCATGAATGTGGTAGGCAATTATATACTGAACGTAGTGCGGGCGGCAACAGTTGTGGGTATAGGTGTTTGTTGCCAGTGGGCCACTGTGGGAGCAAGAACTGTTTGCCTACCGACGTGCCAATATTTCCCCCAGCAGAGATCAATGCTTGTATCGCCCGTGTCCCCATCGATCCTCCAGAATCTTCTACAGCCATAAATCCAGCCAAAAACAGATCCTCAATGGTAGCTGGGTGATGTTGCTGTGCTGGCGCTGGTTGGATAGGCAGTCTGGTTTCTCTCTTAAAGCGGGCTCTGTGCGGTTGTGCATGCGCTGGATCCCTAGGCGGCTTCGCGTTGAAAATGTCTCCTTTGCCTCAGGGTGCACTGTAGAGGGCTGAAAAGATGTAACTGGTATTCTACAAAAGCTGCTGGTGGTCGCATCGCTGTCTATGTGGTGAGGCGAATTCGGCTGTAAGGCGAACGCGTGCGTGTGCCGCAATGGGGTTGGGGGAGGGTTCATCAGGGAGAGTGGGGATATAGTGCGCGTAGCCCTAGGGGAACACCACTGGCTGCCTCGAGCGAGGCTGCTAAGAAGATAGGTCTACGGCTGGCACGGGTTAAAGTAGATGCTCACTTGAAAGAGGTGCTGGTGAAGTGGAGTGTACACTTCATAAGGTGTATTCCTGTGAGAGTGTAGTGTGCTTGGGTTCTGAATTGTAATCTGGCCGACAGTCAGCGAAGGTGATAGGGGGTGATTGGAGGTGAAAGAGACCACGCAGGTGCATGATTGTACTGAGGAAATAGGGGAGGTGGGGCTGTCCATGGTGCCTTACAGTAAGGCAGGTACAAGTGTTTATCGCCCTGCTGTAGAGGCTTTGTAACTATCTGGCGGCACTGACTTTGCCGGCGGCTCGATAGAAAGGATCATGACTTCTGAGATGCCGAATCAGGCTAGCAGACTCATGTATGCGGAAGTTTGTAGTCTAGGTTGGCTGTGAGCGTAAGGTAAACAAAGGAGCATCATGGACTCAGCTGACTCTTGTCAGCTGGCCCCGAACTCAACTCATCAGCTGCACGGTAGCGGATAGGAAAATGGGAACAGACATGGGTCATTGTATGAGAGGAAACCATAACCAATCAGATGGATATGAAGAGTGTGTTGGCACAGTTATGTTGATGATCGTACTGACGAGTGCCGTTGGCCTCACCATCCCCAAACCCCACTTCACAAGTCCAGCCTAATCTCATCCTCATCATCATCCTCCTCGTCTTCCTCTCCTTCCCCAGCGCGGCGCCGCGAGACCGCTCAGTTTTTCGCGCCTCGCGCTTCGCGCAGCGCGAGCACACGTAGCTGTCCTTGCCTTCCCCTCCAGCACTCGCCGGGCCGCACCAGAAGTGGGAGCGGGATCGGCGCGTGCCGAGGTCATCAAGCTCAACTGGATGCAGGGCGCCACCTCGGCCGTGCCGCCGCATCACGGCGGCGCCGGGCCCGGCCACGGCCACGGGCAGAGAGGAGGGAGGGACGGAGGACGGAGGGAGAGAGGACCGATGAAGAGAGGAGAAGAGGGAGGAGGAGGAAAGGAGAGAGAGGAGGAGAGGAGAGGAGGAGAGGAGAGAGAGGAGAGGAGGAGGAGGAGGAGAGGAGAGAGAGAGGAGAGGAGAGGAGAGGAGGAGGAGAGGAGAGAGAGGAGAGGAGAGGAGGAAGGGATAGTGACTCCGCTGCCCTTCCCGCGTCGCTATGGCTGGATTCGCCTCGGGAGCCTGGTCGGAGCGCACCCCGGGGGGAGGTCCGCGGAGTAGCGGCAGCGGTCCCTGCTTGCCCCCTGCTCCCCCCCAGGAAGAGGAGGGGGGAGGAGGGAGGAGCCTCCTCGCGCCGCCACCCCTTGACGAACGAACGACACACACACACCCATACCCATAGGGAGGTCGTTGGGAGGAGGGCTGGCTATAGGTATGGGTGCGGGCTGTCGGACCCTGGGGAGCGCTCCCGTTCGAGCGGGGACCCCCATCCGACAACACGCACCCATAGCCCTCTCCGATCCCCCTATGGGTATGTGTGTGTGTTGTTGGTTCGTCAATCCCTCCTCCGCGGAGGAGGCAGGGCAGGGAGGGTCGAGGAGGGAGGAGGGGCGGGGTCTGCCGCATGGGGGCGCGGAGGCGCGCCAGCCCCTCTTGCGTTCCGCCGCTCGGGCCGGGGGGGGGGGGGGCGTTCTCCTCCAGAGGGTCGGCGGCACCAGAGCGCGAGGACGATCGCGCAGCGCACGCGCGCAAGGCACCGCATAGTTCAGCAAACGACGATCTCAAGCCTATAATGGGGGCAGCTCGCTTTTTGCAGGCGCTCTGGGTCAGCTTCCAGCGACCACGTCGCTTCTTCAGACTGGCCTGAGTCAAAGTGGCTACGGCCCTCCCCCCTGCCAGCACGCGCGCGCAGGAGCGAGGAATGGAGGCCAAAGGAAGGAACGGATTGCCAGACTCTGCCGCTCCACTTCGAGGAGCCAACGCAGGAAACGAGAGAAGCTGGGACCGGACAAATCAGTTAAATCTAGAAAGGAAAATCGGTCCCAGCCTGGGCCCCAAAAATATGTTGATCTCCGATGCTATGATGCTTCTGTGCTGCTTCTTTGTTCCCAGCCATCATGTGGTGTTGGGTTTTCGTTTTGAAGAGACGGTCCCCGCGTTCCTTCCTTTCTTCCTTCCTTCCTCCTCCCCCCCTCCTCCCTCCCGTCATCATCACCCATTTCGGCACACCGCTCACACGTTTCGTGGCCCCATAGGGAGCTCCACCGAAGGCTCCAGTGGCGGTGTTCGCATACGTCCCCGCCACTCATGTCGGTACACCCCTCACACGTTTCGTGGCCCCATAGAGAGCTCCACCGAAGGCCTCAGTGGCGGTGTTCGCATGCGTCCCGCCACTCATTTCGGAACACCCCTCACACGTTTCGTAGCCCCATAGGGGAGCTCCACCGAAGGCTCCAGTGGCGGTATTCGCAAGCGTCCCCGCTGCCCAGGGCGGCACACCCCTCACACGTTTCGTGACCGCATAAAGAGCTCCACCAAAGGCTCCAGTGGCGGTGTTCGCATGCGTCCCCGCCACCCATCTCGGTACACCCCATCACACGTGTCGTGGCCCAGTAGGGAGCTCCACCGAATACCCCAATGACGGTGTTCGCAGGCGTCCCCGCTGCCCATTTCGGCACACCTCTCACACGCTTCGTGACCGCATAGGGAGCTCCACCGAAGGCCTCAGTGGCGGTGTTCGCGTGCATCCCCGCCACCCATGTCGGAACACCCCCAGATGGAGCTCCACCGAAGGTCCCAGTGGCGGTGTTCGCATGCGTCCCCGCCACCCATCTCGGCACGCCCCGCACACGATAGGGAGCTCCACCGAAGGCTCCAGTGGCGGTATTCGCAAGCGTCCCCGCCACCAATGTCGGCACATCCCTCGCACGTGTCGTGGCCCCATAGGGAGCTCCACCAAAGGCTCCAGGGGCGGTGTTCGCATGCGTCCCCGCCACCTATTTTCCCATGGCGGCACACACCTCACACGCTTCGTGGCCCCATAGGGGAGCTCCACCAAGGGCCCCAGTGACGATGTTCGCATGCGTCCCCGCCACCCCCTTTCGGCACACCCTCACACGTTTCGTGGCCCCACAGGGAGCTCCACCGAAGGCCTCAGTGGCGGTGTTCGCATGCGTCCCCGCCACCCATTCTGGCACACCCCGCACACGTTTCGTGGCCCCATAGGGGAGCTCCACCGAAGGCTCCAGTGGCGGTGTTCGCATGCGTCCCCGCTGCCCATTTCGGCACACCCCTCACACGCTTCGTGGCCCCCCACAGGGAGCTCCACCGAAGGTCCCAGTGGCGGTGTTCGCATGCGTCCCCGCCACCCATCTCGGCACACCCCTCACACGAAAGGGAGCTCCACCGAAGGCTCCAGTGGCGGTATTCGCAAGCGTCCCCGCCACCGATGTCGGCACATCCCTCGCACGTGTCGTGGCCCCATAGGGAGCTCCACCAAAGGCTCCAGGGGCGGTGTTCGCATGCGTCCCCGCCACCTATTTTCCCATGGCGGCACACACCTCACACGCTTCGTGGCCCCATAGGGGAGCTCCACCAAGGGCCCCAGTGACGATGTTCGCATGCGTCCCCGCCACCCCCTTTCGGCACACCCTCACACGTTTCGTGGCCCCACAGGGAGCTCCACCGAAGGCCTCAGTGGCGGTGTTCGCATGCGTCCCCGCCACCCATTCTGGCACACCCCGCACACGTTTCGTGGCCCCATAAGGGGAGCTCCACCGAAGGCTCCAGTGGCGGTGTTCGCATGCGTCCCTGCTGCCCATTTCGGCACACCTCTCACACGCTTCGTGGCCCCCCACAGGGAGCTCCACCGAAGGCCCCAGCGGCGGTGTTCGCATGCGTCCCCGCCACCCATTGCGGCACACCCGTCGCACGTTTCATGCCCCATAGGGAGCCCCACGGGAGGCCCTAGTGGCGGTGTTCGCATGCGTACCCGCCACCCATATCGGCTCACCGCTCTCACGCTTCGTGAGCCCACAGGGAGCTCCACCGAACACGACACCCACAACTTCGTTACTCACAACTGCATACGGTTGGGCCCCTCGCCAGGCTAATTCTGAACTTCATCTTTAAACTTGTGCTTCTCTTTGGACCTGATGTCTTTCTTCGATTTCGGCTTGCAGGTCCCATTCCCGGGCCCCGGGGCCATCGAAAACGGATCCAGGACGAGTAACACCCGCCAGGGGCGCTGGCCGAAAATTCGGCCCGTGGAACGAGATTTGATTGCAGGGCTACGGTCGGCGCTTCGAGGGAGCGCGCCGGTGTCGTCCAGCTCTGGGGCCCCGGAGGGGCCGAGGACTTTCGAGTTCTCCGCCTTCGCCCCTGCGTTCAGTGCCGACGTCGAGCGTTCTCGGCCAAAAAACAAACGACACCACCCCATCTACGGCCTTCCATGTTGCGCTACGGCCCATCGCGGCCCATCGCGGGCCGTAGCGCATGCCATGCAAAAACCCACGCCAGATATCCAGGTATACGCTACGGCCCGTGGGGCCGTAGGTGGGGTGGTGTCGTTTGTTTTCTGGTCCAGCTCAGTGCCGACGTCGAGAGTTCTGCCCCGCGCGCACGTGCTTGCACGGACACGTCTTCGCAGCCGTGCGACCACGTATTCGCAGCCGTGCGCTGTGCAGCGGGGCCAGGGGCAAGTTTTGCTCCCGCTCTCGGGTCTGACCCCCAGAGGTCCTCCTGGCATCGTTCGGGCGTGTGCAATTTTTCCCGGCAGGGCCCATCGAGGAGCATTTTGAGTCATCCAGCAGACATGCAAGACGAAGCCGACAAATGCACGGGGAATGGACGTCCAAGCGATGGCGAGTCCTCTGGAGACCTAGCCAGGCCCGAAAACGTCCTCCGACATGTTTTTGTTCCAATGCGCGGCCCCAGAGATCCCGACCTTTTCCCCAGGGCATGTTTTGCACCCCAGACCCGTTTCTGTTCGCCGCTTGGCCCGCCAACGGGTGCTGGAGGCCGAAATCAATGAGAAATGTCCAGATTTGAAAGAATCATATCGTTGGAGATATGGTTTTGTAGGTTCACGCGGCGATGGTTTGCAGGCGACGCCAGCGAAGGCGTTCAAGGCTGAATTCCGCATGATTCAGCGACGCGGAAGCACTGAGAAGCATGGTAATGCCTCATACCGACGGAATTATTCTTTTCACGATCGGGGCCGCGATCGGTTCAAGGTGGAACGATCGACACATTGTCGAAAACCCTTGCGCACGCCGACGCCGCACAAACCTGCCGCATGCTAATCTCCAGTTGTCTGATCATGGGGGGCCAAAGAATATATACCACCACCACGTCGATTCCTCCTCTCTTCTCTACCCTCATCTTCCCTTCCTCTTTCTCGGGAGGGAGGGGGTGAGGGAGGTGGTGGTGGTGCATATTTTTGGGCCCCCCCATGGTCACCCCTGCACCCCAAGTCGTAGGTGTTAACGAGCGCTATCGAGTGTTATCGAGCTCGGTAACACTCGATAACACTCGATAAGACCTCGATAACACTCGATAGCATTTCGATTACATTGCTATCGAGTGCTATCGAGCTCGGTAACACTCGATAGCAATGCGATCAAGATGTTATCGAGTTTGATCGAGCTCGATAACACTCGATAGCACCTCGATAACACCGACCAGCGGTCGACTCGGCCGCGGGCCCCAGCTGGCCGCGCCCGGCCTGGCCCCACTCGCTCCCGGCGCGCGGCCGAGGCGCCTCGGCCCTGGTGGGGCCGCGCCCCCGCAACTCGATGACGATGCTGGCGGCGGGAACCACGGCGCCCAGCCGAGGAGGAGGAGGAGGAGGAGGAGGAGGAGGAGGAGGAGGGGGAGGGGGAGGAGGAGGAGGGAACCATGGGCCGAACAGAAGGGGGGCATTAGGAGAGGGGGGGGGGTCCGAAAGCTGCTGCATGCCGCTGGCTTCGGCCCCGCCGAGGGGCCCACTCCTCGGCGCGTGGCCGCCTTCTTGGCGCCGGGAGGCGCCGGGAAAAGCAGCTATGCGCGAGCCGATTCTCAAACCCCACCTTTGCGATCCCCCTTTTTCGCCCGGCCCGAGGAAAGGGGAGGAGGGCCAGAGCAGGAGCAGGTGCCGATGTGGCTGCTCTTCCAGGAAGGGCCCCTGTGGCCACGGCCGGATGCCCTGCGCAGTCCTGGTCAGAGCGCAGTCCCGCACTGGTCCAGGGAGCAGCGGTATCGGTTTTTGTTGTCCCCTGGAGGAGGAGGAGCAGGAGGAGGAGGAGACGAGAGGGGGAGCGGGAAGGAGTTGGAGTGGGAGCAGGCGGAGGGGGACAGGGGGAGGGTGCGGGGTGAGGGCGCAGGGTGGATGAGAGGGTCTGGGGGGGTGGCGGAGTGGGAGGAGGCGGATAAAGAGAGAGAGAGAGAGTGGGAGGAGGAAAATGAGGAGGAGGACGACGATGATTACAGCATCCGCACCAAGTTTGCCATGGACGACAAGACTCCGTTCCTCAGCTCAATGACCGACCCACAAAACAACGTGGCATCAGGCTCAGAGCTACAGTCACTAACCAACTACCTTGCAGACGCCCTACACACCTCAGGCGCATCGACACTCCACCCGCCCTGGGACACATGCATTTTGGAAAAGAGCCGACGACACATCACAGCACCTTCTACATACGAACAACCCGACGACGTCGAGCCACATGGCGCATCGGACTACGAATGTGGAGGATTGCTGGACGCATGGACAGGTTCAATACGTGGAAAACCTGACAAGTTCCCACCTCAAGAACCTACCCCACCCATTCACTACGGCCTGACAGTACCCACGGCGGCTAACCCCAAACCAGCACACATTATCTGTCACTTGGCCCCAACACCAATCACCGAGATACACCCCAGCACGCACCCCGTCCAGCAGCACCGTAACCCCAACTACACGACCGAGGCCTACGCCTCAACTGCCACATCCTAGCGGCCCACAAGTCCAGTTCAGACCTCCAAGGAACTTCAAGACCACGGACGGAGTCATCATACCCGCGAACATCGGACACGATCACTGTTCAAAGAGAAACAGCCCAGGTACTCATACCAGAGCAAGGGCAGTACGAAAACGACAACAAAGCGCGTTTGTTTTGCATGGGGAACATGCCACCGATACCACCACAGCAACGCATCCCGAACATCGTGTTCAGGCCCCAAAGAGCGCACCAGCAAGATAGGCCACCACCTACTACCAGCTACGAACCCACACCGCCTCCCAAGGCGCAGATACCGACACCGCCGACACAGACAGCACCTTAGCAGCAACCACAACCGCCTCCGCCCCATAACCCAAGGAGTCACGTCAAGGACAAGATGCAGTATTTACACCTGTCGACGACACCTCCGACCTCGACAGCAGCACAGACAAAGACGACCAATGGAGCAAGCTAGACGGAGCAGCAGAAACACAGGAGTTCTACCTTACATCGTTGGCCCCACGAGAAGGACACGACATGCACTGTCTCAGCGGTTGGACTGCTTACGCACACCGCGCATGGCTACGAGGACGACCGATGGCACGATGCCGTCTACTACAGCGAAGCCACCAACGCCTACACGTACCAATTACCTAACGAAAATTTGCTCCTGCCAAGGTGGCACAGGCACGTGGACAAGACAACAGCAAGCTTGTAATACGCCAAGGCCAGCAGCGATGGCTTCCACACCTTCCACGACGTTCCGACCCACCCGCACCCCCACTCCCGAGTTTCAGACTTCACCCACAGGTCGAACCAAGCTCTTCACACTCAAGCACGTGATACATGCCGACACCTACCTTCCCCCTTACAAGCCTGCGCGCAACCAGCAACGATTCCGACCAGGCAACGACATGGCAGCATAGCATCTGCCAGCCACTTTCGCAACAGCGCAGCATTCAGACTCGCGGTAGTCACAACCAGGTGCCACTTCCACCTGCTTCTCACAGGCACCCCTGCCCCATTGAACAACAACAACATACAAGCCATCCAGGAAGTCCTCGCAGTGGTTCAACACCTGCCATAACGCCAACGACAAAGTGAGTTACGACTGGCAAATACCTACGAAACAACGCAAGCTATGCAACCCGACTGCATCACCCAGCTTTGCTAGACATGACCAGCCATTTCGTATCTACAACAGCTCTAGCGACGACGACAACACGAACGAGACCCACACGACTAACGACAGACCCGAAACAAGACCGAACACACCTGCACCCTCACCGATTCCACCCGCAGAAAAAAAAACACCACTTCAGCGGTCAACCTTGCTCTGCCCATCTACTGGCCCGTCTACTCTCACACCAAAAGCACCACCCAAAAAGGTTCGCACCGCTTTGATGCCCACAGCACGCCATTCGACTCCCCTGCACCCACCGCCACCTACACTCAGGATCCCCATTGTCTGCCCTCCACACGAAGACGCCATGACACAACAGTGGCTACAATAAATACCAACCAATAACCTCGCACCGCAGACATACGCCACCAGGCAGGTATACTTCCCTTGCAACGCACCGCCTGGCACAAGGCTACACGCCATTAACATACCAGCCCCGCGGACCGACATCGCCAGTTTAGGACGCATCGTCGCTCGCGACATCGGCGGCCCGCGTTTCCACAAATACGTCGCCATCGCGCGCGCACCAAGCAGGATGCGAACAGCGCCTGACGGAGACTCGCGTCCGCAACCTCCAACACGGCACACCGTTCAAAGCAGCGCCGCAGCGTAACCTAGCGCCAACCATCTTTAAAGCACCGCCGAAGCCCAAGCAGAACCAGACCCACCCAGGCGACGGCAACAGCAACACGTAACACACACACACACACACGCGACGACTCCATTGCTCTAGCGACGACGCGATGACCACCGACGCTTGCACCTACAAGTCAAAAGCTGCAGCGACATCCACGACAATTTCTACCCAGACGCCGATTAACCGCATAACATCCATGGCTAGCATCCTCTTCTTCCTCCAGCGCTTTCTCCTTCTACCGCAGTCGCTACATACCTCTGCCCAGATTGAATTGTCTGGACACAATCAGCACTCTCTGGCCGCACATGTTTTGCTATTCTCGTGCAAAACGCGTTCTGCGCGTGCACTGTGCCTCACCAGACGGAGGCACCACCGCCGGCAGCCCGACTACTCTTCATGCCACTCTTGTTGTCGTCATCGTTTTTCCATTTGATCATCGTTCCCTTCCCGGAGTGTGCCTGGGTCTACCGACCTCGCCGAGCGAGTCCGCTGGGCCTCCCTCCACTCTCTGGGACCATGCCCTACCGACTGATGCGGACAGCAGTCACCCTGCGCATCCTTTGGATGATTCGGGTTTCTGGTATCATCTCCTTGTGTTGCTCGTGGCCCCTGTTCCTCCGCCTCTGGCCCGTCGTTGCTGCTAGCTTTACGTTGAATTTGACGCTACCCCGCATCTTACTATCGGCCAGTCGTTCTTGCGTGCGCAAGTTGATAAGACACCCTATTTTCGCGCCAGCCACGCGTCTCACATACCAGCCAGCTTTTTCTTTTCCGCCAGCCACGGTGTGCGCGCATTCCGGTTATCCAGGCCTTACTGCAGCGTCCAGTTCACTTCCATTGTCTTACTTCACCTGCAGCCCCCTCTTCGCTCCTTGCTTCACCGTGCTCGCAGGCCAGCCCATAGAAGCCAGCCCCAGCACACCAACGCGCAGCTGACATCAGCGAAGTACCATTGCTCGCCCAACTCTGCTGGACACGCCACGTTTGTTTATCCTCGGTGCCGCCTTCACGCAACTTGCCTGACTCGCGGTAGTCACAACCAAGTGCCACTTCCACCTGCTTCTCACAGGCAGCCCTGCCCCACTGAACAACAACAACATACAAGCCATCCAGGAAGTCCTCGCAGTGGTTCAACACCTGCCATAACGCCAACGACAAAGTGAGTTACGACTGGCAAATATCTTCGAAACAACGCAAGCTATGCAACCCGACTGCATCACCCAGCTTTGCTAGACATGACCAGCCATTTCGTATCTACAACAGCTCTAGCGACGACGACAACACGAACGAGCCCCACACGACTAACGACAGACCCGAAACAAGACCGAACACACCTGCACCCTCACCGATTCCACCCGCAGAAAAAAAAACACCACTTCAGCGGTCAACCTTGCTCTGCCCATCTACTGGCCCGTCTACTCTCACACCAAAAGCACCACCCAAAAAGGTCCGCACCGCTTTGATGCCCACAGCACGCCATTCGACTCCCCTATACCCACCGCCACCTACATTCAGGATCCCCATTGTCTGCCCTCCACACGAAGACGCCATGACACAACAGTGGCTACAATAAATACCAACCAATAACCTCGCACCGCAGACATACGCCACCAGGCAGGTATACTTCCCTTGCAACGCACCGCCTGGCACAAGGCTACACGCCATTAACATACCAGCCCCGCGGACCGACATCGCCAGTTTAGGACGCATCGTCGCTCGCGACATCGGCGGCCCGCGTTTCCACAAATACGTCGCCATCGCGCGCGCACCAAGCAGGATGCGAACAGCGCCTGACGGAGACTCGCGTCCGCAACCTCCACACCGTTCAAAGCAGCGCCGCAGCGTAACCTAGCGCCAACCATCTTTAAAGCACCGCCGAAGCCCAAGCAGAACCAGACCCACCCAGGCGACGGCAACAGCAACACGTAACACACACACACACACACACGCGACGACTCCATTGCTCTAGCGACGACGCGATGACCACCGACGCTTGCACCTACAAGTCAAAAGCTGCAGCGACATCCACGACAATTTCTACCCCGACGCCGATTAACCGCATAACATCCATGGCTAGCATCCTCTTCTTCCTCCAGCGCTTTCTCCTTCTACCGCAGTCGCTACATACCTCTGCCCAGATTGAATTGTCTGGACACAATCAGCACTCTCTGGCCGCACATGTTTTGCTATTCTCGTGCAAAACGCGTTCTGCGCGTGCACTGTGCCTCACCAGACGGAGGCACCACCGCCGGCAGCCCGACTACTCTTCATGCCACTCTTGTTGTCGTCATCGTTTTTCCATTTGCTCATCGTTCCCTTCCCGGAGTGTGCCTGGGTCTACCGACCTCGCCGAGCGAGTCCGCTGGGCCTCCCTCCACTCTCTGGGACCATGCCCTACCGACTGATGCGGACAGCAGTCACCCTGCGCATCCTTTGGATGATTCGGGTTTCTGGTATCATCTCCTTGTGTTGCTCGTGGCCCCTGTTCCTCCGCCTCTGGCCCGTCGTTGCTGCTAGCTTTACGTTGAATTTGACGCTACCCCGCATCTTACTATCGGCCAGTCGTTCTTGCGTGCGCAAGTTGATAAGACACCCTATTTTCGCGCCAGCCACGCGTCTCACATACCAGCCAGCTTTTTCTTTTCCGCCAGCCACGGTGTGCGCGCATTCCGGTTATCCAGGCCTTACTGCAGCGTCCAGTTCACTTCCATTGTCTTACTTCACCTGCAGCCCCCTCTTCGCTCCTTGCTTCACCGTGCTCGCAGGCCAGCCCATAGAAGCCAGCCCCAGCACACCAACGCGCAGCTGACATCAGCGAAGTACCATTGCTCGCCCAACTCTGCTGGACACGCCACGTTTGTTTATCCTCGGTGCCGCCTTCACGCAACTTGCCTGACTACCTAATGGATCGGGGGTGGGTTTCGGCGTGGGGAGGTGGATGTGGCGGGGGGGGGAGAGACTCGCAACTTCCGTGCCAGCCGCGCGTCTTGTCTACCAGCCAGTTCTTACGTTTCCGCCAGCCATCGCAGTGTAGCGTGCACACTTCGTTATTCCAGGCCTTACTGCAGCGCCCAGTCCACCTCCATTGTCTTATTTCCCTTCCCTTTTACGTCACCTGCCTCGCTGTCCTCCCCCATTCCCATTCGGGTCCCTTGACTCGCAGGGTGCCGCCCCCTGCGCTCTTTGCTTCGCTCCGCTCACAGGCCAGCTTCCGGAGCCAGCCTCAGATACTAACAAGCAGCTTGCAACAGCGAGTTACCATATCTTGTTCATCCACTTTGGAGGTATACGCCACTTCTCATCCTCGGTCACCTAATGTCGCGATACTTTCTCTTGCATAGACGGCCTCACACAACTTGACCACCTAAGGGACTGGAGGTGGGTTTGGGTGGGGTTAGGTGAGGGGCGGAGGAGGAGGAGAAGCGAGACTCGCAACTTCGCCCCAGCCACACGTCTCTTTTACCAGCCAGCTTACGCTTCCGCCAGCCATCTTGTGCGCACACCTTGTTTTCCAGGCTTTGCCGCAGCGTCCACCCCACCTCCATTGTCCTGCTTCACCTCCCTCTTACGTTACATGCCTCGTTGTCCCCTCCCCTTCCAGTTCCGGCGCCCCAGACCCACAGGGTGCGGCCCCCTCTACGCTCTTTGCTTCACCCAGCTCACAGGCCAGCCCCCAGTGCCAGCCTCAGACACTAGCAGCAGCTCGCATCAGCGAGCTACCAAAGTTTGCTCATCAACGTTGGCGGGGCACGTTATTTTGTTTTATCCTCTGTCACCTGAGGCCGCGACACTTCTCATGCATAGACGTCCTCACACAACTTGCCTGACCACCTAAAGGATTGGGGGTGGGTTCGGGCGGGGACTGGGATGCGAGGGGGGGCGGTGGTGGAGGAGAAGAGAGACTCGCAACTTTCGTGCCAGCCGCACGTCTCTTGTCCATACAGTGCAGCCCACTGGCCAGCCAAGATTCTGGCCAGCCACTAATCAATTGCCATCCAAACCCTGCTTGGTTCTTTCCTTGATTTACCGAGGCAGCAGGTACTAGTGAATTTTAAGCGGCCCAGCTTATACAGTCGGGGTCCTGAAGAAGGAACCCTTTTGGTTGGGGAGGGGCTCCGTGTTCATTAATTGTTTCACACCTCGCCTAAGGTTTCCCTTCAGTTTTCGGTGGGAAGTCGAACTTTAACTTACGAAACAAGGGGCCTCGTTCCTTATTTAGGGTTCCTTAGGTCAAGGCCTCGACTGTATCACAATACTTTTTATTTATCTGCGCACTTCGGTACCATTGCTGTTTCCCTGCCCTACCTGGCGGGCGCCTGCTCTTAGCGCCCTGCTGCGCCGCGCCTTTTTCTTCCCTCCTTCTTACACGCGGCGCCCGCCAGGCATTGCGCCAAGTCGGGCTTCTACATATTTTTCAGCTGCCAACCGCCACAGCTTGCAGTTTAGGCTGGCCTCATGTAAATTAGCCTGGCGAAGGACCCAACCATATGCAGTTGCGAGTACCGCAATTGTGGATATCTTATCCGGTGGCGCTCCCTATGGGGCCGAGAACCGTATGAGGGGTGTGCCGGACTCTGGCGGGGTACACAACGCAAAGGAATACGATAAGTCGAATTACGAGAGACTGAGCGCGGGTGAGTCAGAGCGCGAGTGAGTCTGAGTGTGAATGAGTCTGCGTGCGAACATATTTGCGTGGATGCGATCATGGCTACGCCTAGTGTAAATGTATATGAATGCGAATGGTTCAGGCATGCCTGTCCGAACACTCGTGACAATGAGCGTGGCCGCCGCAGGCAGCTTCCGCGGGAACCCCGACGGCAGCGCCCGCGCGCCGCGACGCCCATGTCGGCACGCCCCTCACGAGCATCGCACCCGCTTCCGTCCCTTCTTTTCCTCCCTCTTTGCCTGCGCACTCCAAAACATCAAGGCTGCGGGAACAGCGCAGCGTGGAGTCCCCGCGACGCGCGCAGGTCGCCTTGAAGGGGTCCCAGCGACGCGCGCGGGTCGTCCGCTGCGCGGAGCAAAGAGAGCTAGCTGGCTGGCTGACAGCGGGCAAGGCTCTGGTCGCCAGGCAGAGCGACGACGGGCGAGCGAGGCGCCGGGCAGGACGCAGCACGGAGTTCCCACGACGCGCGCTGGTCGCCCCGGGAGGGTCCCAGCGACGCGCGCGGGTCGCCCGCGGCGCGAGGCCAGACAAGTAGTTGGGCAGTCGAGAGAAGGCGCGGCTCGTGCGGGGCGCTCCTCAGGTCAGGCCTCGCGGATAAATTCGGTGAAGCCGAGCTCCCTGGCGAGGGCCGTCGCCTCCCTTCTGCACCGCTTCGTGCGCGCCGCAAACTGCTCCAGCTGCTTTCGCAAGCCCTCCGGCGGCCCTGCCAGGAAGAACTCGATGCGCGGCGCCCGCATGAGCAGGAGGTCCTCGTGGCGCGTGGCGCGCGAGAGCAGCACATAGAGCTCCAGCCACCAGTCGTCGTCCTCCTTCTTGCCGTTCCCGACCTCGTGGCGGCCGCAGTCCAGGATCACGCCTGGGCGACGTCGGCCAGGGGAGCAGCGCGCCGGACAGCCGACGGCCCAGGGCGAGAGTCCACAGGATCGAGGTATGGCTGCGGCTGATATGGGTCCACGAAACGTTTGAGGGGTGTGCCGAAATGGGAGTGGAACCGCATGCGGACCCTGCCACTGGGGCCTTTAGTTGGGCTCACTATGGAGCCACGGACCGTGTGAGGGGTATGCCGAAATGGGGGTGGAACCGCATGCGGACCCTGCCACTGGGGCCTTCGGTGGGGCTCAATATGGGTCCACGAAGCGTGTGAGGGGTGTGCCGAAATCGGGGTGGAACCGCATGCGGACCCTGCCACTGGGGCCTTCGGTGGAGCGCACTATGGGGCCACGGAACGTGTGAGAGGTGTGCCGGAGTGGGGGTGGAACCGCATGCGGACCCTGCCATTGGGGCCTTCGGTGGGGCGCACTATGGGGCCACGAAACGTGTGAGAGGTGTGCCGACATGAGGGTGGAACCGCATGCGGACCCTGCCACTGGGGCCTTCGGTGGGGCTCACTATGGGGCCACGGAACGTGTGAGGGGTGTGCCGAAGTGGGGGTGGAATTGCATGCGGACCCTGCCTGCCACTGGGGCCTTCGGTGGGGCTTAATATGGGTCCACGAAACGTGTGAGGGGTGTGCCGAAATGGCGGTAGAACCGCATGCGGACCCTGCCACTGGGGCCTTCGGTGGGGCTCACTATGGGGCCACGGAACGTGTGAGGGGTGTGCCGAAGTGGGGGTGGAACCGCATGCGGACCCTGCCACTGGGACCCTTCGGTGGGGCTCACTATGGGGCCACGGAGCGTGTGAGGGGTGTGCCGAAATGGAGGTGGAACCGCATGCGGACCCTGCCAGTGGGGCCTTCGGTGGGGCTCACCATGGGTCCACGAAGCGTGTGAAGGGTGTGCCGAAATCGGGTGGAACCGCATGCGGACCCTGCCACTGGGGCCTTCGGTGGGGCTCCCCAAAGCGGCTTCCTATGCAATACGCCATAACGACGATGATGGTGTTGATGACGATGACGATGGTGATGGTGATGATGACGGTGATGGCGACAATGGTTATTATGGCGGGCATGATACTGATGGGGATGATGCTGATGCTAATAATGCTGATGCTGATGATGAGAAGAGCAGGAGGGAGGGGGGCAGCGGGAGGAAGGTGGGAACGCGGGGCGCTGTCTCTTCAAAACGAGGACCCAACACCACAGGATGGTTGGGACAAAAGAAAAAAGAGGAGGAGGAGGAGGAGGAGGAGGGGAGGAGGAGGAGGAGGAAGAGCAGGAGGGGGAGGAGGAAGAGGAGGAGGAGGAAGAGGAGGAGGAGGAGGGCCACTGTAAGCCCGAGATTCATCAGCGATATTGCAATCCATCCTCCTCCCGAATTCATTCTTCATCGGCCCGCAGAAAGATTCATTTTCACTGAGTGGGTGGCCCGTTGGAAGAGAACCGCTTGAAAATCCAGAAGCGCACCGGAACACCTTTCCTGAGATCTCAACGCCGCGAATCAGCGTAATTGTTGCGCCTTGACGATCCTGAAACGGACCATCACACCATTCGTGGGGCTTCGACACCACGAATCATCGTGACCTGTTGCGCCCTGACAGTCGGACGCCGTGCCAGAACACCATGTTTGGGACGCTGCAGTTTTGCGGTGCTCGGTGCGCCTGCGCCCTCCTTCAGCGCCACTGTTTCTTGCCCTTTGCCTCCTGCAACCATATCCTGCTCGGGCTGGCGTTCCCCCGTTTTTCTCCCGACTCCGGTGTTCCCCTCTCTCTCTCCCCCGACTCCCCGATCAGAATCCCGATTCCCATCCCTATCCCGTTCCACGCCTTTCCTCGCGCTGTACTGCGTAGTGCGATGCTCGCGTTGCAGGCCAGGGGGCTCAGACGGTGAGCGCTGGCCACGTGAGGAAGGCGTGCTCGACATCCCGATCGATCCACTTGGCTTTCAGTGGTAGCGGGGCCAGTGACAACCCACTAGGTCCCAGGCTGAGATGGTTGGAGGAGATGATGATGATGCTGATCTGGGCGACGAGGGCAGGTTTTCAACTGGGCTTTCAGACGGCAACCATGAGAAACCTCGAGCGGCTGCAAACTCTTAAATCGAATGTACGCGCCGCTAAAAGCGAGAACCGCATTTTGAAACTGGCCGCCCTCCACCGGTGGAGATCTCGCAATGTTTTAAGACAAGTGCGCGCGGCGCTAAGGCGCGAGCCACGATTCGAAAGCAGACCGCCCTCCATCCGTGAAGTTCTTACACATGTTCACACGAGCACGCGCGGCGCTTAGGCGAGAGCCACATGTTGAAAGCGGCGCGCCTTCCACCCGCGGAAATCTTCCAATGTTTTAAGACGAATGCGCGCGGCGCTAAGGCGAGAGCCACATTTTGAAAACGGGCCGCGCTCCATCTGAGAAGCTGTTGCACATGTCAAGCTTCAAGAACAGGAGAGGAATTTTCAGGCGAAGCGCCTGGCCTCCCCTTTCGACGGGCCCTGGAGTGCGACAGAGATGAGTCATTTTCAAAAAAGAGCGATTGAGGAGGGAGGGGGAGTGGGAAGAACGGGAGTACGAGGACAATTCGGAAGGGGAGAAGGGATTGAAGGAGGAGGGAACTGGACGAGGGAGAAAGGAGAAGGAAAGAGAAGGGAGGAGGTGGTTTCCCATAAGCGATGGAGAGAGCCGAGTGCTTATTACATGGCGCTTGTGAGCCCAGCCAGGCCTCGGCGGAGAACAACCCGATGGACGCGGACGAAAGGCCACCTTTAGCTTCCGCCCGCCAAGACCGCTCTTCACTCCCCTCCCTCCCCAGTCCACGAGCCCCTTCCCCGTCCCCGTCCCCATGCCCACCCCCCCTCCTCATCTCCCCTCCATCTACGCCCTCACGCTGCCCCTCGTTTTTGTTCCCCTCCCTCTCCTCATCATCCTCCTCTTCCTCCTCCTCCTCCTTCTCCTCCTCCTTCTTCTTCTCCTCCTCCCTGCTCATCCTGCTCGCTCCTGCTCCCCACCCACTCTGACCCCTATGGTGCTTCCGCCTGCCCAGCCCCCCCTCTTCTCCGCTCCTGCCTCTGCTTCGCCACTTGCGCCGCCCCGGCCCTTTGCCTCACTGCCTCTGCGTCCCCTGCCCCCTCTCCCCAGATGGGAGCCACAGAGGGCACGCAGAGCGGGAGGAACGTCGGGCCTCCCAAAGGGAAGTCAGCGCACAAACCTGCCAGCCAGGGGCCTATCTTGCGTAGGCAGAGTGGGCATTCCAGGCTACGACATCACGCCCTGATGGACACACCATGATCGTCATCTTCATCACCACCATCATCTTCACCGGCAGCCGCAACAGCAACAGCATCGTAGTCAGCAACAGCAGCACCGTCAGCATCAGCATCACCGTCTGCTCTGGATCAAGGCAACCTAGTTTCTGTTGCATCTTCGGGGGACCTCGCCTGTCCCCCAAATTGGTGTCTTTTGGGGGGCCCGACGCGGGCTCGATGCGGACTCGACGCGGAGTTGGCGCGGATTCGACGCAGATTCGACACGGATTCGACACGGATCCGACGCGTCCGACATGGATTCGACGCGCATTCGACGCGAACAGGGCCGCGACGGGACAGACAAGGTCCCCCGAGGATGCAACATAACCCAGTGAAACAGGAGTCGCTCTCGAACGCCCTCGCTCGCCCCACCACGCGCGGACCTTGCGGCGGCCGGAGGTCAGCGGCTCCGGCGGCGGACGGCGTCTTGGGAGACCCGACAGCGGATTCCGAGACCAGGTCAGAGGCTCTCCGCGTCGACCACGGTGGCGAAAGGAGGCCACTCCCTGGCATCGCTCGGACGTGGGCGCTTTTTTCTCGGCGAATACCCTGGAGGAGCACCCTGGGTCATCGAGCAAGCGAAAATACGCACGAGACCGAACAAACATGCACAGGGAATGGACGTCCGAGCGATGGCAAGACTCCCCAACAATGTTTCAAACAGGTAAAAGCATGTTTGAAACATTGTCAGAACATGTTTTACATATTTTAAACACATGTTTAATTCCATGGTCGGATCGTTAGAGTGTTGTTTTGCCATGGCATCCACAAGGCTACTCAGCAACGACGATGGCGTGGCTCTCGGTGGCGGCGGCGACGGCGGAGCTCTTCGGCCGCCTCGCCCGCGGGCTCCGAGGAGCCGGCGTGCGCCTCGACCTCCCGGTGCGCCTCCCGAGCCCGCTGCGCCCACCGACAGCGCCCCTGTGTCCCTGGCCCTCCTCCTCCTCCTCCTCCTCCTAATTCTTCGAAGGTTCTTGATTTTTTTTTGGGGGGGCAAGATCCTTTCATGTCCGATTCTTCTGCCCTGGGTGACGTTGCAGGGCCCAGCTGGCACAGGGTAGCAGCCTTGAGGCCACGGGGATCGCTGAGATCCACGGAGTGTGACAGTTATGCGGCACAGCGAGTATTGCAATCTTGTTTTTATGAGCAGCAATCCGATG
>CAUYUJ010022060.1:365695-395695 GCA_963575745.1 Prorocentrum cordatum | reverse complement strand
GACAGGTGGCACGGCCGCTTCGGGAAGCTTTTCCCGGCCCGCCGGCGAAACCCCAAGCGGCGACACCGGCAACAGTGCCGCAACGAGCGACGATTCGTGGATCGACTGCATCCGACGTGTGACGCATCGGGCGCAATGACCGATGCGATTGCGCAGCGCCCCGACGGTGTCCCCAGGATTCCAAGAGAGGCCCAGATGAGTGACGAAAGAAATCAGCAGGGGGAAAGACACACAGACACAAATTAACGTCGATTCCCGGGAAAATATTGGAACATATGGGAAGTGGGGAGGAAGACGAGACGAAAACCTTGAAGATATTTGAAATATTGGGAATCCTGGGATTTGTGTCTATTTACTTGTGTGTCCCAGGGCCCCTTCCACTAAGCCAGGCCGACTGCGAGGACACTCGCGCATAAGTTTCACGCGCAAGGGCGCGCGCAAGCGACCTGTTCTCCACGCGGTGGCTACGCTGGCGGCCCGCGTAAAGCGCGGCGCAAGGTCGCGTTGCCTTCTCGCGTAAGATCCGTCTCTTCCAATTGCTTAGACGGCGTCCAGAGCACCCCTTACGAGGCTCAGAGGTCCCTGGGAGCTCCAAGCTGGCGCGAGAAGCGCGGATATTGTTCAGAGGACCAAGTACCCATGAGAATGATGCGATCCAGCAGCTCCAAGGATTCCATGATTTCCCATATTTCCTAATGTTCCGCGTCGGCTGCGCCGCTAGATACTCTGGAAATCTTGGAACGTGTCCTGGGCTAATATTATCATCATATCATTATCGTCCTAACCTTGGGCGGCCAGGAACACCTCTGGTAACACCCGAAGAGGCGTGGAGACTCGGTGCAGCGGTGGCTGGCTAGGAGCCCGCGCAGCGGGCTGCACAGCCGAGCACACGTGCGGCTCGCCGAAGCAGACGGGGGTCAACGCAAGCGTTGGGGCGATAACGGTTTCTAGAGCAGGCCTGTATCGGGATGGCGGCAATGAGCTCACTGAAAGCAAACACTTTAACTAAAAGCGTAAGTTTAAAAGCTATACATGTTTGCTTTCAGTGAGCTCATTGCCCTCATCCCGATGCAGGCCTGCCGAAGCAGACGGGGGTCAGCGCAATAGTCGCCATCTGTTGTTCATTGTTTCGCCGTTCAGCGCGGGCCCCTGGCCTCCCCTGTCCACCCCCCCTCCGTAGACCAGCTCTCGGCTGCCCTTCGCGGCTGTTGTTGGCGACTGGGCAGGGCCCCTCTTCCCCAGCCCGCCTACGCGACAGGCAGAAGCAGATAGACTGAGCACGTGCACGGACCCAGACCCCCGTTCTCCCATCCTCTGGCCAGATGTCGAAACCTCCACAACCTGCGCGGCTTGACTTTTCATTTCACCGTTTGCTCGGTGCTTGTTCTCTTCGGGACCTGGCTCCGCGCCAAAGGCGTGCGGCACTGGTCGTCCGTCTCAGGAGCCTTGTGCCACTGGGCCACATCTAAAGGGCACGCAACCGCCCGCCACTTTGAGGATCTGCGGAGCCTGGGTTATAACGTCTACCTAGCCAGACTGGCTAGGTAGACGTCTACTTTGAAAAACGACTACTTTAAACAAAAAAACGTCTACTTTGAAGAAAACGTCTACTTTGATAGAGGTTATTACGTCTACTTTGTAAAATAATCTGGCCAGACGTCGAAACCTATCACAACAGCGCTGACCGGGCAGGCCGCGAGCGCGCACGCGCCCTGCGCCCGCCTCTCGGAGGCGACGCGCTCCACCCGCGCTCGCTCGCCAGCAGCTCCGCGCGGGCCCCTCGGCTCGGCGCTGCAGCCCCCTGGCGGCGGCTCCGGCGCCGCCCCTGGCGCGCTCCCCGCGCCAGGGAGGGGAAGTCCGGCGCCGATCCGAGGAGTCCGCGGATCTCAGAGTTTTCCTGCTCCACGTCGCTGCCTGTTCCCCTGACCTCTTCCTCGCCCGAGCCTGGGGCCGCTGCCTGCTCCTGCTCCGCCCCGAGCAGCGCCTCAGGCCACGGGTCGCTGCACGAGCTCGCCCATGGCGGGCTGGGGCGCGGGGTGTACCTTGGGTTCGCGTGACGTTTTCCCGTCTCGCAGCGTGGTGCTGTGCGCGTGGTGTACAACGATCTCCCCCCGCTCCACGTTCTCTTCCCGATCACGTCCCACAGGATGCACGTCCTGAAGCCTCGTCCTTGCCTCTTCGGTTGCTCTGCACGGGACTCGATGTGCCATTACTGGCAGCTTCTCCCATCTCACGCACTTCGCCGCCCCCCCCCGTGCCTTCCCGAATTCCCCGCTCACTCGTCATGTGGGGGCTCGGCATCGAGCATAACCCTGTCTCCCTAGACTCTGCTAGCGCCCAGCAGTCACACGCAGGATGATCATCGCATTTCATCTGTCCCACACTGAAATTCGAGCTCGGCTCTTCACCAAAGCGTCAGAGAGAACGCTACCGCTGCTGTTACGTCGTTGCTCACTGATGCCTGATAGCGGCACGCCAGAGCGCCGAACTATAAGTTGTGGGTGGGCTAGTGTGGAGCGGGTGGTACCGTGGGGCGGCTGGAACACTTGGGTTCTTGATGAAAAGCGCATGTTTCTGTTCGGGCGTGCCAGCCAATCCGCTGTCGCATGTTTTGGGCGAGCCGGCCCATCCGCTATCGCGAATTCTGGGCGTATTGGCCCATCCACGATCGCACGATGCCGCACCCTTTGGTTCTAGTTTGTTGCGCCCTGTGGGGCGGACGAATCGTGCCCCCCCGGTGCGCCAGCAAGCATCTGTGGAGTGGTCTCCCGCCTTTGGCCGTTGAGCATTGGCATGCCGCTCCTTCATATTCTATTGGGCCTGTTTTCCTGGCGGTCCTCTGCTCGATCGCGGTGAGGCCCTTTCTCATGTGAAGTCAGTGCGCCGGTTCCTCTTCGGACGGATCGGCGCGCCTCAGGCTACGTCTACTCATCCCTTCCTCCCGCGACGGTGCGGAGGAGACGGGAGGAGAGGAAAGAGGGGAGGAGGAAGAGGCAAGCTAGGTGCGATCGCGTCATTTTTGACGTCCTACCCCTCCATCCCATCCAGTATCATGGCGTAGATCTTCGCTCCATTCGCACAGTCGGATGTCGAGCAGGTCCATGATCCCAGGAGGGTACCCGATGCATCGTAGAGCGCGACATAGCATGGCGTAGAAGAGCACTGCAGAGCGTAGCATGTCATAGCATGGGGTGGCATTGCGTAGTGAAGCATTGCATCACAAAGCATGACATCGCACAGCGGCACAGAACACAACATCGCGCTGCATGTCATGGCATGGCACCGGGTTCCAGGGTAAGTTGATCGTCTTCGAGAGATCTGGGCCGGTCTGAAGTCGCGGCTCCATGTTCAGCTCTCTGGGCTCCCCGGAAAGCTCCCCACGAGGCGGGGCTGATGTAGAGAAACCGCTGGCGCTGCTTTCAACATCGCCTGCTCAAAGCAGAAACGGGCTCCCGCCTGATACTTCCTTAAAACACCGACGCCCCAAAGTGGGGGGGCTTTCTGCGGCCCCACAAATCAACGAATCGGCACCTGATGTGTAATCACTTCAAATGTTTTTTCGGGTGGTTATTTTTTAGATTTGGGCCTATTTGAAAGGACGGGAAACGTCCGCGCTGAAGCGGTAGCACGATCTGGAACGACCAGAATTCGGAACGAGCAGAAGCGCGGAAATGAGGCCAGCGCTGCAGCGGGAGCACGATTCGGAACGAGCGGAAGCGCGAAAATGAGGCCAGCGCTGCAGCGGGAGCTCGATTCGGAACGAGCGGAAGCCCGAAATTGAGGCCAGCGCCTCAGCGGAAACAACATGTTGGCAAAAGAACCAGCGAAAACCCAACTCCCGGGACTCCCGGGCATCCCGTGTGTAAAAAACAATACGCGGAGGGGGGCCAGACATTTTCCGAACGTCACCAGGGGAGAGAGGAGAGTAGTATTCATGTTGTGCAGTCGTATAGACAGGCAGGCGCGGCGATCGCTTCGATGAGCGTCAGTGTAGGGTCAGAAGGAGGAGAGAGGAAGCAAAGGTAGAACGGTGAGGGAGAGGAGAGGACAGGGGAGAGGCAAGAAAGTAAACTCCAGGAGGGGCAGGACAGGAGGGCCAGGACCGGAAAGCAGGGGCAGGAGGACAGGCGGGGCGAGCAGTCCGACTCCATCTCGTCGCCTCCCATCCCCTGCACTGCTCCGACGGGCAGGCGAGCAGGCCCCTTCCTGCAGCGCCTGCTCCCCTGCCCTCCCCTGCTGGGGGGCCACATGCGAACCCTACCCCTCCCCCTCAGAAACCATGGGGGGCAGGGGTGCACGACGGTCGTTGAGAGCAGGTGTTTTTTTTGGATTCCCAGATCTCAATCTTCTTCAAGCGCCTTCCTACTCCATGAACCGACGCGCTTTTGCTGTGTTTTGTTATTCCCTGGGGGGGTCTGGACCCAATCGACTCAATCCGCCTTCCTACTTCATGTTTTTACCCACTTCTTCCGACCGACGGGTAGGGTTCGCACGTGGCCCCCTCCCCTGCTCTTACTAAAGACTGCTTCTGCAAGGCAATGGCTGGCTAGAGAGAGGCCGACGAGGAGGGAAGAGGAGAGACGGAGCAGGAGCGTGGAGTGGAGCGGAGCGGAGGAGGAGGAGGAGGAGCGGACGGAGGAGAGCAGGCTGCTCTCCTCTCCGGCCCGGCCCCTGGGCAGCAGGATTGCATCCCGCCCGACGTGCTCGTGTCCCTGGACTCGCCGGACTGCGACGCCCGGAGCTCGGCGTGCGCTCGGCACGGCCAGCGACCCACCCCCCCACCGGGTCGGTTCGCTGTGTCGGGCGCGGCCTCGTCGTCATCGTCGTCATCGTCGTCGCCGCCGTCGTCGCCGTCGTCGTCGTCGTCGTCGGAAGAGGAGGAGGAGGAGGAGGAGGAGGAGGAGGAGGAGGAGAAGGAGGCGAAGGAGAACGAGGGGGAGTAGGAGGAAGAGGAGGACGAGGGGTCCAGGGAGAAGAAACGTACCGATATCGCAGCGTCCTGGAGAGCCCTAGTTGCCACGGCCAGGTTCGCCTCGAGGCTCTGGTCGGGACGCACACCTGGAGAGATCCGGTGAGCAGCGGTGCCGGCTTCTTTTTGCCTCCCGCGAGGAGGAGGAGGAGGCCCAGGCTGAGTCGCTGGCAGTGCCACGGAGCTTTTTTTATAAGATCGGTTATATCCATGTGCTCGCCTGCCTGCCGGCGTGCACACAGCGGCTCGACACGCTGGCCCCGCGTCAAGGAAAAAGGAGGAGGAGGTGGGAGGATGGGGGGAGAAGAAGAGGGACAGCGGAGGAGGAGGAGAGGAGGGAGGCGAGCCGGTACAAGAGTGGCAGTCGTAATTATGCCAGCGCTCACGCCAGCAGCGTCGGCGTCGGGTGGTGCAGGGGGAGAGGCAGGACGGCGCAGCAGCGGTGCCCGCCGAGCGGACATGCGGCCTCCACGGGGCACCGCAGAAGCTGGAGGCGACCGCTGCCAGCGGTGCGGGCCCAGCCAGTCTCTGCTCCGCTCCGCGCACCAGTCGGGGGCGCTAAGAGGGGGGAGTAGCATGGCCAGGGCCACGATGTCTCCCCAGATCTCTTGGCGCCTCGCCTGATTGCAAGACGTCCTCGGCGACCCCTGGGCCGCGCACATGCCGCCGGCCATGATTTGCACCCCCCCCCCTGGCCACCCCCCGCCTCTTGGACGCCCCCCTCCTGGACGCCCCCGAACCAGGGGACGGGGTCGAGCGCCGATGCAGGAAACTTGGGCGGACCTCCGACAGTTTACGTTCCTGCAGTTTGTGCTCGCCTGTGCTTCCTCGCTCGTGCCTCTCGCACGGGGCTTGCACACTCAGGCAAGGTGTTGTCTGCTGCTCGCGAATCGGCAGCAGATCGCACCACCTGCTGATGAGCAGAGTGGATTGGCACGTCCCAGTCCGCTCTCCGAGGACTTGAGGCCGCGCGTCCTCGCCACTCGTGCACGAGAGGGGCCGCTCCAGAGCTGCGGGGTCGACGGGTCCGATGGGTGCCTCGTCAGCTGGGTGGACGGTTTGTGCCCCTCGCTCCCGAGATTTGGCCGCCGCCGCAGGCCTCGGTCATGGCATCGGTCGGCGCACCCTCTGCGCGAGCGCGCCCCGCACAGGGTGGATGCGCCCCGCGGTCCCGCATCCGAACAGGAGGCGGGGAGCGGCTGCATGCTGCACAGAGCAGGGCGCTGCAGTCTCTTTCGCACCGCCACACGGGACTAAGGGCTACACAGTCGTCGCCGATTTGGTCGGCGTGTTTGTCTTCAGGGTGATGGTATGGGAACCAACGAGGACATAATCATAAAAGCTCGGAGGTCCGGGCGGATTTCTCGGATCGGCGCTGGACCCCGCTGCCTGGCGCGCGGAGCGCGCCAGGGGCGGCGCTGGAGGCGCCGCCAGGGGGATCTAACGCTGATCCAAGAAATCCGCGAGGACCTCCGAGTTGTTATGCTTATGTGGTCGTTTGGTTTTATACTGCACGCAGTGAACTGGACGCCCCCCTGCCGCCCAGGTCGCTGCACAGACTCCAGACGTCGCATCACAGATCGGCCTCGGGGTATTGCGCGTGGCAGCTACGAGCTTCCCCCCAGCGCACCGCCTCGATGACGGCACGGCAGTCGAGGTGATGGTATGGAAACGGGCAGCGGGGTCCTCTCAGATCATCGCGCCGGGGAGGCAAGATGGAGGAGGAGCAGGAGGATAGCGGGAGGAAACGGATGTGGAGGAAGAGGAGGAGAAGGAGGAGGAGGCGGAGGAGGAGGAGGACCAGTGTAAGCCCAAGAGTCATCAAAGATGTTGGAATAAACCCTCCCTCCAAGCTCCCTCTTATAGGCCCCATACATCGGTTCATTTCCACTGAGGGAACTGCCTCGTTGGAATACAAACGCTTGAAGACCCTGAAGCATGCCAAAGCATCGTTCTCGGGATTCCGGCGCCACGGATCAGCCTGAGTGTTGCGTCTTGGCGATCCTGAATCGCGCCAGAGCGCCATTCCTGGGACTTCAACACAGCGAAGCAACATAATTATTGCACCGTCACTGATCTGAATCGCTCTAAAACGCCATTTTTGATACGTTGATCATGGGACTCCGCGAAACTCTTCTAATCTGTTGATGAAACGAACGTGCGCGGCGCTAAAGCGAGAACCACATTTCGAAAACGACCCGCCCACGATCCGTGAAATTCTTGGACATGTTTCACACGAGTGCGCGCAACGCTAAGGCGAGAGCCACAGTTTGAACACCACCCGCCCTCAATCCGTGAAGCTCTTGCTATGTTTTGAAACGAAAATGCGCGGCACGAAGGCGAGAGCCACATTTTGAAAACGACACCCTTTCAATCCTTGAAGCTCTCGGACATGTTTCAAACGAATGTGCGCGGCGCTAAGGCGAGAGCCACATTTAAAAACACCCGCCCTCAATCCGCGAAGTTCTTGCAATTTGTTGAAACGAATGCGCGCGGCGCTACAGCGAGAGCCACCTTTTGAAAACGACCCACCCTCAGTACGTGAAACTCTTGCAGATGTTTGAACCGAATGCGCGCAGCGCTAAGGTGAATGTCACATTTTGAAAACCACTCGCCGTCCGTCTGCGAAGCTGTTGCCAACTTTGAAGTTTCAGGGTCGTACATGGTGAGGAAGTCTCGGGCGAAACGCCCGGCACGCCCTAAAAACTGGCTTCGAGTGCGACGGGGAGAAGTTACCTATAAGGAAAAGGAATGGGGGAAGAGGAGGAGGAGGAGAGGGAAGAGGAGGAGGAGGAGGAGGAGGAGGCCGCTGTGGCCTCGTAAGGGGGGGGGCGCCCCCCACCACCCGCGCAAGGCGGCCGGCCCGAACGCGCAGCCGCATGGGCGGCGCGCGTACGAGTGGAAGACGCCCATTTGCTGACAAACTACAAGCTGGACACTCACAGTATCAGCTACGATAATTACCCACCTCGATATCACTACAGGACGGAATGAGCTGCGTAACATGCAGCGCGAGGAAGAGCTGCGTAACATGCAGCCTGAGGAAGAGCTGCGTAATTTGCAGCCTAAGCTCGACACCGAGTACGCCACCAATACAAACACCCGGAAAAAAAAAAAAAAAAAAAAAAAAAAAAAAAAAAAAAAAAAAAAAAAAAAAAAAAAAAAAAAAAAAACTTCTGAGCAGCCCGAGAAGGGTTATTAAGTACGTCGTCGTACCGCCAACGACGAGTACAAACCACGGCCGCGCCGCCTACGAGAAACTCCAGGACGACAGTGTGTTCGATGACGACCTGTACTCCAACGACCCCCAGGACTACGACGGACCGCAGGGCTATGACAACCGCCAGGATTACAGGGGCACCAGATCGTAGAACGCTGCGACTTGGCAGCCGACGACTCCGATTCGGAGCCCGGGGAATACGAAGAGAGCGTGTCCTCTGAAGTGCCACAGCCACCAGCTGATCTACCAAGGCCACCAAACAACCTTCGAGGACCACAAGTTGAACTGCGAGGACCACGCGCACAGCTACGAGAGCCACTTGCAGAGCTCCAAGTCCCACGCGCCGAGCTACGAGACCCGCCAGCAGAGCCAGGAGAGCCGCAAGCTGAGCTACGAAGGCCGCGACCTGAGCTACGAGAAGCAGGACTGCGAGAGCCACCAGCTGAAACGCGAGAACTACAAGCTGTGCCGCGAGGACCACGAGCTGAGCTACGAGAGCCACAGCCAGAGCTACAAGAGCCACGACCAGAAGTACTACAGGATCCACTTGCCACGCTGCGAGAGAAACCAGCCCAGCCGCGAGAGCCGCAAGCAGGGCAACGAGGACCGCAAGCTGAGCCACGAAAGCCACAAGCAGGACTACAAGAAATACCCGCTGAACCACGAGGACTGCCTGCTGCGCTACGAGGGCCACCAGCTGAGCTACGAGGGCCACCAGCTCAGCTACTGGCGGCACCAGCTGTGCTACGAGGACCGCGTGCACAGCCACGAGAGCGGGGCCACTTGCTGAGCTCCCAGGGCCACAGCCAGAGCCACGCGGACTAGAGGAAGACCGACCAGAGCCTCCTGCTGAGCGACTAGGGCGACGACCTGAACGTTAAGGACGAGAACCAGAGTTCCGAGACCCACCAACTGAATTACGAGGGCTGCAAGTAGAGCTACGGGGGCCAATGCCTGAGCTACGCGGGCCACACGCAGAACTGCGAAAGCCTTCTGGAGCGCTACGTGGGCGACGAGCTGAACTGCAAGTACCACCTGCGGAGCAAGGACATCCACCAGCTGAGCTAAGAGGATCATGAGCTGACCTACTGGGACCACGCGCTGGGCTACCAGGGTTTCGATCTCCACAGGCAGCACTCCGAGGACCGCCAGCTGAATTACCAGAGCGACGAGGACCACCTACTGAGCTACCAGGGACACAATCAGAACTACGCGGATTTCAGGGAGAGCTACAAGAGCCTCCTGCAGAACAACTAGGGCGACGAGCCGAATTTCAAGGTCCATATGCAGAATTCCGAGAGCCACCAGCTCAGCTACAAGGGCCACCTGCGGAGATACGAGGGCCGCAACGAGAGACACGGGCAGAGCCACGAGGACTGCGAGCTGAGCTACTAGGACCGCGGGTACAGCTACGAGACCTACGAGGACCACCTGCTGAGACACGAGGCCCACAACCAGAGCTACGCGGACCACAGGAAGACTTACCAGAGCCTCCTGAGGAGCGTCTGGGGGGACGAGCTGAACTGCGAGGACAAGAAGCAGAACTTCTAGACCCACCAGCTGATGTACGAGGGCATCAGGGGAAGCTACGGGGGCAGCAACTTGAGCTACGCGGGCCACAAGCAGAACTACGAGAGCCACCCGCAGAGCTACCAGGGCGACGAGCTGTGCCACCTGCTGAGCAAGGACAGCAAGGACAGCTACCAGCAGAGCTACAAGGACCACCTGCCGAGCTACGGGGACCATGCGCTGAATTACCCTGGCCACGAGCAGGGCCTCGACGACCACAGGCAGGGCTCCAAGGGCCGCCAGCTGAACAACAAGGCCCACGGAAGACATGGACTATCATGAAGCCGATCGCAGTCGGCGACGCAGTTCAGGGCAGGCTCAGATAGACGTACCACGGTTGCGTCGTCGAGAAGCTGGACGAGACGTCCGCCACCGTCCGCTACTACGTGCCAGTTCCAGCGCGCGGCACTCCGTCGGCCGCAGTAGCTATGGCGAGACCGGCCTGCCTGAAGCCAGAGAAGTTCACGATCTGCAGCGCTAAAGACAACGGTACACAAGTACATCGCGACGCACAAGATACTACGTCTGTTTCGATGTAGCGGTGCACTCCGACATCCTTTGAGCCGCCCGGCCGCTCCCTCCACCTCCTCTTCCTTTCGATGGCCTCAGGGTCAGGATGGGCGTGCGAGTGGGCGGCCCTTCCCCCCCTTTCTTCTGGACAGGGTAGGCCACGCGCCGGCCCCGATGGCGGGCGCCCGCGGCGGGCGCGAGGCGTGGCCAGCTGGAGCAGCCGATGCTGCTGCGAGAAAAAGGGGCGGCGAGGAGGATAAGGGAAAAGGCGCGCAGAGGAGAATGGGAGGGTGAGCGGGGCGGAGGGAAGGAATGGCCCCTCCTTTTCCTCCTCGTCCTCGTCCTCCTCTTCCTCCTCCTCTTCCTCCCCCTCCCCCTCCCCCTTCCCCTCTCTCTTCCACTAGGCCCCGTGTGTGCCCCCTGTGTTGCGCGTCTCCTTGGATGGCCCAGCACATCCTTGGTTGTTTCGTTTTCGGCAATGCCCAGGATTGTGGTTCCTCGGTTCGAGTTCCGCTCCTCCAAGGACTTCCACATATACGTTGCGCGCGTGTTCCAGCACACACGTTCAAAAACTTCACGTTTTGAACGCGTTCATTTCCTGTTCCGCGCGCCTCGTCCCCCCCCCTTTGTGCCTGCTGTGCTCGATTCGGCCCTGTTGCATCCCACGGTTGCCCCCGAACGCGGTGAGGATTCGCCAGTGCGACGAGAAAACAAACGTCTCTTTATATGACCTTGTCACCGTGTAGTCTGGCACATGCATGGGGCAAACATCCCCCCATTGGGCTCCAACCAACGCTTCGCCCTCACAGGCCGCACAAGTGTCTGTTCCAAACTGCTTCTCATGCGAATCGGAGGGCCCAGCCCGAATGGTGGCCGAGTCCACCTTCCGCCACGGTTCGGCTGTTCGGCGATCGTCGATCTCGGCGGCCACACTTGGGAATGTTTAAAGACGCTGGGCATCTTCCTCGCTCTCCTTTCCGGCGGCGGGCGGGGGGGAGCACTGAGAAAGCGGGAGGCCTTTCCAGAGCGCGGCGGGGCTTCTCAAGAAAACCTTGGCCTTCTAAGAGCTTCCAGTGTCTTCGGGCAATCCGAAGGAAGCTTGCCGGAGACATTCCGAGCCTTTCGAGAAGTACCGCCACGTCCCACCTCCCTCTGGGCTCGCCACCGATCTTGCCCATCTCACACTTCACTGGAGCGAAGGTGAGAAGCAGATTGTTTATCGTAGCGGGCACGCGTGGTACGGTTCGTGCCGCATCGCGTTAGCATTACGAATACGGATGCATGTTGATAATTTTTCAGCGCCCATTGGTTTTTGTCATCCGAAGTGTGTCCTTCGACGTCCGCACTCCCTTATTATCGAGGACGACATTGAGCCTCAAACTGCGCCCCTGGCCCACCCGTCTACAGTAAATTCAGCCCGGGACTTTTCACGGGATCGTCATCTCTGACCCCCAAGTTTCATTGTTGTTGAACGGGTTTGCACCAGCGACCCCCGTGTCCTCTTCCTTTTTTTGTACACGTGCGCATTCAGAACGCTGTGTTTCTCTCTCCCAGATTCTGTCCAAGCGGGTCTTCTTCTCCCGCACGTGTCGGCGCATGATGGGATTCCCACATGTGCTTTGGAAATGCGTTGTCCAATTGAAGCGCTTTCGATGCTTCAGAGTGGTGTTCCCGCTGCAGCGTTGGTCTACGCTTTGCTCCCGTCGCTCAGAACGGCTCTCTCGCCCCAGCGCGGGCCACAAGTCTGGATCCGAGTCCTTCCCCGTCGTTGCCGACCCACTGATTTCTCCTCCTCGACCTTCCCCTGGCCCTCCTGCCTCTCCCGCTCCTCCTACTCCTGCTCCTGCTGCTGTGCTTCCTCCCTGTCCTCCTCCTTCCTCATCCTTGTCCTCTTCCTCCTGCCCATCCTCTTGCCCATTCGCCACCACCTCCAATGTATACAGCTCCCCCTTTTTTGAGTGCGCATGACATGATGGGGTCTTCTTATGGGTGCCAGGTCGGCTATGACACCCGTCGGCGGATGTATACAACACAGCGCAGTGGGAAGGGATCGGTAGGAGGGGTCGGATTGTCAGATTTGGCGCGGGCGCAACTAGTTTGTCTCCCCCCACTCTCCACACTCCTCGTGTGCCATTCCCGTCCTCCCCCTTGCTCTCTTCCCCTTCTAGGGGAGGTCGGAGGGATCCGCGCTGAGGTGCTGGAGTGGGGAAAGGAGCTGAAGCTCGGGGCCTGCGGATTCATCATTATGTACAAGGGGTTCAGCTCGTGGTGGGTAGGCGAGAATGTTGACGGCGAGAAGTTGCGAAAGTTCCTTGGTGTCTTGGAGAAGGCCTACGAGGAGCCTCTTCGCCATGGCATGCGAGGGCTTGTTCTTGGAGACCAGTGGCCGATCACGCAACAGTGAGCCTTGCACTGGAGACGGAACACAAGCGAAACGGGTCAGGCCATGTGCGGCACTTGTGAGTGGCGGACGGACGCATCATGTTGCACGGACTGGTCTCCTCCACATTCGTGTTTAGTCAATGCTACTTGGTCAACCTCTCTCTGATA
Organism: Prorocentrum cordatum; assembly: GCA_963575745.1. NCBI lineage: Eukaryota > Dinophyceae > Prorocentrales > Prorocentraceae > Prorocentrum > Prorocentrum cordatum. The sequence goes on along the minus strand of CAUYUJ010022060.1, from coordinate 382,877 downwards.
TGTCGTGCCGATTCGTTCGACGATGGTCGTGTCTGCTCGAATCGGCTTGTCGAAGACGTTCTTGGCGCGTCGCGTGTCCACAGCAGCCCATCCATGACGATGCCCAGGCGAGTTGTCGGGAGAACGGGAGACCACGAGCATACGTATGCCGAAGCGGAGGGGCCGCCAAGGGTGAACTCAGAGATCTCCGAGGGTCTCTCGGGGCTCAGCCCTGGAGGGGGGGACGGGTGGTCGTGGAGCGGGGGGGGGGGGGGGGGGGGGGGGCGCAAGGGGGGGGGAGGGGGGGAGGCGGGGGGGCGATGGGGGAGCGCCCACCGCCTCGGGCAAACCCCGCCTCCTCCTCCTCCTCCTCCTCCTCCTCCTCCTCCTCCTCCTCCTATTCCTCCTCCTCCTCCCCCTCCTCCTCCTCCTCCTCCTGCTCCTCCTCCTCCTCCTCCTCCTCATCCTCCTCCTCCCCCTCCTCCTCCTCCTCCTCCTCCTCCCATTCGCCGAGACCCCAGGACCTGGGTGAGGGGGAAGGGGCAACCCCGCCATCGAAGGGGAGCGGGTGGCTGGCAGAGCAGAGGCGGCAGCAACTTTTGCGCCCAGAGGGCTGCTGGGCTCCGGAAGCGCCCTGGCCGATCCGCTGAGCAGGCGCGGCTCCCTCCCCGGGTGCGCTTCTGCCCGCGCCTCGCCGGCGGGTCAGCGCGGGAGGGCGGCCGCAGAAGTGCCGGCGCGCGTGCCGAGTGGCCATCTTTGGCTCCCCGCCGATCGGGGCCGCCAGCCATCCGAGTCGACGCGGCACGACTCGCGGGCTGGTCCTCCTCACTTCCTCCTCCTCCTCCTCCTCCTCCTCCTCCTCCTCCTCCTCCTCCTCCTCACTTCCTCCTCCAACATTGAGGCTCCAACATTGAGGCTCCAGTGTGTGTCCTGGAGATCAGCCCCTTCGTGCTGGAGGGTTCGGACTCTCCTCAGGGTGCGGTCCGCTTTGATTCGGATCGGTTCACCGACTCACTGGCATCGCCCAGGACCAGCCGGAGCTGGCTGGGTGCCCCGATACGATTTCGGCTCGATTCGTTTGCAGCCCGATCCGTTTCCGATCCAATCCGATGTTGCGACTCGATCCAGATCAGGTTTGCCCATGTTCCCGCCTCTGCTGCAGCATGCTCGCACTCCAAACAGAAAGCATTGCGGTTAATTTTCGTTGATTACATGTGGAGCGAACTTTCTGTGTACAGTGCTTCGATTTTCGATAGTAGCAGGCACCCCTCCCTGATGATGCCTTGTACGGGGCCATGACAACATGTCAACGCAGTCGTCACAATAGGCTGTAGGGTGGGGCGTTGCGCGTGACGCCTCCTGCAGCTGCATGGGTTGGTTAGAGGATGCTAGTTGCCGCCCCCCATCTTCCTTCATCTCCCTCAATCCTTCTCCATTCTCCCTCCTCTCCCTTCCCTCCTTCTTCTCTTCCCCAGGGATGGAGGATGGAGAAAAGGGGGAGGACGATGAAGGGAGAACAGCGGAGGGAGGATGAGCAGCAGGACGGGTAGTTGGATGATTTGGCGAGGGAGGATCAGAATCAGTAAAAGAAAATAGCAATTGGTTGTAAACGGTGGACGAGGCAGAATGGCGATGACAAGGGGAGACGGGAGCATGCGAAGAGAACGACACGGTACGATATCAGGGCCACTCAGCCAAAGACGACGGCTCCAGCCGAACCACTTCCATAGCTTTTCTCACGGCGTAGACGTGCTCTATCCGCAAGGGCCGTTCGCCTCTCCGCCTGGCCCCAGGAAACATGTGAGCTGGCTAGGCGTCGAGGAGGTACCCCTGGTCTTGAGAAGATCGGCTCTGCCCTCGCTGCCGTCTGGAGGGTTCCCCCCAGACCCTGTGCACTGGACAGTTCTTGCGCATTCTCATCTCTTCTTGGCATATAGATATATCTATATATCTGTATATATATATATATATATATATATATATATATATATATCTATATATCTATATATGTATATTCCTACTCTGACACACAGCTAGCGGAGAGCAACTGGATCCGGGACGTCCCAGCCGACCTGTCTCCCGCGCGAGAGGTCGAGATGCCGCTCTCGTCTCGGCTTCCGCTCGGTCGCGGCGCAAGCGTTTCGAGCGCAGTTTCGTCGACGCGCGAGCGGACGAACATATTGCTGTGGAGGACGACCAGTGGAGAGGAAGCATGTTGCCAAATAATTTCCAGATGTCTGGAACATGTGTTAAATAGTTGTTATAAGAATATGTGTTTTTTGAGAACAAAAACACGTTCTCAACATGTGCATTGCATTTTCCGACGTCAACATACATGTGTGATTCGATGATAGGACTGTGAGGGTGTCCAGTGTCGTGACGTCAGCAGACAGATTGCGCTCGCCTCGGCGCCGCGCAGACTCCGACGGAAGGTGGCGCCCTTGCCTAGACGGGCCTTCCTATCTTCCGCTCGCCGACTTCGGGGGCCCGCGCGAGCGGGCGACGCGCCGCCCTCCTCCCTTGGCTCCGCGCGCGCGTGCCGCCGGGAAGTGGCGCTCCAGCGCGGGCGCGGCGCGCTGCTCTCGGCATCGCTCGGACGTGTGCATTTTGCCTTCGGCCAGTACCATCGAGGAGCATCGTTGATCACTCGGCGAAAAAGCACGCACGAAGCCGAAAAAAAAGCACGGGGAATGGACGTCCCAGCGATGGCCAGTGCTCGTCTGCCGAAGCGCTTGGAAGCGACAGCGGCACGGGGCCGCGCGAGAGCGGGCGAGGCGCCGACTTCGCCCAAGCGCCGCGCAGCTCGTGAGCGAACGCGGCAGTGCCGTGCCAGCGCGGCGCATGCATCGTCCTCGCCGCGCCCATCGGAAGGTTCGCCGCTCCCGCCCCTGTGCGGCCCGCGTAGCTACTCTTCCTCCCCATCCTCCCCCTCCTCCTCCTCCTCCTCCCTCCTCCTCCTCCTCCTCCTCCTCCTCCTCCTCCTCCTCCTCCTCCTCCTCCTCCTCCTCCTCCTCCTCCTCCTCCTCCTCCTCCTCCTCCTCATCATCATCATCATCATCATCATCCTCCCCCTCCTCCTCCTCCTCCTCCTCCTCCTTCTCCTCCTCCTCCTCCTCCTCCTCCTCCTCCTCCTCCTCCTCCTCCTCTCCTCTTCACCAAATCGCGGGAAGAGGGGCCGCACGCGCGCGAGGCGCCTTCCGTTTGCAGGGCGGGAGCGCCTTCCGGTCCCAACAGCGAGCTGGCCAGCCTGACTCCCGGTCGTGCTCCCGCTCCTCTCCTTGCCCTCGCATCTGCGGCCCGCCTGAGGGGGGACGAGATGGGGGCAGGCCTCCTCAGAGGGCGGCGGGGATCTGCAGAAGCCCGTCGGCCTTCTGGGAGGGTTCATAGAGCTCATCGGAAGCCTGGAGGCCTTCGCGAGCTTTCTGGGAAGGCACGCACCCTCTTACCTCCTCGGAGGGAGGAGAAGCGATACCAACACCATCGCCATCCGAGCTGGAGGCCGGGGACGTCTCGAGCGCGAGGGGGGGACCACACCACCTGGGAGTTCCCCCTTGCCTCCTCGCATCTCCTCACCCTGATGGTGTTGGTGTCGCCTTTCCTTGTTCCTGCCTCCCCCCCCCCCAGGAGGAGGAGGAGGAGGAGGAGGAGGAGGAGGAGGAGGAGGAGGAGGAGGAGGAGGAGGGCGCGCTGCCGATCGTGCCGTTGCTGTTCCTGCTGCCCCCTGCTGCTCCTTCCCTGGCCCCGCGCTCCCGTGCTCTGCCTGCTCTGGCTCCCGCTCCTGCGCCCGCGGCCCCTGCCCTGTCCCGCTCCTCCTACGCCGGCTCCTCCTCCCCTCTTTCTCTCCTCCTCCTCCTCCTCCTCCTCCTCCTCTCCTCCTCCTCCTCTTCTCTCCTCCTCCTCTCCTCCTCCTCCTCCCTCCTCCCCTCCTCCTCCTCCTCCTCCTCCCCTCCTCCTCCTCCTCCTCCTCCTCCTCCTCCTCCTCCTCCTCCTCCTCCTCCTCCTCCTCCTCCTCCTCCTCCTCCTCCTCCTCCTCCTCATCATCATCATCATCATCATCATCATCATCATTCCTCCTCCCGCTCCTATCTCAAGGCTGCCGCCTCTGCCGCCGACCCCCATGGAGCGACGAATGTTTGATTCGTTTGTTGTCGGGGTGCTTTTCCGAGCATGGCAGGAAGGGGTTCAGACGAGTCTCCAGATTCTTTGTTGCATCTCGGATTCCTTTTGGGAGCAGTTTTGGAGCCTCGTGGGTTCGCTGTTGGGTCTCTTGGGGGTTTCTTGCAGCCTTTTGGGGCCTCTTGGGGCCTCCTGGGGGCCTCTTGGGGCGGAACGCTACGATGTGTGGTTTGTGTTCCTTCTTTTGGGCCACTTTTGGGGCCGTCATGGGGTTCTCTGGGCGGCCTCTTGGGCAATGCTGGGGTGGCATGCGGGACCTCGGGAACGCCGCAATCTTTGAAACAACGACCGCAAAACAATGTGTTGTGACTCTTCAGGTCTAGTTAGGAGGCATATGCGAGGCTTCTTGGGACGTCTTGGGGGCCTCTTGGGCCTGTGGACGCCACGTAGGGCGTCTTGGGGCGATCTTTGAGCAGTCGGGGCGGTTGGGGCCGTCTTGGGTGCTTTTTCGGCCATGTTGCCCTGTTTGGAGGTTCTGTGCGATGCCATGCTTTGCGACGTTATGATTTGTTGATGCAATGCTACGCTACGCAATGCCAAGCCATGCTATGGCATGCTCTGCTCTGCCGCGCTCTTCTGCACCAGGCTATGCCGTGCTTTACCATGCATCGCAAACCCTCTCGGGATCATCGCTTTGCTCGACATCAGCCTGTGCGCATAAAGAGGAGATCTGCGCCATGGTAAGGGCTGGGAGGGAGGGGTATGACGACAGATATGACGCGAGCGCACCTAGCTTGTCCCCCTCCCTTCCATCCTCCTCTTTCCGCTCGCATGCCGCTGTGCGTTTTTGGATGATAAAAATCACCGTATGAGTCACATGACGGGGCGCTCGCGTACATGTACCGGGGTCCTTGCGAATTTGTTTCGCAAATATTATTGGGAATCTTTTTCAAATTAAAATCCGACCCTCCATCCCTCCAAACTCCGCCGCAGGCGCCCAGAATAATAATAATTTCAAATTGCGGCAGCACCCCCAAATTGGAAGCATACCCCCTGGATTTGCCCAGGACCCCCCAGGAATCTTAGGGGCCCTGACGGATTCTGATGGATTCTGCTGGTTTCTGGAGCCCCGTCCTGGAGGATTCCTCCCTGGACGCCCTCTTGGAGCCGTGCCGGGCCGTTTTGGGAAGCCGCTTGGGCCGTCTCGAGGCCATCTTAGGTCGTTTTGCGTCTTGGGCCGTCTTGAATCGGTCTTGGGCAATCTTGGCGGCCCTGGTGGCCTGTTTGGGCCAGGTGGCAGTCATCGTGGATTCCTCGGAGGGCGCCAGGGGCATGTCTCGGCGCCGCATTTTGGACACCATCTGGTATCTGGAATCCAGATGACTGCCACCTTGGATTCCTCGGAGGGTGCCGGGCCATGTCTCGGACATGGCCCGGCACCGTTCGGCGCCGCATGTCCGTACATGTTTCGGTGGCAGTCATCTTGGATTCTTCGGAGGGCGCCGTATGGAAAACGTATTGAGTGGCAATGTATCGCCTCATGTTGAGGCCCAGAATGCAAGTGAAACAGTTGTTTTTCTCAACCAGTTTTCTGGTGACCCCCCCTTCGTGGGTCACCTGGTGTGCTTGCGCCGTATCGAAAACGCATTGAGTGGCAGTGCGCCGCCTCATGTTGAGGCCCAGAATGCAAGTGAAACAATGGGTTTCTCTCAACCAGTTTTCTGATGACCCACCCCTTCGTGGGTCACCAGGTGTGCTTGCGCCGTATGGCAAACGTATTGAGTGGCAATGCATCGCCTCATGTTGAGGCCCAGAGAGCAAGTGAAACAACTGTTTTTTCTCAACCAGTTTTCTGGTGACCCACCCCTTCGTGGGTCACCTGGTGTGCTTGCGACGTATGGCAAATATATTGAGTGGCAGTGCGTCGCCACATGACGAGGCCCAGGATGCAGGTGAAACAATTTGTTTTTCTCAACAAGGTTTCTGGTGACCCACCCCTTCGTGGGTCACCTGGTGTGCTTGCGCCGCATGGAAAACGCATTGAGTGGCAATGCATCGCCTCATGTTGAGGCCCAGAATGCAAGTGAAACAATTTGTTTTTCCAAACCAGTTTTCTGGTGACCCACCCCTTCGTGGTTCACCTGGTGCGCTTGCGCCGTATGGCAAAAATATTGAGTGGCAATGCGTCGCCTCATGTTGAGGCCCAGAATGCAAGTGAAACAGTTGGTTTGTCTTAGCCAGTTTTCTGGTGACCCACCCCTTCGTGGGTCACCTGGTGTGTGTTTCGCCGTATTGAAGACGCATTGAGTGGCAATGCATCGCCTCATGTTGAGGCCCAGAATGCAAGTGAAACAGTTGTTTTTCTCAACCAGTTTTCTGGTGACCCACCCCTTTCGTGGGTCACCTGACGTATTGAATGGCAGCGCATCGCCTCATGACGAGGCCCAATATGCAAGTGAAACAAGTTTTTTTTCTCAACCAGTTTTCTGGTGGCCCACCCCTTCGTGGGTCACCTGGTGTGCATGCGCCGTATGGCAAACGTATTGAGTGGCAGCGCATCGCCTCATGACGAGGCCCAGAATGCAAGTGAAACAATTGTTTGTTCTCAACCAGTTTTCTGGTGACCCACCTCTTCGTGGGTCACCTGGTGTGTTTGCGCTGCAAGGAAAACGCATTGAGTGGCAATGCGTCGCCTCATGCTACGGCCCAGAATGCAAGTGAAACAATTGGTTTTTCTCAACTAGTTTTCTGGTGACCCACCCCTTCGTGGGTCACCTGGTGTGCTTGCGCCGTATGGAACGTATGGGAAACGTATTAGGTGGCAGCGCGTCGCCTCATATTCATGCCCAGACTGCAAGTGAAGCAGTTGGTTTTTCTCAACCAGTTGCTGGTGACCCACCCCTTCGTGGGTCACCTGGTGTGCTTGCGCCGCATGGCAAACGTATTGAGTGGCAATGCCTCGCCTCATGTTGAGGCCCAGAATGCAAGTGAAACAGTTGGTTTTTCTCAACCAGTTTTCTGGTGACCCACCCCTTCGTGGGTCACCTGGTGTGCTTGCGCCGCATGGAAAACTATTGAGTGGCAGTGCTTCGTCTCATGTTGAGGTTCAGAATGCAAGTGAAACAATTGGTTTTTCTCAACCAGTTTTCTGGTGACCCACCCCTTCGTGGGTCACTTGGTGTGATTGCGCCGCATGGAAAACGTATTAGGTGGCAATGCCTCGCCTCATGTTGAGGCCCGGACTGCAAGTGACATACTTGGTTTTTCTCAACCAGTTTTCTGGTGACCCACCCCTTCGTGGGTCACCTGGTGCGCTTGCGCCGTATCGAAAACGCATTGAGTGGCAGTGCTTCGCCTCATGTTGAGGCCCAGAATGCAAGAGAAACGATTTGTTTTTCTCAACCAGTTTTCTGGTGACCCACCCCTTCGTGGGTCACCTGGTGTGCTTGCGCCGCCTGGAAACGTATTGAGTGGTAGTGCCTCGCCTCATGTTGAGGCCCAGAATGCAAGTGAGACCATTGGTTTTTCCCAACCAGTTCTCTGGTGACCCACCCCTTCGTGGGTCATCTGGTGTGCTTGCGCCGTATGGAAAACGCATTCAGTGGCAATGCCCATGACGCAAGTGAAACAATTGGTTTTTCTCAACCAGTTTTCTGGTGACCCACCCCTTTCGTGGGTCACCTGGTGTGCTTGCGCCGCATGGAATACGTATTGAGTGGCAGTGTTTCGTCTCATGTTGAGGCCCGGAATGCAAATGAACCAATTGGTTTTTCTCAACCAGTTTTCTGGTGACCCACCCCTTCGTGGGTCACCTGATGTGCTTGTGCCGTATGGCAAACACCTGACGAGGCCCAAGATGCAGGTGAAACAATATGTTTTTCTCAACCAGTTTTCTGGTGACCCACCTCTTCGTGGGCCCCCTGGTGTGCTTGCGCCGTACGGAAAACGTATTGAGTGGCAATGCATCGCCTCATGTTGAGGCCCAGAATGCAAGTGAAGCAATTGGTTATCCTCAACCAGTTGTCTGGTGACCCACCCCTTCGTGGGTCACCCGGTGTGTTTGCGCCGTATGGAAAAAAAGTGTTGAGTGGCAATGCGTCGCCTCATGTTGAGGCCCAGAATGCAATTGAAACATTTTGTTTTTCTCAACCAGTTCTCTGGTGACCCACCTCTTCGTGGGTCACCTGGTGTGTTTGCGCTGCATGGAAAACGAATTGAGTGGCAATGCGTCGCCTCATGTTGAGGCTCAGAATGCAAGTGGGTTTTTTTTCTCAACCAGTTCTCTGGTGACCCACCCCTTCGTGGGTCACCCGGTGTGCTTACGCCGTATGGGAAACGTATTGAGTGGCAGTGCGTCGCCTTATGTTGAGGCCCAGAATGCAAGTGAAACCATTTGTTTTTCTCAACCAGTTTCCTGGTCACCCACCCCTTCGTGGGTCACCTGGTGTGCTTGCGCCGCCTGGAAACGTATTGAGTGGTAATGCCTCGCCTCATGTTGAGGCCCAGAATGCAAGTGAAACAATTTTTTTTCTCAACCACTTGTCTGGTGACCCACCCCTCCGTGGGTCACCTGGTGTGCTCGCGCCGTAGCGAAAACGCATTGAGTGGCAGTGCGTCGCCTCATGTTGAGGCCCAGAATGCAAGTGAAACCATTTGTTTTTCTCGACCAATTTTCTAGTGACCCACCCCTCCGTGGGTCACCCGGTGGGCTTGCGCCGTATGGCAAACGTATTGAGTGGCAATGCCTCGCCTCATGTTGAGGCCCAGTATGCAAATGAAACAGCTGGTTGTTCTCAACCAGCTGTCTGGTGACCCACCCCTTCGTGGGTCACCTGGTGTGCTTGCGCCGTATGGCAAACATACAGAGTGGCAGTGCGTCGCCTCATGACGAGGCCCAGGATGCAGGTGAAACAATTTGTTTTTCCCAACAAGTTCTCTGGTGACCCACCCCTTCGTGGGTCCCCATGGTGTGCTTGCGCCGTATGGAAAACGTATTGAGTGGCAATGCGTCGCCTCATGTTGAGGCCCAGAATGTAAGTGAAACAACTTGTTTTTCTCAGCCAGTTGTCTGGTGGCCCACCCCTTGGTGGGTCACCCGGTTTGCTTGCGCCGTATTGAAGACGCATTGAGTGGCAGTGCATCGCCTCATGCTGAGGCCCAGAATGCAAGTGAAACGATTGGTTTTTCTCAACCAGTTGTCTGGTGACCCACCCCTTCGTGGGTCATCTGGTGTGCTTGCGCCGTATGGAAAACGCATTCAGTGGCAATGCCCAGGACGCAAGTGAAACAATTGGTTTTTCTCAACCAGTTTTCTGGTGACCCACCCCTTTCGTGGGTCACCTGGTGTGCTTGCGCCGCATGGGAAACGTATTGAGTGGCAGTGCATCGCCTCATGTTGAGGCCCAGAATGCAAGTGAAACAATTGGTTTTCTCAACCAGTTTTCTGGTGACCCACCCCTTCGTGGGTCACCTGGTGTGCTTGCGCCGTATGGAAAACGCATTGAGTGGCAGTGCGTCGCCTCATGTTGAGGCCCAGAATGCAAGCGAAACAATTGTTTTTCTCAACCAGTTTTCTGGTGACCCACCCCTTCGTGGGTCACCTGGTGTGCTTGCGCCGTATCGAAAACGCATTGAGTGGCAGTGCGTCGCCTCATGTTGAGGCTCAGAACGCAGGTGAAACCATTTGTTTTTCTCAACCAGTTTTCTGGCGACCCACCCCTTCGTGGGTCACCAGGTGTGCTTGCGCCGTACGGCAAACGTATTGAGTGGCAGTGCATCGCCTCATGTTGAGGCCCAGAATGCAAGTGAGACCATTGGTTTTTCCCAGCCAGTTCTCTGGTGACCCACCCCTTTCGTGGGTCACCTGGTGTGCTTGCGCCGCATGGCAAACATATTGAGTGGCAGTGCGTCGCCTCATGACGAGGCCCAGGATGCAGGTGAAGCAATTTGTTTCTCTCAACCAGTGTTCTGGTGACCCACCCCTTCGTGGGTCACCTGGTGTGCATGCGCTGCATGGAAAACGTCCAAGGTGGCAGTCATCTGGATTCCTCGGAGGGCGCCGGGCCATGTCCTAGGGATTCCTGAGGTTCCCCTTGGGGTTCCTTAGGGTGCCCTAGGGATTCTTGGGGATTCACCAGGGATTCCTAATAAGCCCCGAGGGAATCCGAAAGATTTCCTGAGGACCCCGCAGGATCCCCGAAGGATTCCTGAGGATTTCCGAAGGGATTCTTTGGGAGCGCCGAGAGATTCCTCAGGATTCCCGAGGGACTCTTGAAGATCCCGCTTTGAATCCCAAGGAGTCCGCAGGGATTCTCTTGGATTTCCGAGGGAGCCATAAGGACCCCCGAGGGTTTCTGGAGTCCGCGGGGATTCTTAACGACACGTTAGGGATTCCTGACGATTCCCAAGGGATCCCTCAGGATTCCCTTAGGATTCTTGAGGAGCCCTTAAGGATTCCTAAGGATTCCCTAGGGATTCCTAGGGATGCCCTCGGGATTCCTTAGGATTCCCTTGGGATTCTTGTGGATGCCCTAGGGATTCCTAAGGATTCCTTAGAAATTCCTTAGGGATTCCCAAGGGATCCCCAAGGATTCCCAGAGTCTGCCCCTCGCAGGCCGCCCTTCACAGGCTTCCATAGGCTTCCCCCGATAGGCTGTCCCCCACCGGCAAATTCAGGGAAACCCTCCTTGCCACCCGCCCAGCCAAGAATAATTTACGTTGCGCGCCTCAAATTCACCCTCCATGCTAAAGCAGCAGGACCGCGCACGCCAAGAATAATAATTTGAAGTTTTTATTATTCTTCGGAAATTTCAGGGTTACCTTGTAATTTCAAGCCCCAGGCCAGCCCCAGAAGAATAATATTGCATTTAATTTTGTTTCAGAACGTATTGAGATTCTTGGGAAATTCGAAGGTAGCCTTCGAATTTCCCCCAAAACCCAAGAAGAAGTAGCTAATCGATAGGGTTAAATGATAATCAGCGCCCCGCCATTGAGTCACACGGGTTATCCTCGCAGCGCCTTGCCCCTTTTTCTCCCTCCTCCCCTCTCCATCCTCCTCCTCCTCCTTCTCCTCCTCCTCCTCCTCTCCTTCCTCCTCCTTGTCCTCCTCGTCGGCTTTCGTTCGCATTTGCGGGCCGATTTTCGCGACATGTTCGTTGCGCGCTGATGTGCCAAGGAGTTCTTGAACACCACTTTTGTCGCAAAGCTTGCGCCGCGGAAAGGTTGCTTAAGACTTTTTGTTCTTCCGGCACCCCTTCTGTGCGTGAGGGACAAATGCACCAGCACGTTATGTGTACACACCATCTGCCCATGCTACACGTCGAATCAAGCATAGCATTGTGACCACAATGGAGCATGGCCGCCTACATTGGCGACCGGGCGATACACAAACAGCATCATATCGTTTGACACGTGCGAGTGCAAGTTTCAGGTTCTGCGTCGGAAGACGCTTTCCCCCATCGGAGGGGACCAGTGGACTCCGTGTCGAGGTACATGCACTTGATCGACGCAGGTAATTTCGTCTCCGAGGCGGCAGCGGATGGAGAAGCAGCAGAGAATCTAGGGAGCAGTGGGAGGAGGGAGGAGGGAGGAGGAGGGGGAGGAGGACGAGGAGGACGAGGAGGAGGAGAAGGAGGAGGAGGAGGAGGAGGAGGAGGAGGGAGAGGTTTCAATTCAGCGAGGGGGTTGGGGTAGGTTGAGGGCGAGAATGCCTCCCCACGCAGATCCAGGGGTACAATCAACAGTCTTACCGACACAGCTTGGTGGAGGGTCAGGTGGGAAGGGGATTCACACATCGAAATACGGAATGTGCTAGGGAGATGGGCATCTGTTCTGGGTGACTATTGGTTTGTTTTTTGAGAGAGCGAGGGGGGAGAAGGAGAGCTATGGCTGTGGTCATGTGTAAAAGCCCTTCAGTGTTTCCAGGGGCCCAGCACCTGCGTTGATCTTTGGGAAGGGACCACCATTGGAGAGGGCACAAGAAGGCGCAGCAGAAGTAATAGTCCATATCTCTTGTCTGGCAGGTCCTCGGAGGGGGGCGATCGAGTCTATTGGTGCTGACTCGTTGCTGGCACCGCGGTGCTGCAGTGCAGCCAGTGCAGGGTGCCCTCAGGTGTCGGAGTACCTCCTGCTCGTCGCGGCCGTGGCGCACGACGTGGGGCACCTGGGCCTGAACAACCAGTTTCTGATGGAGCTGCTCCTCTCCCCTGCCCTCGCCTGTGTGGAACGGTGCCAGCAAACAGAAGTACAGTCGGGCCCTGAGGAGGGAACCCTTTTCGTTGGGGAGGGGCTCCGTGTTCCTTAAGTGTTTCACAGTTTGCCTCTGGTTTTCCTTCTGTTTTCGATGGGAAGTCGAAGTCCAACTTATGGAATGGTGCCAGCAGACAGAAGTACAGTCGGGGCGTTGACCTAAGGAACCCTAAATAAGGAACGAGGCCCTTTTTTCCCACAAGTTAAACTTAGATTTCCCATCGAAGCCCTAAGCAAAACCAAAGGCGAACTGCACTAACATTAAGGAGCACCGAGCCCCTCCCCAACGAAAAGGGTTCCTTCCTCAGCGCCCCGACTGTAGCTCGGGGTGGCATGGTCACAGGGCCGTGCTTAGTTTCGGAAAGGGCTTGTGTGTTTTGCTGAAGGACCGTCCAGGCCGCCTTCGACACCTCATGTGTGGAGGGAGGGATGAACAGGAGATGGGGAGGAGGAGGAGGAGGAGGAGGAGGAGGAGGAGGAGGAGGAGAAGGAGCAGGAGGAGAAGGAGGAGGGAGGAGGAGGAGGAGGAGGGTAGAGCGAGAAGAAGGAGGAGGAGGAGGAGGAGGACAGTCTCGGACAATTTTCAGAGCCTTCTGCCAGATAACGTCCTAGCCCAAAGTTGCCCCCCTCCTGCAAATAATGAGCACCCAGGAGAGCTCTCACGAGCTTGCCCTCAAGTACAACGACTCGTCACCGATGGAGATGATGCACTGCTCGAAGCTGTTCCACATCGTGAAGGATCACGAATGTGATATATTTTGTAACTTTGACAAGGACCTGCACAAGGAGGTGCGGAAGGGCATCATTGCTGCCATTTTGCACACGGACATGATCAAGCACAATGACATGGTCAAGGAGTTACCGTGCGATTGTAGGGTCCGCGTGTGGCCGATCCAGATCGAACATTGCACATGCTTGCCGAGATGCTCGAAACGTTGCACCTCGTATTCCATAAAAATCAGGCGTGCCATTGCGTGCAAGAAGGTTTGATGAGGTTTCTTCTCTTCCAGGGCCATCTGGCCAACTTGATCTGGTACCGTTTCTGTTTTCGATCCCAGTTTCAGCTTCTAGCCTTTGCGAGGAGCTCGGTCTGCTCTACCAGATGAACTCCGACACGTTTGACAAGCTGAGCCCTGGATCTGTGGCGACGGGGGTACGGAGTGTCCATAAAGGTTCTTCGTCATTATCCATCTTACATCGAATTCTTGTGTTCCCTAGGTCAGCGTGCTGACATGCTTATCTCCTGAGCATTCCCCACCGATGGCAGTTCTCAGCGAGTGGCGCCCCCAACATGGTTCCGAGGTGAACGAGTCCCAGCAGAATGTCCAGACCACGCTGAACGCACTTCTGCACTGCGCAGACATCTCCAACGCGATGAAGCCGTGGGAGCTCTGCCGCAGGCGAGGGTCCGCGCGAGAAAGAGGGGGGGGGGGGAGAGAGAGAGAGAGATAGAGAGTGGAAGTGAGAGAGCTCTGTGAAAGATGTGCAATGCGCGCGGCCGCGCATGCGCGATGCGCGCGCCCGCGCGTGCATGCGTGCATGATCTGCTGCTCCGCCAGTGCCGTGCACCACCCAGCGCGTCCGCGGTCGCCGTGGCGCGGGAGCACGGACCGAGGGGGGGCGCTGGAGCAGCCAGGGCAGCTTGCAGTCCGATTCGATGCGATTCGATTCGCCGGCTGGGGCCGCGACCCCGATTCCGATCCGATTCCGTTCGATTCGCCGGCATCGGCCGGGGCCAGCTGGAGTTGGGCCCAGCGCTTCGGTTGCGAGTCGCTTCGGGAAGATGCGTTCGCGATCCGAGGCGTTCCCGAGCTGAGCCGATTTCGCGGCTCGAACTGGCTCGGGCCTGGCAGGCGGCAGCGCGCAGTGCTGGCCGTGCGCGTGGCAGAAGGGCCCCACCCGGGGCTGGCCTGTGCTCCCGCGCGTGGCGACCGAGGGGGGAGCCCGAGAGGGGCGACCGCGGGGAGGGCGCGGGGAGGGAGGCGCGTGCGAGCCGTTCCCAGCGACCAGGGTGAGCGAGGCAGGACCTCGCCGAGAGCGGCAGTCTGTGCCTCCCAGATGGGGTCGGAGTAGATGGGGTCGGAGGATCGCTGGGCATCGCCCATGCGTCGACAATGCGGCTCGATGTGGAGCCCGGATTTCTCACGCTGATGACGCCGATGCATCGCCGACGTCGCCAATGCATCGACGGTGCGGCGCCGACGCATCGGCGGTGCATTGGCGATGCGACGCGATTCTCCGACCCTGTCTACACGGACCCCATCTAGGAGGCCTGTCCAGGCAGGGGGGAAGGAGCGCCTGAGGTGAGCGCTGGAGGTGGGACACGGAGTAGACAGCCTTGAGATTGGGGCGTTGCAATTTTCCACACTTGGCGTTTCCGGCCCGTTTCGGACCCCGGTGCCACCACAGATTGATCCGGCTCGAAAACATGCCGCAGGAAGGATGGGTCCAGGGCTCAGGTTGCGAGTCCTCGCGAGGTTGCAACTTTTCCGCAACGTCGGATCTCAGGGCTTGGGAATGAGCGGTGGAGGTGGGCATCGAGCAGACAAAGACACGTGCGGTGGCGGCGCGGCGTGTCGCTGGAACTGTCGACGAGGTGAGGAGAGGAGGGGGAGGCGGAGGGGAAGCGGGAGCCTGCGGGAGAACTGAGCAGGAGGGGTACACACACATTGTTCATTTCTGATTGTTCGAAAGATCTTTGCTTTTGGGGGGGCCAAGATCCTTTCGTTTCTAATTGCTCTATCCTGGGCCTCCTCCTGGCCACCAGGGGGCCAGAAACGAATAGAAACGAGCACAGTTAGAAACGAGCACGACTAGAAATGAACGACGTGCAGTCGAGGAAACGCAGACACGGAGGAGGAGGAGGAGGTGGAGGAGGAGGGGGAGGAGGAAGAGGCGGAGGAGGAGGAGGGGGGAGGAGGAGGAGGAGGAGGAGGAGGAGGAGGAGGAGGAGAGAGGAGGAGGGAGTCGGAGGAGGAGGAGGGGAGGAGGAGGAGGAGGAGAGGAGGAGGGGAGGAGGGGAAGCGCGGATTAGCGACGTGTCTCGCTTCCGTGCACAATCGGCGCGCTGCGTCGCCAAGGGTCGGGCGGCACCGGCTTTTCAGGGCTTCGGGGGGGTTGCTCTCCTCGAGCAGTGGATCGGCGCCAGCGCGCTCCTCCTCCATCCTCCTCCTCCTCCTCCTCCTCCTCCTCCTCCTCCTCCTCCTCCTCCTCCTCCTCCTCCTCCTCCTCCTCCTCCTCCTTCCCTCCTCCTCCTCCCCCTCCCCCTCCTCCTCCCTCCTCCTCCTCCTCCTCCTCCTCCTCCTCCTCCTCCCCCTCCTCCTCCTCCTCCTCCTCCTCCTCCTCCTCCTCCTCCTCATCCTCATCCTCCATGTCAACGTGTGCCCGAGAGAGCTGGAAGGCGGTGAGAAGGAGGATGGGAAGGGTTGGTGAGAGAAGAGGAGGAGCACCAGCAGATGAGGAGGAGGAGGAGGAGGAGGAGGACGGGAGGAGCATGAGGAGGAGCGGGGGAACGGAGTCAAGGGGATGGAGATGGAGCATTAGAGGAGAGAAGCAGAGGAAGAAGAGGATCATGAGGAGAGAAAGAGAGAGAGAGAGAGAGAGAGAGGGAGAGGGAGAGGGAGAGGGAGAGAGAGAGAGAGAGAATACGGGAACACGATGAGAAGGATAATGATGAGGAGAAGGAGGAGCAGTGCGGAACGGGGACGAGCGACGAAGAGAAAGCAGTGAGTTCAGTATTGATGGAAATTTGATGCGAAGTGCCGAGATGCCCCCCCAGGCCACATGCAAGCTTCCAAGACGCCCCCAACGAAGTCCACGAACTCTTCTGAAGTCAACACTGGGCCCTCGACGACCAGCATTCGATGCAAGTCCCGACCACAGTCCAAGAGCCAGTTACTGCTTGCGACACGTATTCAGTGAGCACAGCACTTGGGGGACGCATATGATGCCAAGTTGATTTCTTTGTGTCGGGAAGGCTTGTGTTGCTTAACCAGTGGACTCGGGCAGGTTTCTCGTGCATGACCTCTATCATTCCGGAGATGAGAAGGGGACGGAGAAAGATGAGGAGGAAGATAAGGAGGAGGGGATATGGAAGGATGATGAGCAGGAGAAGGAGGAGGGAGGAGGATCAGGAGGTAGGAGAAAGGCGAATCAAGAAGGAAGGATGGCGAGGATGAGAACGGAGGGACAGGAGCAGGAGGTGAAAGAGGAGGAAGGAGTGAGGACATGGAAAAAACAGTGGTAGGAAGAGGCGGCAGATAAGCCAGAAGAAGATAAGGAGGAGGGAGGAGTGGTTGAGGAGGGCGTCGGGAGGAGGAAGTAGGAGGACCTGGAGAATGAGTAGGACAAGGAAGAGGGAGGAGTGGTCGCCTTGTCGTCCTTACTCTTTCTCCTCCCCGCCTCATTCCTATTCCTCCCCCCTCCTCGCCCCTCTTCGGGCATGCAGGTGGGCCGATATGGTCCTGGACGAGTTCTTCGCCCAGGGCGACAAGGACGGCGGCGCTTTGGGGGCCAGCGGGAGGATGAAGAGGGAACATGAGGAGGAGGAATGGAGGACTGGAGGAGGAGGAGAAGGAGAAGGAGGAGGAGGAGGAGAAGGAGGAGGAGGAGGAATGGAAGACTGGAGGACTGGAGGAGGAGGAGGAGGAGGAGGAGGAGGAGGAGGAGGAGGAGGAGGCAAAGAGCGCGTTCTGTGGACGCTTGGAAGGGAGAGGGGGTTCGAACGGGTTCGAGCCGGGCCCCCCCGCTCCTCCTCAAGGGGGGAGGGTCGAACCGGGGGGTGGGCCCTGAATTGCAAGGGGAGGGATTCGAACTGGCCCCCCCTCTTGCAACCGTCGAC
>CAUYUJ010022060.1:293195-360695 GCA_963575745.1 Prorocentrum cordatum | reverse complement strand
GATTCGTCGTGAGGTTTACGCTAGGCGTGGGCAGTGGCTCCGTCATTTTCGTTTCCCCGAGGCTCATCTTCACGAACTTGGGTGTCGGCTTCCCCAAGGGCTCCGTAACCAAGCCTCCTCAAAACGTTTCTCGTCATCTACTTCGGCAGTGGTTTCTGAGGCAAAATCCCTTGGGCTCTCGGCTTGCATCACGGTTGAAGATAAGGACCCTAACGTCCTTTTGGGTTATGGCTCCCTTCTACATGATGCTCCGTTGGATTTATCTGATCAGCCGTGTCCCTCATAGGTGGAAGATCCTACATGCTCCCAAATCCCAAGTCGTATCCCGGTACCGTATGCTATTGGACTTTACTATTCCAAAAAAAGGTTATTCCGTGGACGATCTCAATGCTCATATGACAAGTTGCCCTATATATACCCCACGGTAAAACTGAACTGCTGGACCCCCTCTGGTGAACATCGATGCCAGGACCCCAAACATGCGTGATTCAGGAATAGATGCTCCTTTGTTCGTCTCCCAGGGAGACGTGTATATCGGCTGCTAGGTCGGGGCCTTCAACATATCATGAAATATCTCACGCCTGGATGGGGTTTACGTGACATGAGTCAAGCCTTCCCTCTCTTGGCTGACCGTGTATCGAGATTACGGCGCCCGACCCGCTGCTCTCATACCGGTTGCTGCCATTGCCATCGCTGCGGTCGGAGGGTGAGCCACCCGACCATTCTCGTGGCTGATGCAGGTCAGGCCTACGAGGACCTCGATACTAGTGCGATCTACACAGCAGTCCAGGAGCTTTTCGAAAGGGCCCCAGAGGTCACAAAAACACACACTGTCACAATTACGAACATGGATCGGGGATATGATACACGATGGGGAGGAGATTACAACATACCGCATGCAGGTCGCACTATCTTTTCAATGAAGTCCATGCGACGTGCAGTTTACGGCTTTCTCGGCATGCGAATCTTCCGCATGGGTGACGTTTTCTTGCAGCAGTTGCAGGGCATTCCGATCGGAGGCCTGCATTCAGGCTGTATTATTGAGATTGTGCTCTCTCGCTGCGAGACCCTGTATGATGCCGCCAACCCTTCGCGTTTCCGCCACCTGGCCGTAGGCCGCTACGTGTGGATGACCTGATTCTTTTATCTCGGACCCTTTGCCGAGAATGTGTTCGTACTGTCATCGTCTGCGTCTGCAAAAACATCGTGGTGCTTAAGGTTGACGAGAAGTTCGATGTCGTGACTTTCGAGACTGTCGCCCGAGCGTTCTTGGATGCCAGGGTCCACTTCAATTTCCAGGAGTTCCTCTTGAGCCCCATACACAAAAACATGAAGTTTGCCTGGACAGGGGACCCCCAGTACATCGAGAAGTCGTCAATCCCCCCGCACACGTACCACAATAGTCGACGTATTTCCCTTCGACATCGGGCCGAACTTCGGGGTAGACTCTCTCGTTGGCGCAGTCTGTCTACACATCCAGCTTTACTCCTACACATGATTATTATTGACATCCTGGTTTACATCCACCTTGGATACCCCTACACGTTCATCTATAAGCTCTGGGCCCGCATTCAGCCCTCCTCGGAAGTCCAGGATCTCGCCCTACTAGCACTACGGTTGGTTGCCCAAGCCTATTCCCCTGCGAAATCCAGGACCAGCCGAAGCCTCCAAGGTCATATCCGTAATTGCTCTGTGGCCCGAGCCCTTCTCCTACGGGCCTCCGAGGTACGACCCCGCGGGGGCCGACCCTGCCTCCTTATCTCGACGCCGATCCCACATACCGAGATGGGTGGTAAGCCGTGGCACCCACAAGGAGGGAGGAGCCCGTACCACGGAAAAGGTCCCCAGCAGCACCATCCGCGAGGATATCAGCCTCGTCAAGGGGGAGGGTATGCTACGATGGCAGACCAGTTCAATGATATGATGGGCAATCTAGCGAGCCTTGGCCAGATGGCTCAGATTGGCAGCGCATTGGCATGTGCTCAGACGCAGGTAACAACCCCAGCAGCGGGTGGTGTCCCTGCCCCAGCCAATACCTCTACCCACGAGCTCGCCGCGGCCCTGGCGCACGTGATCAAGGCCGCTCAGCCGCCACCGTCGCCACCGCCTACGGGGGTGACACCACAATCTCCAGTGCCGCGTGGTGACTCTAGGCTACCGGAGACGGTGAACCAGCTGTCTGAGTTCGCACGGCCCAGCCAGTCTGCACCCACACTTTCGACTACGCCTCCTACCATGACGACGCCACCGACCCTGCAAACTGGGCTTGATCTCGAGTCGCAGCCGGCCTTCAAGAAGCTGCGACAGGATTTCGATGCCCTCAGCGCCGAGCAGTCGAAGCAGAAGGAGGCAATCCAGTCCATTCAGCACACTACTGCCCGGACTGGGTCGGACGTGCGTGAGTTGATGAACATGTTCAAGTCCACAGAAGGCCCCCTTCCAGCCAGGCGGGCAACAAGACAGGATAGAGATAAGGGCCCTGCTCTGCCCCAGGCTCCTCCACCTCTCTTCAAGACCACGATGGGCCAGGAGACGACCGAGGCCGCTCTCAATATCCTGGGCATCAGCTTAGACCGTAAAGAGGTGAAGTCCCTGGCTGAGAACCTTCCGCTTCCGTGGAAGGAGTGGTGGTCACATATATGCAAGCTCAAGTCTGTGAGCCAATGGCAGTCCAAGCTACGCAGTTTCGACTCTGAAGCGGAGACCTGGATCCTTGATGTGAAATATTATACGACGATTGGTAACAAGATCTACCAGTACCTTGACAGTGACGGCGAGTGGAGTGAGACTGCGCTTCAGGATACCCCACCCTGAGCAGACCTTCCAGCACGCCAGCCTGATCCTCATGTACACCACAGGAAGAGGACCCCGCTCGCTTCTTGGAGTTTCTGGACCGTTTTCTCTCTTGCTATGAAGTTACTGTTGATCTTCGCCTTCCTGGAGGCATGTCTTATCACGTATAAGTTTGGTCTCAGTGCTTCCGCGACGTTTGAGGACGTTCCCTCAGAGATCTCCCAGAACCTTACCTCCATTACCTGTGGCGTGATGTCCAGTTATGGCCTCAGTTGGGTCCTCTCCCAGGTATCTACATCTGTACTCCAGGCCTCCCTTGGGGAGGGTGAACTTCTGAGTGACAAGATTCCCCCGCTTGCTTTCTCACCCTTCCCCCGCATGCTTGGCTACCCATGTCTACTTTATCTTGTACGGTGGATGGGGCCTCTGTACAGATAAGATTGACGTGTGCCGTGCCCACGCAACTCGCCCGCGCGAGCCCGCCAACTTATGATCTCGTGGAGCCAAAGGCTCTTCGTCTGAACCTCCCTTTGAAGTGGTGGGTTTGTGTGTGTGCGTGTAGTCTTTTCGGGTTTAAGCTTTCTCAGTACTAGTCTCGGATGTTTACCCTGTTTTCCTTAGCGTAGCTGTGCTCTTGGGGAAGTCTCGGGCCGTAAGGGGTTCAGACTCTAGGGCTTTGGGTGACACCATCTGCAGCCAGATGGTGTTGAAGCATGCGTTCACGTGTGAACGCACAGAGTGTCTGCTGTATATCCCGCATTAATTTGCCAGCTCTCTCTCTCTCTCTCTCTCTCTCTCTGCACATGTGCGCATGTCTATTGCTGATTGTGTTCAGGCCTGTTTTAGGGGCACAGGCCCCCCGAGCTGCCGCGGCAGCAGACCGTGCTGAAAGAAGTGCTCGCTCGGGCGGGACAGGCATGAATCATCCGTATCCTTTCTACTATCATTGTTGTTGAGGGCAGACGACGGACCTCGGTGGCAAGATTGAGTATCAGGATTTCTCTTCACTATCGTGTGTGTGTGTAATGCGGCATGGTAATTCTAATACTGACACGTATCTTAAGGGCTTCGCCCTCTGCCGCCGGCCCCCCTCCTACTAGTGCGGGCGGCTGCGCGGGGGTCTCCTTGGGGCCTCTTGGGGGTCTCCTTGGGGCCTCCTGGGGGTCTCCTTGGGGCCTCTTGGAAACAGTCTTTTGGGTCTCTCGGAGGTCTCCTTGGGGCCTCTTGGGGGCCTCTTGGGGGCCTCTTGGGGGTCTCCTTAGGGTCTCCCAGGGAGGTTTGTCCACCGCCGATCTTGGCCGCCCCCGAGCTCTGACGCCGTCTCCGCGGCGCCCCCCGGGGCGTTCCGTGCTCCCCCGGGGTCGGGGTGCCGCGGTCGCCGGTGGACTGCTCGGAGGGCCGGCGCAGGCCGGCTGGGGCCAGCTGGCTGGGCTGCCTGTGCGAAGCCCGACGCTCCGTCAGATGGGAAAGGAGAGAGGAGGAGGAGAGAGGAGGAGGAGGAGGAGGAGGAGGAGGAGGAGGAGGAGGAGGAGAGGAGGGAGGAGGAGGGAGGATGGAGGATGGAGGATGGAGGATGGAGGATGGAGGATGGAGGATGGAGGATGGAGGATGGAGGAGGAGGAGGAGGAGGAGGAGGAGGAGGAGGAGGAGGAGGGCGAGGTGAGGAAAAGGAACCACAGAACTAAGCAAAGTAAGCAAGCAGGGGGTGGAGCATGAGCACGAGGATGAGGGACGAGGGGAAGGAGCAGGATGAGGAGGAGGAGGAGGAGGAGGAGGAGCCGGATGAGGATGATGATGAGGAGGAGGAGGAGGAGGAGGAGGAGGAGGAGGAGGAGGAGGACTTTGTCGTCGTCGCGCCCCTGCACCGCTTGGCGTGTGGATCCGAGCAGGCATCAGTTCGATCGATCGACCGATTCAGGGCTGGGCGGTGGACGGCCCGGCTATCACCGGAGCACAGTGGCAGGGTGACCGGAGGGCTCCTGGAGGGGGCTTGGCCAAGCGCGGAGAGGGCGGCGTGGCAGCGGCAGAGCCGAGCTGACTGGGGGGGGATTTAATGCCAGATCTCCGACGATATAGAAAATTGTCGAGGCGGCTTCGAAAGTCCTTGAGCGAGGACGCCCTCTCGCACGATATTTGTTGCTTTTACTGTCGGCAATGCTTTTGGCGCTCGCCGGGCGCGATGCGGTGACGCTCCAAGCTAAGCTGCTCGCGCTTGTGAAGCTCACCGACGAGATAGTTTTAAGTCCTGCCTGTCCCTCTACAGGGGGATATTCAAAAATAACAAAAAAAATAGCCGGAGTGCAGTATCCCCAAACAGGGTTTTTAGACCACTGCGGTTTCCAAGGTCGATTGCGTGCCCGTCCAGTGCGGGCTGACATGGCATGTTAAAACATGCCTCCTCCTCCTCCCTCCTCCTCCTCCTCCTCCTCCTCCTCCTCCTCCACCTCCTCTTCATCCCGAACGGCATCTCGGAGCCCAGAGTTGCGAGGATGTCTCCAGCGTAACGGGCTGGACCACCCCGCGCGCGGCATTTCGGACCCCAGAGTTGCGACGATGTCTCGGGCGAAACGTGCTGCGAGGAAGTCTCAGGCGAAACGGGCCGGACCACCTCGAGCGCGGCGTCTCAGAGCTCCGAGTTGCGGGGGCCTCCTGGGGCCTCCTGGGACCTCCTGGTGACCTCCTGGAGCTTCCTCCTGGGCCTCCTGTGGCCTCCTGGACCCCACCTGGGGCTTCCTGAAACTTCTTGGGGCTCCCAGGGGGGGATCTCTAACATGTGGCCGTCGGGGCCCCCCAAAATGGGGGGGGGGGGGGCCACAAGAGCAGAAAAGAATCAACGAATCGACACCGGAGTTGTATTAACTTGACACGTTCTGATAGGGGGTCTCCTGGGACCTCCTGGGAGCCTCCTGGGAATCTCCTGCGGACCCCTGGGGCCTGTCCTGGGCGCCCTGCGGCCTCCTGAAGCTCTCTGGGGCCTCCTGTGGCTCCCAGGGTCCCAGGGGGGATATGTAACATGTGGTCTTCTGGGCCCCCAGGCTGGACCACCTCTTGCGCAGCATCTGAGAGCTCAGAGTTGCGAGAATGTCTTGTGCGAAACGGGCCGGACCACCTTGCGCACGGCATCTCAGAGCTCAGAGTTGCGAGGATGTCTCAGGCGAGATGGGCCGGACCACCTCGCGCAGGGCATCTCGGAGCCCAGAGTTGCGAGGATGTCTCCAGCGTAACGGGCTGGACCACCTCGCGCGCGGCATTTCGGACCCCAGAGTTGCGACGATGTCTCGGGCGAAACGTGCTGCGAGGAAGTCTCAGGCGAAACGGGCCGGACCACCTCGAGCGCGGCGTCTCAGAGCTCCGAGTTGCGGGGGCCTCCTGGTGCCTCCTGGGACCTCCTGGTGACCTCCTGGGGCTTCCTCCTGGGCCTCCTGTGGCCTCCTGGACCCCACCTGGGGCTTCCTGAAGCCTCTTGGGGCTCCCAGGGGGGGATATCTAACCTGTGGCCGCTTGGGCCCCCCAAAATGGGGGGGGGGGGCCACAAGAGCAGAAAAAATCAACGAATCGACACCGGATGTTGTATTAACTTGACACGTTCTGATAGGGGGCCTCCTGGGGCCTCCTGGGAGCCTCCTGGGAATCTCCTGCGGACCCCTGGGGCCTGTCCTGGGCGTCCTGCGGCCTCCTGAAGCTCTCTGGGGCCTCCTGGGGCTCCCAGGGTCCCAGGGGGGATATGTAACATGTGGTCTTCTGGGCCCCCAGGCTGGACCACCTCTTGCGCGGCATCTGGGAGCTCAGAGTTGCGAGAATGTCTTGTGCGAAACGGGCCGGACCAACTTGCGCACGGCATCTCAGAGCTCAGAGTTGCAAGTGTCTCAGGCGAGACGGGCCAGTGTCTCGGGCGAAACGTGCTGCGAGGAAGTCTCAGGCGAAACGGGCCGGACCGCCTCGAGCGCGGCGTCTCAGAGCTCCGAGTTGCGGGGGCCTCCTGGTGCCTCCTGGGGCCTCCTGGACTCCACATAGGGTTTCCTGAAGCCTCTTGGGGCTCCCAGGGGGGGATATCTAACCTGTGGCCGCTTGGGCCTCTCAAAATGAAGGGGGGGGGGAGGCACAAGAGCAGGAAAAATCAACGAATTGACACCAGATTTGTATTAACTTGACACGTTCTGATAGGGGGCCTCCTGGGGCCTCCTGGGAGCCTCCTGGGAATCTCCTGCGGACCCCTGGGGCCTGTCCTGGGCGTCCTGCGGCCTCCTGGAGCTCTCTGGGGCCTCCTGGGGCTCCCAGGGTCCCAGGGAGGATATGTAACATGTGGTCTTCTGGGCCCCCAGGCTGGACCACCTCTTGCGCAGCATCTGGGAGCTCAGAGTTGCGAGAATGTCTTGTGCGAAACAGGCCAGACCACCTTGCGCACGGCATCTCAGAGCTCAGAGTTGCGAGGATGTCTCAGGCGAGACGGACCGGACCACCTCGCGCAGGGCATCTCAGAGCTCAGAAGTTCGAGGATGTCTCAGGCGGGCTCCCAGGGTCCCAGGGAGGATATGTAACATGTGGTCTTCTGGGCCCCCAGGCTGGACCACCTCTTGCGCGGCATCTGGGAGCTCAGAGTTGCGAGAATGTCTTGTGCGAAACAGGCCGGACCACCTTGCGCACGGCATCTCATGTCTGATGAACAGCGAGGCGCAGGCCGCTCAGACCTCGACCACCTCGCGCAGTGCATCTCAGAGCTCAGAAGTTCGAGGATGTCTCAGGCGAAACGGGCCGGACCACCTCTCGCGCGGCATCTCCGAGGTCAGAGTTTCGAGGATGTCTCAGGCGAAACGGGCCGGACCACCTCGCGCAGGGCATCTCAGAGCTCAGAGTTTCGAGGATGTCTCAGGCGAAACGGCCTGGGCCACCTCTCGCACGGCATCTCGGGGCTCAGAGTTTCGAGGATGTCTCAAGCGAAACGGCCCAGACCACCGCTCGCGCGGCGTCCCGGAGCGCAACTTTTCGAGGATGTTTCGGGCGAAACGGCCAATCCCGGCCAACTCAGAAACGCAAGTTGTGAGGATGTCTCAAGCGAAACGGCCCGGACCATCAAATTTTTGTGAGGATGTCTCTGCTCCGATTTCCTTCGGCCGGAGTTAGCTTTTATCACAACAGCACCCCGTTCAGCAAGCTGTTTGGGGAAATAGTCTGGGGACCCTTTTGTAGTATTCTTTGAATATTTGGGAGCATTTTTTGAATATCTTTAAGTTTTCGTCGAAGATCTCCCTGTGGGGGGACACGCCCGACTTAAAGATAGTTCTTCAACCTGGGCAGCTTTCCTCGATTTCGGCCTCTGGGAGCCCGTGGCCGGGCCGCGGGGCCAGCAGAACGGATTGCTTTTCTCCGACCACTTGTTTTTCCATCCGTGTGTGCTGTCCTTTCCGGCCTCCAGGGCCTGTTCTCGTGCCCCGAGAGGCATTACGAATGGACCCGGGAAGGGGCGGGGACCTCTGGGGCCGCGCAATGAAAAAATATGTATCCCGGCAAAGCAACCTAACAGCGATGTGGAGGAGCATATCTGGAAGCATTCCCCTTAGGATTCACATGAGAATCCAGTTGTAGAATTCTGCTGTTCTCGCAGTCGCAGTCGCATTCGCGATGAAAGTCGCAGTGGCAACGGCAGTCGCAGTCACAGCCTCAGCCTCAGCCTGCCTCAGCCTCAGCCTCAGCCTGCCTCAGCCTCAGCCTCAGCCTGCTTCAGCCTCAGCCTCAGTCTGCCTTCAGCCTCGGCCTCAGCCTCAGCCTGCCTCAGCCTCAGCCTGCATCAGCCTCAGCCTCAGCCTCAGCCTGCCTCAGCATCAGCCCTCAGCCTCAGCCTCAGCCTGCCTCAGCCTCAGCCTCATCAGCCTCAGCCTCAGTCTGCCTTCAGCCTCGGCCTCAGCCTCAGCCTGCCTCAGCCTCAGCCTCAGCCTGCCTCAGCATTCAAAATGTGGCCCGGGAATGGAGTTCTGGGAACTCGAAGAACACGAAGTGGCCTGCAGTTGGCTCCGGGCATTCAAAATCATGCCCAGGAATGGAGTTCTGGGAACTCGAAGACCACGAAGTGGCCTACAGTTGGCTCCGGGCATTCTCGAAGACCACGAAGTGGCCTACAGTTGGCTCCGGGCATTCAAAATCATGCCCAGGAATGGAGTTCTGGGAACTCGAAGACCACGAAGTGGCCTACAGTTGGCTCCGGGCATTCAAAATCATGCCCAGGAATGGAGTTCTGGGAACTCGAAGACCACGAAGTGGCCTACAGTTGGCTCCGGGCATTCAAAATGTGGCCCGGGAATGGAGTTCTGGGAACTCGAAGAGCACGAAGTGGCCTACAGTTGGCTCCGGGCATCCAAAATGTGGCCCGGGAATGGAGTTCTGGGAAGTCGAAGAGCACGAAGTGGCCTACAGTTGGCTCCGGGCATTCAAAATGTGGCCCGGGAATGGAGTTCTGGGAGGTCGAAGAGCACGAAGTGTGTGACTGTTTGCTTAAAACGAGCCCGGCCCTGAGCCCGGCCCTCGCTGTCCGGATGCCGCCCAGACCTCCCTTCTGAGTCATCAGATGCTCTCTTTTGACACCACTAGAAACCTATCAGTCTTCGCTGTTAGGTGTTAGGTAACATCGTCGGATGGCTGGGCGCATTGATTCACCAGCATTGGCCGGGGCCAGCCGGAGCCGAACATTGCAATCCAACTTCTCAAGTGGGTTGATTCGCTGGCGATCCAGTCGGTTTCCGATCGGACCTGGTTTCGCGATTCGGTCCAACTCAGGTCTGCCAGCCTGAGATGTGTGTGTATGGCTTCGCAAGGAGGCTCGAGGCATCGCTTGTGCATGAACGGCTGCCCCCCTGTGGCCCCCGGAAGTGCTCCGCCCGCCGAGGTCAGCCGGCCCAACTCCCAGGTCGGCTTCATCGAGTTCGTGATCGCCCCGCTCTGCGAGGCCCGCCCCTTTTTGGTTTGTTTCACCCTCGGCTGCGCCAGCGCCTGCCGAGGTTTTGCTCGTGGGCTGACGCCCTCTGGCGCTCTGCTTGAGCGCGCAGTGGCACCAGCAGCGCACAAGGTCAGGTACAGGGGGATTGTCTGTAGTCGTTTGCGTGTGTATATCTACTCGCCTGCCGCACAGCATTTCAGCCAGTCGCGTGTCATATGCACACTTGCGGACTTCATGCCTTAGCCATTTCAGTCAAGAGCTGTCCTGAGGAGGCCCCGGAGGCCGAAAGCTGGACAGAGCCACTGAAAGAAAGGCACGGGTTTGAGAGCGCCATACGAGTCGGGGGTTCTGGCCCACCGCGCTTCGGCGCGGCACGCTGGCCACGTCCCAGTCCCCAGACGTCAGCGTCCTGAGCTTTCCCCCGCCCCCCCGCCCCGCGGAGCGGAGCGACGCGCTGTCGGCTTGCAAGGCGCAGCGTGTCGCAGGGGCATTAGCAATAGCATAGCAATAGTATATGCATATCAATAGTTGTTTATGTGTTTATACATGTACATACGTACATACGTACATACGTACATACGTACATACGTACGTACGTACGTACATACATACATACACACATACATACATACATACATACATACATACATGCATACATACATACATACATACATACATACATACATACATACATACATACATACACACATACACACATACACACACATACATACATACACACACATACATACATACACACATACATACATACATACATACATACATACATACATACATACATACATACATACATACATACATACATACATACATACAGACATACATACATACACACATACACACCTACCTACCTACCTACCTACCTACCTACCTACCTACCTACTTACCTACCTACTTACCTACCTACCTACCTACCTACCTACCTACATACATACATACATACATACATACATACGAAAGAGCGTGTTCTACCGCTGCTAGCGGAAAACCGGGGGGGGTCACTACCGGTTCGAACCCCTCCCCCCCCCCCTCCGGAAAACCGGGGGGGGGCCACTATTGGTTCGAACCCCTCCTCCCCCCCCCCCTCACTAGTTCGAACCCCTCCACCCCCCCCCCCAGTTCATCATGAAAAGGGGGGGGGTCACTACCGGTTCGAACCCCCCCCCCCCCTCGAGCTCGAAAACCGGGGGGGGTCACTACCAGTTCGAACCCCCCCCCCCTCGAAAACCGAGGGGGGGTGCGGACAGTGGTGGGGACGGTGGTGGTGGGGACAGTGGTGAGGGGACAGCGGGACAGTGGTGGGGACAGTGGGACAGTGGTGGGGACGGTAGTGGTGGGGACAATGGTGAGGACAATGGTGGGAACAGTGGGGACAGTGGGACAGTGGTGGGGACGGTGGTGGTGGGGACAGTGGTGTGGGGACAGTGGGAATGTGGTGGAAACAGTAGGACAGTGGAGGGTACAGTGGTGGTGGGGACAGTGGTGAAGGCGGTGGCGAGGACGGCGGTGGGACAATGGGACAGAGGTACAGTGGGGACAGTGGTAGGGACAGTGGGGACAGTGGTGGGAACAGTGGGACAGCTCAGTGGTTCGAACCGGTAGTGACCCCCCCCTCCGGTTTTCGAGGGGGGGGGGTTCGAACCGGTAGTGACCCCCCCCGGTTTTCGAGCTCGAGGGGGGGGGGGGGTTAGGGGAGGGGGGGGGTTTTGCCGGGGGAAGGGGGGGGGGGGAGGGGTTCCAGCAGGGGGGGGGGATTTTCGGAGGGATGGGGGGGGGACCCCCGGGTTCCGGAGGAAAAGGGCGGCAATTTTCCACAGTAAAGTGGCGGTGGATCACGCTCTCTCTACAATACATACATAATACATACTACATACATACATACATACATACATACATACATACATACATACACATACATACACATACATACATACATACATACATACATACATACATACATACATACATACATACATACATACATACATACATACATACATACATACATACATACATACATACATACATACATACATACATGCACACATACATACATGCATACGTACACATATACAGACTTACGTGCATGCATACATTATATATGCGTCTATGTACCATGTTCGCAATAGCTTGCCTAGCTGAAGCGTGGGAGGGCCACGCGGCGACGACTTCCGTCGCCGTCGGCGCTCAACGTGCAAAGTTGATGCAGGCTGCTTTCCAGTATTTCTTCGGAGAATCGATCCGATCAGCAGTGCACCGCCGCGACTGTCCCTGCGGTTCGGACGGAGTGCCCAGCCTGTGTGTGCAAGTGGCGACGGCTCGCCCTCGGTGGTCGCAGGGGCGTCGTGGATTGAGGCGCTCCTCGGATACGCGACGCTGCTCACCGTCTTCAGCGCGGGGATCCTCGTCGGCGCGTTCGGCCACTCGCTGCTGCAGCCGAGGACGGGCGCGATCGCTCCGTGGAGGGCGCCAGCAGTTGCCAGCGTTGGGGATTTGGCGCGCGAGCAAGCAGCCGCCGCCAAGGCCCGACAGGCTTCACCACGGGCGCAATGATGGCGGCGGTGCATCCGCTGACGGGCCTGGGCGTGCAGCCTGTGGACTGCATCCTGATCCGTTACAACGTCGGCGGGCCCAGATGTGGCACGAGAGGCTTGTGCTGACGCTCGCCGTTGCCGCGCCGTGGGGGGCGGTGGCATCCTCACGCCTGATGGCGCCTCGTACATGGAGGTTGTGCTCGGAGGCCGGACATCGTTGCTTGCCTCGTCTGCGCTGGTGGCGCCGCTGGCGTCGGAGGCGACGCCGAGTATCGCTTCAGAGCGATCCCGCTGGCGGCGACGATAGCCCAGGCGCGGCGGGACGACGAGACGGCCATGGGATTGCCTGCGCAGCCGACGGTGGTGCCGAACGTCGGCGATCGGCGGGGGAGGCGCTGGGGGCGCCTGTGGCGCCGCGGCCCCCCTAGCTAGCGACGTGAACGCTGCTGGCGTCGCGGGTCTGGCCACAGCGTTTCGCGGCCCCATAAGGAGCTCCACCGAAGGCCGCAGTGGGGGTGCCCGCGTGCGTCCCCCCCATCTAGCACAGCGTTTCTTGGCCCCGTGGGGAGCCCCAACGACAGCCCCAGTCGGGGTGCCCGCATGCGTCCCCCCATCCAGTACAGCGCTTCGTGGCCTCAAAGGGAGATGCACCGACGGCCCCAGGGGGGGGGGCCCGCACGCGTCCCCCCGACCCAGCACAGCGCTTCGTGGCCCCATAGCTCCACCGACGGCCCCAGTGAGGGTGCCCGTTCCACCCAATACAGCGCTTCGTGGCCCCATAAGGAGGCCACCGACGGCCCCAGTCAGGGTGCCCGCATGCGCCCGCCACACAGCACAGCGCTTCGTGGCCTTATCGGGAGCTCCACCGAAGGCCCCAGTGGGGGTGCCCGCATGCGTCCGCATCACCCAATGCAACGCTTCGTGGCCCCATAGGGAGCTCCACCGAAGGCTCCAGTGGGGGTGCCCGCATGCGCCCGCCACGCCCGGTACAGAATTTCGTGGCCCCATATGGAGCTCCAGCGAAGGTCCCAGTGGGACCGCCCGCGCGCGCCCCCCCGACCCAGTACAGCGCTTCGTGGCCCCATAGCGGGGCTCCACCGAAGGCCACAGTGGCACCGCCCGCATGCGGCTCCACAACCCAGCACAGCGCGTCGTGGCCCCACAGGGAGCTTCACCGAAGGCCTCAGTGGGAC
The DNA here is from genome assembly GCA_963575745.1 of Prorocentrum cordatum. NCBI lineage: Eukaryota > Dinophyceae > Prorocentrales > Prorocentraceae > Prorocentrum > Prorocentrum cordatum. The sequence goes on along the minus strand of CAUYUJ010022060.1, from coordinate 347,226 downwards.
CACCCGCATGCACCCCCCCCACCCACTACCGCACGCCCCATCACGCGCTGCGTGGCCCACCGGAAACGGCACCCACACCGCGTTTCTCAAAACTACATATGGTTGGGCCCTTCGCCACGATAATGTATCACTTGGTTTTCTGGGTGGCACGTGTCACACGTGTGCTGTTTCGTACTGTATGGCCCCATCTTGGCGTCCAGAATAACATGGGAACATTTTGTGTTTATCACACGGTTTTCGGGGTGACACGTGTCCCCCGCGTGTTGTGTCACATTGTTTGGCCCCATGTTGGCGACCAAAATAACAGCCAAAAATACGAGTGAGAAAATCTGTATTTCTGACACAAGTTTCGGGGTGACAGGTGTCACCCGCGTGCTGTTTCACCCCGTATGGCCCTTCGTTGGAGTCCAGAATGCGACTGAAGCTGTTGTTTTTTCTCACACGATTCGATTTTTCGAGGTGACACGTGTCACCCACGTGTTGTTTCACACTGTATGGCCCCAGGTTGGCGACCAGGATACGCGTGAAACACGCATTTTTTCCTTAGGCGGTTTTCGGGCTGACATGTGTCACCCGTGTGATGTTTCACATATTATGGCTCCATTTTGGCGTCCAGAATACGAGTAAAGCAATCGGTTTTCCTCACACGGTTTTCGGGGTGACACGTGTCACCCGCGTGTTGGTTCGCACTGTATGGCCCCATGTTGGCGACCAGACTACGAGTAAAACGAATGGTTTTTCTAACACGGATTTCGGGGTGACACGTGTCACCCGTGTGTTGTTTCACATTGTATGGCACTATGTTGGCGTCCAGAATACGAGTGAAACAACTAGTTTTTCTCACATGGTTTTGGGGGTGACGCGTGTCACCCGCGTGTTGTTTCTGGCGACCAGAATACGAGTGAAACTGCTGGGCTTTCTCACACGGCTTTCGGGGTGACACTTATCACCCGTGTGTTGTTTACATTGCATGGACCCATGTTGGCGCCCAGACTACGAAGGAAACGCTTAGTTTTTCTCACGCGGTTTTGACGGTGACACGTGTCTCCTGCGAGTTGTTTCACACTGTATGGCCCCATGCTGGTGACCAGGATACGCGTGAAACGCTGGTTGTTTTTCTCGCGCGGTTGTCGACGTGACACGTGTTACCCGCGTGCTGTTCCACCTCACATGGCCCTTCGTTGGCGTCCAGAATGTGAATGAAACAACTGGGTTTTCTCACGCGGCCTTCGGGGTAACACGTGTCACCCGCGTGCTGTTTCACATTGTATGGTCCCATGTTGGCGACCAGAATACGAGTGGCACGACTGGTTCTTCTGACACGGTGTTCGGGATGACGCATGTCTCCCGTGTGGTGTTTCACATTGTATGGCCCCATGTTGGCGTCCAGAATACGAGTGAACCACTTTGTTTTTCTCACGCGGTGCTTTTGTTTCACACGGTCTTCGGGGTCACACGTGTCATCCGCGTGTTGCTTCATTCTCTATGGGCCCATGTCGGCGTCCAAGATGCGAGTGAAACGGTTGTTTTTTTCTCACGCGGTTTTCGGGGTGACACGTGTCGCCCGCGTTTTGTTTCATGTTGTATGGCTCTGTGTTGGCGACCAGGATACGCGTGAAACAATTATTCCCAACCATCCTGTGGTTTGGGGTTGTCATTTTTGCAGAGACAGCGCCCCGCGTCCTCACTCCCCCCTCCCTCCTCCCATCCTCCCCCTCCACCTCTCCTCCCTCACTTTGGCACGCCCCTCACACGCTCTGTGGTCCCATGGGGAGCTCCACCAAAGGCCCAGATGCCAGCGCGCGCATGCGCCCACCGCACTCATTGTGGCACACCCCTCACACGCTTTGTGACCCCATAGGGAGCTCCACCGAAAACCCACCTGCCAGCACCCGCATGCGCCCACCCTGCCAATGTTGGGACATCCCTCACACGTTGTGTGGCCCCATAGGGAGCTCCACCGAAGGCCCACATGCCAGCGCTCGCATGCGCCCGCCGCATTCATTTTGGCACACCCCGCGCACGTTTTGTGGCTCCATAGGAAGCTCCACCACAGGCCCAGATGCCAGCGCTCGCATGCGCCCACCGCACCATGTTGGGACACCCCTCACACGCTTCGTGGCCCCATCGGGAGCCCCACCGAAGGCCTACCTGCCAGCGCTCGCGTGCGCCCACCGCACTCATTGTGGCGCACCACCCACACGTTTTGTGACCTCATAGGGAGCTCCACCGACGGCCCACCTGCCAGCGCTCGCATGCGCCCACCGCGCCAATTTCGGCGCACCCTTCACACGCTTTGTGGCCCCATACGGAGCCCCACCGAAGGCCCAGATGCCAGCGCGCGCATGCGCCCACCGCACCCATCTTGGTACACCCCGCACACGTCTTGGTACACCTCGTGCACCCCGCACCCACCGCACCCATCTTGGTCCACCACAGTCCTAGATGCCAGCGCTTGCATGCGCTCGCCGCACCCATTTTGGCCCCCCTTTCACACGCTCTGCGGCCCCATAGGGAGCTCCACCGAAGGCCCACCTGCCAGCGCTCGCGTGCGCCCTCCGCGCCAATGTTGGGACACGCCCACCGCGCCCATTTTGGCACACCCTTCACACGTTTCGTGGCCCCGAAGGGAGCTCCACCGGATGCGGCGCATACAAAGGCAGTACCCACAAATGCATATGGTTGGGTATTCTGCCGGGCTATGTTTTTCTCACACTGTTTTCGGGGCGACACGTTCCTGAGGAATCCTTGCGGGAATCCTGAAGAATCCTTCGGGGATCCTCAGAATCCTTTTTGGATATTCTTTGAAATCCCGAAGAATTTTTCAGGAATCCCGAGGAGTCCCGAGGGAATCTGGATGAATCCTTAGGGAGTCCTTACGAATCTTGGTGGGAATCCGTAGGACCTCTGGGCCTCCTTAGGCTAGGAATCCCCAGCAAATCCTTTGGAATCCCGCAGGAATCTTCAGGAATCCCAAGAGAATTTTCGGAAATCCGTGGGGAATCCGAAGGAACCCTTATTGGATCTTTCGGAATCCTGAGGAATCCTTCGGACTTCATAGGGAATCCTTAAGAATTCCGCGGGAATCCGTAGGAATCCGTCGGGGATCCGTAGGAATCCCGAGGGAATCCTGACAAATCCTTAGGGGATCCTTAGGAATCCTTTGGATCTCTTTTGAGATCCTTCAGAACCCATCGGGAATCCCGAGGAGTCCCTAGGGAACACGGATGAATCCCTAGGGGATCCTTACGAATCCTGAAGGGTATCTTTCGGCATCCTTAGGTTAGGAATCCCCAGCAAATCCTTTGGAATCCCGCAGGAATCTTCAGGAATCCCATGGGAATTGTCGGCAATTCTTAGGGAAGCCATAGGGATCCCTATTGGATCCTTCGGAATCCTCCAGGAATCTTTAGGAATGAATCGAGAATCCTTATGAATCCCGCGGGTATCCTTTGGAATCCGTTGGGGATCCTTAGGAATCCCGAGGGAATCCTCCGGAATCCTTAGGGAATCTTTAGACATCCACAGGGAGTCCTTAGGAATCCATAGGGAATCCTTAGGAATGCTATGGGAATCCTTCGAGCTCCCAAGGGAACCTTTGCAGGAATCCCGAGGGTATCCTCGGCATCCCCCGGGGATCCTCGGGAATCCCTGGGGGATCCTCAGGCATCGCTAGGGAATCCTCAGGAATCCCATGCCCTCCTTGCCGCCCGCCCTGCGCGCCACCCCTGATTCGAATTGGCCCTCCATGCTCAAGCAGCAGGGCCGCGCTCGCAAATAATAAGAAGTGTAAGATATTGTTCTTCGTCGGCAATTTCAAGGTCACCCTGCAATTTCAAGCCCCAGGCCAGCCCCAGACTGATAATAGCAGCCAGCGTTGACTCCAAATAGATAGGAGGACAGGAGGAGGACGAGAGGAGGATGGGAGGAAGACGAAAGGAGGACGGGAGCAGGACGGGAGGAGGACGGGAGGAGCAAAACCAAGCAAGCGCAAGCAAGCAAGCGAAAGGTGCAAGCAAGCAGGGGCAAGCAAGAGCAAGCAAGTAAGAGCAAGCACGCGAGAGCAAGCAAGGGGGTGCCATTGGAAATAAGGGGGGGGGGGCCATTGGCAAGAGGGGGGGGAGGGGGGGCCATTGGAAATAAGAGGGGGTGCCATTGGAAAAAGGGGGGGGCTAAAGACCAATTACTTATGATGAGCCAGAGCTCCTATAGGGCAAGCCGATTTGGAGAATAGGCATAGGCGTAGGCATAGGAGTTAGGGGGGAGGCATAGGCATAGCCATAGCCATAGGAATTAGGAGGGCATAGAAATTAGGGGGGGCAACGGACCATTTAGTAGGGTTTGAGTTAGAACTCCTATAGTGCAAGCCTATTTGGAGAATGTTGTATTTAGTCTCGTTTCAGAACGTATCGGGATTATTTGGCAATTCCAGGGTAACCCTGGAATTGCCATACAAGCCACATAAAATGTAGCTAATCGATCGGGTTGAACAGTCTTCAGCGCCACGTATTCATTTCATTCGGTGTCTTGCTATTGTCGACCTTGCTCATGCTCGGCTTTCCCATCTGCCCGTGAGTTGGGGCTATGACCATCGTTTTTCCCTCCTCCCCCATCTGTGGCAGGCTCGCACGTCTGAGGCTCTCTGATCGCATGCTGTCGCCCTTGCTTGCAGTCACTCTGCCTTTTGCTGCCTTCGATGCCGCCGTCCTGCTGTTGCCGCCGCTGGTGCCGCTGTGATCGGGCGCCTCCGAGCCATTGCCAGATGCTGCGCCAAGGTGCGGGCCCTAGCCACTGGGTAGGCGGGAGCCCGAACCGTCCGCCGCAGGGGTGCGCTTCTTCCTCCTCCTCTTCCTCCTCCTCCTCCTCCTGCTCCTCCTCCACCTCCTCCTGCTCCTCCTCCTCCTCCTTCTCCTGCTCCTGCTGCTGCTCCTCCTCCTCATCCTCGTCCTCCTCCCCCTCCTCCTCCTCCTCCTCGGTCGGTCGGTCGGTCGGTGGCGAGCAGGAACGTCGAAGCTCTTACACAGAACAGGGTAGAGAAAGGACTGGGAATGGCATAGAGAAGGCAACAGTAAACGCAGTGGATCGCTGCAACTGCGCGGACGCGCGCACCAAAAAGTGGTGAGTGAGGAGCCTGAATTGCTGCCTAAGGCTCAGAGGTAGGGCCAAGACATGTGTGTGAAGAGTGGCAGCTCAAGAGGGAAACCTTCATTCAGACATGGTGCGGGTAATGTCAATGACGAGCTGCGGCCCATGGCCGCAGCACCAAGGGGCGAATGTTTTTTTTTTTATAGTGAATGGACAGTTTGGCGGCGGTCTTGACCGCAGCATCACTTTCACCTCTCGGCCCTTTCCGCGCACCACTCATCCTGAACAGCAGGGTAAAGAAAGGGGGGGAGTAGATGGTTAGGCATCAGGGTCCTCGCGGCACGACGCAGAAGCAGTGATTGGATCATGACCGATCCCGTGTCGTGGTGTGAATCATACAGTCGATGGCCGCATGGGCAGTCATGTAGGGTTCACTTGCAGTGTAAACTCGCATGAGTCCTGTCGGTAGGGACCGAGATCTCGGGCCCGACGGAGCCGAGTTTCCCGAGCCAGCGTCCAGCGCATGCCACCAGGCGAGAGGGGTGCAAAGGGGCCCTGGTGGACAGAACTGCCAGCAAGCCTATCAAGATGAGTCTCAGGATAGGGGCCCCTGGCTTCCTGGAGAAGGGAAGAGGCCAGCGCCCTGCACAATCCCGAAGGGCATGCTTTGGCAACCGCAGCCCCCACACATCAGACACAGTAAGTCCCAACAGGGCAGGGTGGGGCCTGGGGTGGTTGCAGAGAGGGCCTCCTACCATGGTCTCAAAGAGCCGATCAATGGCCCGAACATGCACGCGCAACAAAACAGTCGGTTTAATGACCCTGGCCCCAAAACGACACTGGTTAATGAGGTGCTTGGAAACACCCTGAAGCCCCACAAGGGTCTTGACCTCCGGCAAGAGCCAAACGCTGGGACGGCCGTGAGCATGGGTGGCATTAATGGGGTGTTCCATTATGGCGGGTATGCCATGCAGCCAGGATTCGTGCAGGAATGTGATCGTCGTTCTTCGTAGCGTGTTGGCTAACTCTACCTGACGGTTCTCTTTCTGTGACAAGCGTCCCGGCCCCCAGAGCTCGTCGCTCGAGCGCAGCGGTCGCGGCGGGCGCCTGGCTTCTGGAGCTGGCCGATGGCGAGCAGCTGACCACGATTCGCACGGCGGTCCAGCGAGGACCGCTGCCACCCTGCCTGGCCGTAGCAACTCAAGCCAGATCTGCATTGACTCATTGCTGGTAGGATCTCCAAAACACTAGATGATTGGCGACGTCTATGCTCAAGGCGCAGAGTCTGGACAGAAATGTTTCCAACAAGGTCTCCAAGTGAGCCAGAAAGTCCCCTGGCCTACGATGGTCTGAAAACAGATGCAAGACGAACTTCAGAGGTCTGATGGGCATCCTGATCGGTGTCCCAGAGAGTCGCCGAGCGCGTTCCACTACTCGCAAAGTGCCTACCCGCAAACGTCCGAAAAGCACCTGTCTGCTTTGATGTAAGTTATCGTAGATCCCCGGCGGGGGATCGAGGCCATTTGCAAGTAGTTATTTTGCGAGTAGTGGAACGCGGTCGTCGAGAGAGGTCGGGTGCCTGGGGTGGCGGCAGTCGGTGGGGAAGAGGGCCTGCCCTCTGGCTGTCCCGCCTGGAGATGGCGGCTTTGGGGGCAATGGGGGGCCCATGGGTCTGCACCCAGCCAGTAGTTGCACGGGTGTCCAAGCTACTTGCTGCCCTGTTCTTGGCCGCTTCCTGCTTGGCAATAGCCCTGGCCTCTAGGCGTTCCCCATCCGTGGGTCTGAAGGGGGTCCCGGCCCAAGCCGCCCTACAGGATGGAGCATTCCCAAGATGCTTGACTAACCTACAGATCTGGCTAAAGTCTCTCATGCATACTTGGCAGCAGGACGAGGAAGCCCAAAAGGTTGGGGCGCTCCTGGTTTGATGCCGCTTACCTACGTGGGCCTTCAATTGCTGCATGGAGCTAGCCTGGTATCAACAATCGTAGCAAAGAAACTGAGGGGGTCTCTAAGGGGTCTCTGGTCGCCCCAAGGGGGCGCTTTCCGAAATCTTGGCCAAATCACGCCTCCACAATTCTAAATGTGCCTAACCCATGTAGGTAGGACGAGAGTGGCCAATGGCCGCCTTGATGAAACTGGGGAAGGTCAGGCGATGTGCCCGAGCAAACTGTATCCACTCTTCAACCGCATCGGCTGACTGAATGCCTTCTCTGCCTAAGTGATAATGAAGCCACTTGACGTCCTCCCGAATGAGTGACGGCCATCCCTTAGAATCAGGTCAGCTGGCATCTAAGACAACACGCGTGCAAGGGGGAGCACAAGAGAGCACTCGGGCGAGGAGTCTCAACCTGGCCACGGACGAGACAGCCTGAGTGGGTAACCTGTTGGAGTCAGAAATCACCTGCGCGGAATGAGTGTGCAACTCAGGGCTATTCGTGGCAGGTGAGGACATGGCCGCACGATATACCGAGAGATGAGTGGTGGCACTTATGTTCTGGACTTTTGGACAGCCTAGTCCAAGTGGGAGCCCCGAAACATAGTACAGTTGATCCCAGTGCCTCTACAAGGGTGTACTTGACCTTCCTGGACAAAGCCTTCCTGGGGGCCACGGTTTTCCTGATAGGTTTCAAGGCTCCTAAGATCTTGGGGCAGCGGGCGGTGATTTCAGGTCCCATGGAGCCTTCAACCGAAACCTGATATCCCAGGAACTTATGGGCCTGCACACAAGGAAAATTGAAAGACCACCTCCTAGAGGTGATAGATGGTGATAGTGCTGATACTTCCCCCTGGCAAATCACCAAGCACATTCTGAACCCCTTGCCTCGAATAACGATGGGAAACTTTGACTTGATATCATGAGTCCTGAAGCCTGCCTTGGAGGCAGCAAGGAACACACATTCTGCCAGCAACAGGTCTTTCTCTGGTACATCGTAAGCAGAGGCAATGGCTGCTAAGACTGTCAAACCATCGACAGAGGAGAAGTCGTTACTGCTCTCATGTCAGTCTTCATCTGTAGGAATCGCTGGGGGAGGCTGTGCTACAGTGGACTGCAGATCTAATCCCAAGGCGTTGACAGCCTGTTTGATATCTAAGTGAACCCTTCTTAAAACTACATTGAAAACATCTGTGGCCCAAACCGCACCTGGCCTGGAGCTTAGGGCTGGGGCCACGAAATCCTTAGCGTCTCTAAGCCTCAACGTGCTCACCAAGAAGGGGATCCCTGCTGTAATTGGGCACGCACACCCTCAATCAGCCGTGGGCTCAACTTTAGCTTAGGAATTAAATCATCTAGTCTGCCCTCCTTCCCCGGCAAAGCAATCGCCAGCTGCTTGATGGTAGCGTAGAAGGCCTGAACCAAGTCCAGACCAACAACTAGAGCAGACGTTTTTGTTTGCAGGGTAGCCGAGAGGAAGGCACGAACAGCTAAGGTAATCATCTCGATACTCCTGCCACCACTACGCCTCCACAGTGCACTTTCAGGAGTGCAGCTGCCATGGAATCCTGTGCCAGGCTCCCAGTGTGCCTATGGTGCAGTTTACACATTGTGCTAGCGAGCAAGATGTTGCACTTTTTTTGTTTTGCGAGGAAGGTAGCACCCGAACCGTTAAACCAGTAAACGATGCCACCTAGCTTGAAGGTAAATGGCCCTACCTAGTGCCGTAATGTTGGTGAGCAGGAGACACAACAACCGAGCAAACTGCTGGGGGCAACTTAAAACAAGTCACTGGGGAACCCATCCAATCCAGGTGCCTTGCCCCTCTTCATGGTTTTCATCAAAAATCTTTAAATCAAAGGAAGTGGGGGCATAGTCAACCAAGCGATGCTCCAAGTCAGCAAACAGATCGGGCAAGTTGTTATATTCTTGCACCATCACGGGAACACACACCCTTTTGCCTTTCTCGATGGCTTGAAAGTGTGCCTGCGTCACTGATACAACCTCCTCATGAGTGGACAAATACGAGGCGAGAGGTCAGAAGAGGGGTCGATGGCCGCACTCACCATCTCAGTAGCACTTGCTACTGCCGTATCCTATGCCTGTCTGGGGTCGGGTGTCCCTGGCAATCTCCTCCCTAGGGACCCCCTCATCTGTCATGAACGGTATCACCGAGGTGGCCCCCATGGCTCCAGAGCTCCTACCACCATGAGAGAGCGGGTGGGCAACATGTCTCGATTTTTCTTTGGGCATACGTGCATCTGCTGCTACAACTCCTTCGGCCACCCCTTCAAGGAATGAATGGTTTTCTTTTAGTTTGTCCGACAGTGCTGCTGACGAGAAAATGCACGAGTCGCATTGCAAAGTCATCCTTGGACAGGTCACCTGCCTTGACCACCCTAGCTACACAATTGACAAGGTGAAGTAACTGACTCAAATTGGCTGGTCCTGCTCTGTCCTCATCTGATAGACGCCACCATACAAGATTATGCTGGCAAATCTGTCCAAGGAGGCTCTGTGCCACTTGGAATCGAGGGGGCATGTGCGGGAGCCTCTGCGCCATCTCCTAAGGGCCCTCTGAGTGCCCCTACGCCATGCAATCATGGTCAAGAGCTCTTGGGAAACACAAGGCTTCCGGGAAGCTTTGTGGGCACAGCCGACACAGGCTTGGGCGGCCTCCAGCACTCCTCTTCCCCTTCCTCCTTCTACACCTCCTTCTCCTCCTCCTCCTCCTCCTCCTCCTCCTCCTCCTCCTCCTCCTTCGCATCATCATCCGTCATGCTCCACCGCTGCTCCTCCTAAGTTCCGCCACTGCTGTCGGCCAAACCCAAGAGTGACATCTCGCCGGAGTAACCTCTTGGCGCGGGCGCACATGGGCCCCCAGATGTCTGAGCGCGATGCGATAGCAGCGGCCTGCGCGCTCGGGTTTGGCCTCCCCGCGCCCCCCGAAAACCGCGGTCCAAAGGTCACTTTTGCCTGGGGTCACTCTTGATTGTAGCCGATGCTGCTATTCCTTGCCATCCTGGGCCATCGGAGGAAGACGCAGAGTGTTTTTTTTCCATGCCCGCCTGCCCATCTCACAGTTTCTGCTGTGTGCGCGCAGCAAACCAACATTAACAGCACAACGCACGTACAGAAAACGTGGAACATAGTACCGAGCATGTGTCAAAAAAATCTTGAAGTTTAAAGGATAGCCTTTGTGAAGTCCCGTGCGTTTGCGTTTTTACTATACATACATACATACGTACGTACATACATACATACATACATACATACATACGTAAACGAAGATCGAAGGTCTGCGTCCAGCTCTTCCCCCAGCTGGACGGACTTGCCGACAACCTCGGCCGCAACATCTGCAAGTGGAACGAGACGTGGCAGGCCGAGGCCAACCCCGACCAGGCGCCCACTGTCGTGCTTGTCGTGCTGGTCGTGGTCGTCGACGTGATCGCGTTTGTGTCCGTCGTCGCCGCCCCGCCCGCCCGATACCCCCCCCTCCCCCATTCTTCCCACCCGCTTCCTCTCCTCCCTCTCCTCCCTCCTCCTCGTCCCTAACCCTTTCCCTCCCCCTGCCCGCTCTCCCATCCCTTCCGTCCTCCTCGTGTTCCTTATCCTCGCCGCCATCCCCTTCCCGCCCCTCCCCTCCTCACAATCTCCTCCTCCTCCTCCTCCTCCTCCTCCTCCTCCCCGATTCCGTGTACCTCAACTCCCTAGTGAAGATGTTGCGGGCGCCCGCTCGCATCAACGAGATTGGCCGCATGACAACTTGCCGGGGCATGGGCGTCACCACCTTTAGATTGGCGGCTGATTTCAGAGATGGCCTGAAAGAACTCGTGTAAACAAGTTGGGCCTGCAGGTAGCACCCGAATCCGTGTATTACACCCCCCTTGTGAAGTCGCTGTACGCGCCTGCCTGCATCGACAGAGTTCGCGAGGTTCGAGGCGGCCGCGCATAACGCCAACTAGAAGGAACCGTAATGATCAGCATCGCTCTCGCGTCGGCCGCTGCGTAGGCGTCCGTACCGAAAGCCAGCTTCGAGCCGAGCGCCTTCTTTGACGGTTTCGGCTCGCCCCCCAGGTATTCGCATGCTTTCTCCTTGTCCTCCTCCTCTTCGTCGTCCTCCTCCTCCTCCCTCTCCTACTCATCACCCTCCTTCTGCACTTCCTCTTCCTCCGCAAACTCTTCTCCTCCCAACCTGCTCTGTACCCGTCTTCCTGCTGCCGCTCGGGTTGCCGAGCCAAGTCCGACCCCGGGCTTGCCCCCAGGCTCGTGGCCGCCATGTTCCACGCTGGTTGCAGGGCATGGTCTTCACTTTGCGTTAGAAAAGCGATCTAGGCTGACGTGCCGAAGATGGCTCGGAATTTGGACGCCTTTGATGGAGGCGTTTGTGATGGTGCCCCCCTTGGACACATGGCGGTGAAGTTCCGTCCCCGCACCTGATCATCCTGATGTCCAGCCTGTTGGCATTGAGGATAGTGGATTGGCAGAAGCTGCCTCTGATTTCGGCATCGCCTCCAGCCTTGACAGTGAACGTGCAAGCCGACAGCGGCCCCGACATTGTGATGGTACAGTCAAGACGCTGAAGTTATTGTGCACGATGGTGAGTGGGACGGTGCTGGAAGAGCTGAAGTCAATGTTTCAAGCGTTCCAAACTCATTGGCGCCCCATCTTCGCAGCTCAAGAAATCCCCGCTGATGATACTCATGTTTTCCTCTCCTCGGTTCGCCCTCGCTGCCCCCACTCGAGCTTTCAAACGTGCCAAACCCAGTGCCCCTGGCCCAGATCGTTTGCCATATGCAGCCTGGCTGCCACATCCAGAGGTCACTAGCATGTCAGCTCGTGTTCTAGAACGCGTCTGCTCAGGGGGATTCCTCCCGCTCGAGGCTGATCGATCCTTGGTTGAGTTCTTGCCCACTGGAGAAGAGGACGATAATTCTGCGCGCGCCACCCGTCCTTCCAGAATTTGCGGCCGCTCAGCCTGAAGAGTTTGGACATCAGAGCGATCAGCTCAGCCATCAACCATACCACCGGGTCGCTCGTGGCAGACAGGGCCCAGCAGTTTCAGCACGGGTCCATCCAGGGTGGCAGTTCTGTGTGGAGCATCTCACTGCTTGGTGCCGAGGCCCGCCGAGCAGGACGGATGGATTGAGGCGCCTCCGGCCGCCCTCTGGCTGACCTGGAAAGCCGCGCTCCGCAGCCTCTCTCGGGTTTGGCTCGACCTTACCCTGGCCCACTGTGAGGGTCCTCTTGGGGTCCGCTGGGCCAGCCGTGCCATGCATGCTGCTTCAATCACGTTTGCTAGGCTCGGCGATATGGATCTTGCACCCGTGTGTGAATTTTGCCAGCGGCGTGCTGCAAGGATACTCTCTTTACCGGAGCCTCTTGGCGTTCGCCATGGACCCCTTCCCCGTCACCTCCGAAGTGCCTTCCTCTCCCCGACCTTGGCGTAGCACGCGCGCGTGCTGATGGCGCAGGGCTTGTGTTGCTCTGTGCACCCCTGCTCGCTCTCATAGCCGAAACGTTTTGCTTCGCCGACGAATTAGTGCTGCTTCGGTGGCAGATGTTGAGTTGTGTTGCAGCTTCTCTGTGGGCCCGCTGTCCGACCCTGCCATTGAAACAACTCGTGACGACCTGTCCTGTGCTTCTTCCCGCTGGAAGGTCCTCCAAGCTCCAGGCGCAGCGAAGTATCTCGTGACGTGGGTCAGATCGGAGGCCACGAACGCAATGCAGTGGCAGGAACTAAGTGAGAAGTGGTGGTCACTCACTCATCTTGCCCACCTCTCTTGTGCCCCTCCCTCTGCTTTCATTGTTCTGTACTCGAACTCCATCTTGTCCGCCCTCGATGCTGTAACTCAGCTATTCCATCCGGTGGCCGCTTGATCAAGCGAGAGGTGCGTGGGCTCCACACGTGCTATCCACCGCCGCCAAGCTCTTTGAAGAACATCGGCATCCTTTCTTTTCGGCTGTGGTGTCTTGGCGGCGGTTCCGGCTCCATAGTTGCTCTGTTTTGCGCCTCTCTGTGGCGCACCCGTTTCACGGCCGCGTCTGGATGGAGGCAGGGCTTAGAGCGTCTGGAAGAGGCGGTAGATCAGGCTTTCCCAATACAAAGAACTGGTGCCCAACACTCGGCTCCATCTTGGTGGTCGGAACCACAGCCCGTCGCTCCAAGATTCGCATGACGCATGCATTGCAAAACCGCTGCGTCTCTACAGCACACGCATTGCTTCTGCAGCTGTCCAGCGCGCTGCCATTCGGTTAGGGGGTGGGCGAGGTCGCTCGTGTCAAGGCGCCGGAAGATCGAGGACGACCTCGGGTGCAGTGCGCAGCGGCGCTCAAGATCATTCGAGCCTTTTTATCCTCATGAGTTTGCTGACACCTTGCGTCGGCGGCCCAAAAGATGGCACCGGCATTTAAGACTCCCTCGGGATCTGGAGGATAGATAGTTATTTCTGCAGTCGGTCTACGCAAATTCAAGCCTGCCCTGAGGTGGTGCACCATCCAGACAGTTGAACCTGAGCTATTGTCAATCGCTTGCATGTGTCGGCTTGCTCCAGATCGTGTTTCGTTGATCGCCCGAGCTGTATCGTCAGCATCCAACAGTAGTTAACATGCCCGCATTTTGTTGGAGCTGGTTGCTAATCCTGCGCGCCCACTGAGTAGGGATGTGTTGAATCGGTTGCTGGGCACCCAGGTCAGCAATGTTTCGGCTATGTCGTTCGTTCGTTCACCATTGCCGTCTACATACATATGGTTACATCTGCATGTGCGAATACATATTTACACATCTAAGTAGACATGTATACATACATACATGCATGCATGCATGCATGCATGCATCCATGTATGCATTAATGCATGCATACATGCACTCGTGCAACCTACATATATACACATAAATATATGCATACATATAAACATAAAGACAGACGGACAGACACGCAGACAGACAGGCAGACAGACACATGCATGCATACATACATGAATGCACATATGGATATACATATAAATCTAGAACAAAACGTATATATTTATATAGATAGATAGGTGACGTGACATGATGGGATGTATCGGCATTCCCCCATTACGTTTGCATTTCGGCCCTTGCCACTGATCATTACCGCACTCCCGCTATCTGGCGCCTTCGGTCTGAGAATGTCGGTACTGGAGTTCTTCACAGGCGACGTTCATTCCTCCTCCTCCTCCTCCTCCTCCTCCTCCTCCTCCTCCTCCTCCTCCTCCTCCTCCTCCTCCTCCTCCTCCTCCTCCTCCTCCTCCTCCTCCTCCCCCCCTCCTCCTCCTCCTCCTCCTCCTCCTCCTCCTCCTCCTCCTCCTCCTCCTCCTCCTCCTCCTCGACGCCAACGGCTTCACCTTTTAGGTCAACTCCTCCCCTCATCTCATCTGCCGGCTTCCTCTCCGCTCCCTCGCCCTGCACACCGAGCCCTCCCGCTGCCCGGCCCCCTCGCCCGCCTCTGGCCGCGGCACCCCCGGGGCAGCGCCAGGAGCCCAGGAACGGCGCACCTGCCCGAGGCTGCCCGCTGGGCTGCCCGCTTCCCCGATGTCCGCCGAAGGGATTTTGTTTCGGTCCGCGGCCGCAGAGGTCCCGACCGCTTCCCCCGATACCCTCAGGTGGCCTCAGGACGCGCGGGAGGAGCTCCTTCTCCCCCCTTCTCCTCCTCCTCCTCCTCCTCCTCCTCCTCCCTCCTCCTCCTCCTCCTCCTCCTCCTCCTTCGCCTCCTCCACCTCCCTCCTCCTCCTCCTCCTCCTACTCCTCCCCCTCCTCCCCTCCTCCTCCTCCTCCTCGTCTCCTCCTCCTTCGCCTCCTCCTCCTCCTCCTCCTCCTCCTCCTCCTCCTCCTCCTCCTCCTCCTCCTCCTCCTCCTCCTCATCCCCCTCCCCTTCCCCCTTCGCCTCCTCCTCCTTCGCCTCCTCCACCTCCTCCTCCTCCTCCTCCTCCTCCTCCTCCTCCTCCTCCACTGAGGTCCGGGCGTTGCGATTATTGTTCGCACCGGGCGTTTCGCCCCGCGATTTCTTCACGCTAGGCGTTTCGCCCCGTTCTAGGCCACGGGGCCATCTTAGACCGACCCGGCTTGAAAAGTGTCGCAGGAAGACGGGGTACAGTCGGGGCCCTGAAGAAGGAACCCTTTTCGTTGGGGAGGGGCTCCGTGTTCCTTAAGTGTTTCACAGCTTGCCTCAGGTTTTCCTTATGTTTTCGATCGGAAATCGAAGTTCAACTTATGGAAAATAGGGGCCTCGTTCCTTATTTAGGATTCCTTGGGTCAACGCTCCGACTGTACAGTGTTTTGGTTGTGATTTGTTGCGATGTTGATCTATTGTTCGCAACGTTGGATCTAAGGCCCCCCCCGGGGGGGCGTTTTTCCCAAACCAAGCGGGTCTTCCCAAGCCAAACCTTCGGTTAGGGCGACCCGGGGCTCGGTTTGGGAACACACGGTCGGTTTGGGAAGACCCGGTTGGTTTGGGAAGACCCAGGGCTTGGTTTGGGAACACCTGGCTGGTTTGGGAAGACCCGGTTGGTTTGTGAAAATTTGGGGAAGACCCGGTTGGTTCGGGAAGGCCCGTTTGGTTTTGGAAGACCCGCGGTTGGTTTGGGAAGACCCGGTTGGTTTGGGAAGACCCAGGGTTTTAGTTTGGAAAGACCCGGTTGGTTTGGAAAGACCCGGATGGTTTCGGAAGACCCGGTTGGTTTAGGAAGACCCGATTGGTTTGTGAAGACCCAGGGGTTTGGTTTGGGAAGACCCGGTTGGTTTGGGCAGATTTGTTGTTTTGGAAAGACCCGGGGTGCTTGGTTTTTGGGAAGACCCGGTTGGTTTGGGAAGACCCAGGGGCTTGGTTTGGAAAGACCCGCTTGGTTTGGGAAAGCGTGGTTGGTTTGGTAAGACCTGGGTGGCTCTGGTAGGCGAGACCCACTTCGTCCAGGCGGAACGAAAGCGAAACGAAGGCGAGAACGAATGCGGGAACGAGAACGGAAGTGAGAGCGAAACGAAGGCGAGAACAAAGGCGATAACGAGGGCGGAAACGAAAGAGAAACGAAGGCGAAACGACGGCGAGAACGAAAGCGAAAACGAGATCGGAAACCAAGGCGAAACGAATTATATTCGAAGGCGAACGTAAAGGCAGAAACGAGACGGAAATAAAGGCAAAACGAAGGCGAAACGAAGCTGAGAACCAAGGCGACAACAATACCAAAACGAGGGCAAAACGAAACGAAACGAGGGCGAGAATAAAGACGAGAGCGAGAGCGGAAACGAAGGCGAAACGAAAGCGGAACGAAGGCGAGAACGAAGGCAAGAACGAAGGGCGGAAACGAGACAAAACGGAGGCGAAACGAACGCGAGAACAAGGCGAGAACGTGAGAGGAAACCAAGGCGAAACGAAAGCGAGACGAAGGCGAGAACGAAAGCGGGAACGAAGGGTGGAAACGAGCACGAGACGAGGGATAAACGAAAGGCGAGAGCAAAGGCGAGAACGAGAGCGAAAGCGAAACGAAGGCGAGACGAAGGCGGGAAACGAAGGCGGACACGAAGACAAATGAAGACGAGACGAAGGCGAGAACGAAGGCTAGAACGAGAGCGGAAAGGAAGGCGGAGCGAAAGCGTAACAAGGGCGAACGACGGGCGGAAACGAGAACGAGAACAAGGGGCGAGTCGGGTCGAACGGGCGGACCCTGACGGGCGGGTCGGGCGGGCGGGACACGCACGTATAACGCATCATCGAGTTGGCGCGATTGCAGCCTCATGGGCGGTTCGGTCGGGCGGGCGAGTCGAGTCCGACGGGCGGACCTTGACAGGCAAGCCAGGGCGAGCAGGCGTACCCTAACGCGCGGGTCGCGCCGGGCGGGACGTTAAAGTGTTATGCGTCATCGCGTTGGCGCACGTGTGCCCTGACGGACGGGTCGGGCGGGCGGGCGGATCGGGTCGGGCGAGCGGACCCTGACGAGCGGATCGGATCGAGCGGGCGGAACACTAAAGTATGATGCATCAGTGGGTTGGCACGCGTGCGCCCAGCTTCTGGGGGCCCTCGACAGGCCCTGGGACCTTCAAAAAAGACCCGGGACGAAAAACCGGCCCTAGGGAAAGGGTACCCTTGGGTGCTCTTGTCGCCAAAAAAGCAACACTGGATGTCTGGGTTCTGGAGGTGCGCCGTCACCCTAATTTTAGAAAAGGAGTCCAGCCGTGGCGACGACGGCGACGACGACGTCGTCGAGGACGACGAAGGCGACGACGACGACGACGAATTGGCCACGGCGACGACGACGCCGACGACGACAACGTTGCCGTCGATTTGGGCGACGACGCCGACGGCGTCGACGGTGATGGCGACGACGGCGACGACGACGACGACGTCAGCGACGACGAGGACGACGACGGCGACCACGACGACGGCGACGACGGCGACGACGACGATGACGCGACGACGGTGACGACGACGTCGACGACGACGACGACGAAGGCGGGAACGAGTTCGGAAGCGAGGGCGAAAAGAAGGCGATACGGAAGCGAGAACAAAGGCGAGAACGTGAACGGAAACTAGAGTGAAACGAAAACGAAATGAAGGCGGGAACAAAAACGAGAATGAGGGCGGAAACGAGAGCACAACGAAGGCGAAGCGAAGGCGAGAACGATGGCGAAAGCGAGAGCGGAAACGACGGCGAAACGAAAGCGAGAACGAAGGCGAGAACGAGAACGAGGGCGGAAACGAGGGCGAAACGAAGGCGAGACCGAAGGAGGGAACGAAGGCGGAAACGAGGACGGAAACGGAGCGAAACGAAGGTGAAATGAAGGCGAGAAAGATTGCGGAAACGATGGCGAAACGAAGGCGAACACAAAGGCAAGAACGAGCGCGGACACGAGGGCGAAACGAAAGCGAAACGAACGCAAGAACGAAGGCGGGAACGAGGGCGGACACGAGAACAGAAACGAAAGCGAACCTAAGGCGAGAACTAGGCGAGAAGACCCGGTGGAGTGGTTTGGGAAGATCCTGTTGGTTTGGGAAGACCTTGGAGGCTGTTTTGAGAACACCCTGTTGATTTGGGAAGACCCAGGGGGGTTGGCTTGGGAAGACCCGTCTGGTTTGGGAAGACACGGGGAACGGTTTGGAAAGACCCGATTGGTTTGGGAAGACTGGGCCAGTTGGTTTTGGAAGATCCGTGTTGTTTGGGAAGACCCGGCCGCTTGGTTTGGGAAGACCCGGGTTGCTGGTTTGGGAAGACCTGGGGTTTGGTTTGGGAAGACTTGCCGGTCTGGTTCCGCAACGTTTGGCTTGGCTGGTTTGGGAAAGCCCTGCTTCGGCCACCCCCCCTTCTCGCCCGCTTCCCCCCTCCACGGGGTGGGCAGGGGCAGGAGGCAGGGAGCGAGGAAGAGTGGAGAGGGGAGAGATGGGCGAGGAGAGGAGAAGGAGGAAGAGGAGGAGGAACGGAGAAGGGAGGATCGGACCTCTTCTCTTGGCACGCGCGCTACGTTCGCGCTGTGCTCGTGCCGCTCGCTCCGCACCGGCTCCTGCCGCCCTCTGCGCCTGCCGGGTGCTGCCGGCGCCTGGCGCCCGCTGCCCCTGTTTGCCGCTGCTGCTGCGCCAGGCGCATCCGACCCATCCTGCTGCTGCTGCTCCTCCCCCGCTCTCGCGACTCGAACAGGGGATCGATTCAAAGACATATCGGGGGTGGACAGAACCCCCAGCAGTGACACGTCGATTAGTGAATTGTCCGTTTTCGGTTCTCGAGATGGCGCCGCGGCCGTTACTTTCCAGGCTTGCGCCCGCCAGGTTTGGGCTTCAGGTCGTTTTCACTAAACCACGTTTTACTAAAGGGAGGTCTGTCCATCCCCGAACATAAGGGCCCCAAACTTGTCGATTCGCCGAAAAGACAGAAAAACAAAGTATAATGCTCGTGAAGCTGCGGAAATTGTAGTTCGTTCGCAACTTCGACGGAGATGTCACACTTGGGCTGTAGTCGACCCCCTACCCGAACGACCCTCCTCTCTCTCCCCACGCCCCTCCGCCGCTCGCCCCCCGACGAGGCAGAGAGGGACAAGGTCAACGCGCGCACCCAGAAGGTCTCGCTGCGCTGCAAGGCCCTCCAGCCGCGCACCCCACTCCTCCTCCAGCTCCTGCTCCTGCTGCTTCTCTTGCGCTGGACCAAATGAGTCTGAGGGCTGTTGCGCTCGTGTGAAACAAGGTGAGCACCGACGTGGCGAAGAAGTAGACAAACACCTGGTGGGCGCCGCGGTGACAGTAATAGACAGAGGGTCGGCTCAATGGAGCTGACAGGAGTAGGCGCCCGCCAGGTGTGGCACGCGGTCAGCCGTAGTACCTCAGCATGCCCTCTCCCGACCACCCCTCCCCCGACGTACCCACCCACCTATCCGAAGCTATAGCGGTACAGGCTGCCGCGTCTAAGCATGAATGCAATTGTGAAATAGAAAGGAAGCGCAAAACGTATGATTTTGCAGGTCTGAAATACTGCAGGAAAACGCGTGTCGGATGAGCGGCCAAAGGTAAATGACGAAGCAAAGGGGTGCTGAAGCAGGAGTTTGTGCATAATATGAGGTTGAAGAGAGTGTGCATGGTGAAGGCTGGCCTGGAGTAGGCTGGCCTGCTGCGTAGCGGCGGGTCTCACCCCGCCTTGGGGGCAGGGGGCCTGTAAGTTATCAGAATGCATCATCCCCGAGACCCGTCACCACCCCCTGCGATATGCCCTCACACCCACCTCCACCCCATACAAGAAGATGTGGCTGGCTGTCAGTGTGGTGCAGGCGCTGCAATTATGAGCCACAGAGTGAGAAAGTAGAGGGTGTGGCTGGCTTAAAGTATTGCGATATTAGGGCTGCTACCATTGTACAAGTATGACGATTTTGGTATTTCTCCCGAAATATCCTGCAGGTCTGTAATACTGCAGGGAGGACATGACAAAGAGCTGCCACAAGTAAGTGGCAAGGCTAGAAGGCAAGAAAGCTGGAGGTGTGCAAAACATGGGGTTCAAGAGGCCGGGCATAGTTGGCTGTCCTGGACAGGCTAACTTGCAAACGCAACTGTGGATCCCATCCTGCCCTAGGGGCAAAGGGCCCGCAAGTCACCGTGAGTGTTATCAAGCCCTCTCAACGTCCTCCCACCGCCACCCCCCAATGTATCCGGTAGGTCTGGAGTACTGCAGGCAGAACCTGGCGGATGAGATGCCAAAGGTAAATGACGAAGCAAAGGGGTATTGAAGCAGAAGTTGTGCACAATTTGAGGTTGAAGAGACTGTGCATGGTGAAGGCTGGCCTGGAGTAGGCTGGCCTGCTGCGCAGCGGTGGGTCACACCCCACCCTGTGGGCAGGGGGCCCGTAAGTTAAGAGAGCGTGTCACCCCCAATACCCACCACCACCCCTTGCTAAAGGTCCCCCACCTCCACCCCATACAAGAAGAAGTGGCTGGCTGGCTGTATGGCGCAAGCGGTGGAAGTATGAGCCAACGAGTGAGGACGAAGAGGTTGTGGCTGGCTTAAAAGTATTGCAATATCAGGGCTGCTACCTTGAGCAGTCATAACGTCTTTATTATTCCGCCTAGAGTATCCTGCTGGTCTGTAGTATTGCAGGAAGGGCGTGGCAGAATGGTGCCGACGGTAAGTGACGAGGCTGAAGTGCAGGAAAACAGGAACTCTGCCCCATGTAGGGTGAAAGAAACAGAAACTGGATGTGGTGAAGGCTGGCCTGGAATAGGCTGGCATGTAACGCCATTGTGGGTCCATCCTACCCTAGGGGCAAGGGGCCCTTAGTAAGAGTGAGTGTTATCCCCATGCCCACCCAAACTGCACAACCCACCCAGCCCATCCCGTTCCAAGTCTATGTTACGGGTGTGTTTAAAAGAGCGAAAGGTGTCATATGTTGCGCGGGATGGGTGGCGCATGCAAAGAGACATGCGGCGGAGGCTCAAGGTGACTGGCGGATGGTGTGAAGCATGTGCGGATGGGCTTCTATCGCACAAAACTATATGTAGTGCAATCCTGGGGCTGCTGCCTTTCTCTAGGCAAGGCGGTCCTCCACCACAGGACTTATTGACGCGGTGGTAGATGTCTGGGTTGCTGTCCCAGTAATAGGAAGATATAATGAACTTCTGGGGCTGCTACCCTCGTATAGGCAAGCGATATTCCCCCGTGGCTGTGGGAATAACTTCAGGCTGACCAGTGGCTGAGAGGTAGTCGAGTCAAATATGTGCAGGATGAAGTAGAGTATAAACAAATTGCGTAGAAGCAGGCAGCAACGACTGGGAAGAGGTGAGAGGGCGGGGGGAGTGAACCACCGAAAGAGAAGATAACATATGTCCTATGCATCCAACGGATGTACAGGGTGTCTATTGTCTTAAGTAGCCGGCGGGGAACAGCCCTTGGAGGGGGAGGAGGTGCCCATGCGCAACTGCATGGGCAGCTCTGGCGACACTGGCTTTAAAGGGAGTCGAGAAAAGGGGAGCATGTGGAAAGATGATGACGGCAGCAGGAGTAGCCCTTGTGAGGTTGGCGGTGAGAAAAACACGGTGGTAGGGAAGAGAGGATCTCAGTCATTGTTTTTTTTCTGCAGTAGTCGAAGTTGTCGCAGTAGCTGTCGTGAACGTCGTGGTACCCCACAGCCTTCTGTATGTACTGTACGCTCCATGTACTTGTAGGTGAGAGCGCTGCGGTCTAACCGACATAGCATCCCATGTGTTGGTTCACTCTCACGTATTAGTGCCATTGTCACTTGTCTGGGCCTGGTACTGCTTCGGGATGGGTGTCGCCTTGAAGACCAGCAGCGTCTGTACTAGGCGTGGTGGGTGCTCGTGTGGTTTGTCGTGACGTAGGTTGCGAAGGTGAACTTCAGTAAGGTATTGTTGGAATTGTGCTTGATGCACTCGAAGTGTGGCGATGTATTCGAGGAGGCGTGAGTCGTTGATGTGATGGACGAATGTGTGACCTACGTGGTCGATCTCAACCCTAGAGGCTGGCCTCCATATGCTGCTGGCTAGTGTGCTTGGTGGTGTTTTGGGCAGGAAGTAAACCTGCCTGGTGGCGTATGTTTGTGGTGGTAACTTTCTGGTGGGTATCTTTTGGGGCCATATTTGTGCCCTGGCGTCTTCGGGTGGTGGGAAAACGATTGGGATCCTGAGTTCAGGTGGCGGCGGATGCATAGGGGTCCTGATGATATGTGCCACGTGCCAGAGGTACCGTTCTCATGTGGGTGTTGGCAGGTGGTGCTTTTGGTGCACTTGCTTCCCAGGCTGCTGTCCAGTTGTAGGTCGGTGGACGATGATCTCGATTTGGAAATATTCGTGGTGCGGTTAATGGCCCGCTGCCTTCTATGTTGGTCATATTACCTTGGATTACCGTCGGCCGTCTGCGCTGAATTCTTCTGCTTGTCCCAGTTGTCCTTGGGATCCAGCGATGCATATCCCTCCATGAGGTGACTTTATGGTCCTCTCGCGTCGAGGCTGGTGTTTATTGTTTGTCAATTCTTACCGGATCATGATATGCGCGATTATTCTGTAGTTTCTGCACGGGTCCCTCGCAGTCTGGACAGAGACGCAGTCCCAAACGGAAGGTGTGCAGTCTTTTACAAATGTACCTTCCTTCATCCGTCCATGGTCAATCTTCATCCGACTGCAGGATAGATACAATACATTTCGAAACAACTTAAAGTTCTTCATGCGTCCCATTGAAGTTATAGTATTATTATATGTTTATATGTATATATGTATATATATACTTGTATGTGCATGTACATATGCGCCCAGTCCGCGGTAGGTGGGTCGCCAGTTTTTGCCGGGGTTTTGGGATCAGCTCCCCCGTGGAATGCCGAACGGGCAAGCGACGGGCCCCCATGCCGACGCGGGCCGTATACTCGTTTCTTGGAGCCCCCCAAGAAGATATTTACATCATGCAATATTTGGAGAAAGGACGGCACCAGGGCAACCGATTGGTGGCCCGTTGCGTGGAGGCATATCGATCCGACTGAAACGCCGATGACACGCCCGCCGCTCTGCGCAAACATTGGGCCAGATGTAGAAGACGAGCAAATTGAACCAACGATTGGACGGGGGCTTTCGGGGGGATAATCTATCGGCGGACGGACTGCCCCTCCCGGCGCCGCGTCGTTGTTGGTAAGCAAGTGCCCAGGGGAACTGGGAGAGACTCAGTCTTTCCTAGAGGGTGATCCATACTCCCGCATCGAATTCCACGCGCGAAGGCTCTAAAGAACCGGCCGCGCATGATCTCTGAACGCGTCGCAAGAAAACGCGGAGGGCTGTTGGGGCTCGGCCCCAGTCGCCCCAATGACAAGTACGAGGACAAGCCTCAATTTCAGAACGAAGAAGGCCCAGAAGCTATCTATGTGAGGAATCAGGCCAGGAATAAGCGAATTGCATCAGAGGTTCCAATCCAACGTTGTGAAAACCAAAATGACCTTCGACAAAAGCAAGCCTCTGGGAGGAGCAACGAGACGCCCCTTTGCGCTGACATTCGCTAAAGAAGGGATAGACTTGTCCAGACAGCCCCGCGCGGCGACTGCCGTCAAAGCTTCCAAGAGTGATGCGATAAGGACAACGTTCACATTTATGCAGCAATATGGCATGAGCGACGCGTTGATCGGCGACAAAGAACGAATCATGATTTGCGAGGGGTTCGCCAAATCCATGAATGATTGTTGGGATGCGGATATCAAAACTGCCTTGCTTGAACATAGAACCCCTGCGCATCATGGCCATTGCTAGGGAATGCATGATTGATTCTGCCACGCACAATCGACGCATCGCATCCCCAACAGAAACACAACATGTATTGGATGCTCAGGATGAGACAGAGTTTTCAATACTGGCCGCAGCAGATGCGAATACATGTGAATTTGACGAGGAAAGCATGGAGGCAGCCAACAAATGTTCGGAGCTGCTGGCGACATGTATCGCGAACTTGGGGCTCAGCTCTCGCAGGTCCAAGATGCGCGCAGATCCCTGGACAATACAAGCCACAATGGCTCATTTCATCGGCCAAAGTGGATGGGAAGCACCATTTCAAGGCCAACGCGTTGATTTGCGGAGCCAATTTATCACCGACCATGGCCAGCTCAATGCCACAGTGGCCATCGGAGTATTGCGCGCATTCGCAATCCCGATATCGGCTCAGCCGATGTCGGTGCATCCGCAGACGATCCAACGCAAAGCGTCGCGGCCGGAGACAGGGCGCAGCCTCGGCTTTCACCGACAGAGCGGCTGCCCAATGCTGCCCCGGATGTCGCGACTATCGGAGGCGGGGGCGCTGCCAGCCCAGCTGGTGGTGCACTTGAGGCGAATCTTTTGTCAAACATGAATATTGGCGACGATGGCAGTCGGAACGCCGACTCAGTCGGTGCTTCCACTGCTGCATTACCTCCTCCCGCGCCGCCGCCGCGCGATGGCGCGGCAGCGGCTGCCGACGACCGCTTCCTCCGCGGCGGCGCGCAAGGGCCGCCTCCGCGGCGCGACGATCTGCCGGGGCCGCCGCCGAGGCCCCGGCGGGGCAGCCCGCCGCGGAGCAGGGGCCGCGGGCAGATGCTCGCTGGCACTAGGCAGGCTTCCGCACGCAGCGCGCCGAGGCGGCGGCAGCCCACGGCGTTTCAAGGCCAACGTGGACCATGGTCAGAGGGCCGAACCACGAGCAGTCGCAACTACCCCGCCAGAAAGTGGAATGTCGGATCCCATTGCGATGCAGATGATGGAGGTAAAATGTCTTCAATGAGATTGAGCTTTTTGGGGGCTGGCGCCGGCGGGGGGCCAAGGTTTAGGTTCGTTAATTGATTACAGGCGGTCCAGCGGAAATCCTGCCCAAATCTTCAAAACACCTTCGGCCGGAAACTCAAACTCACAAAAACAATGTTAAATAATCTTGAATAGGAAACTCAAAATCCAAGACAACCCGAGAGAATCTCAAACACAAAACCTGGGGAAAACTCACACACAGAACAAACTACAGGAAATCTTGAAGCCGAAACCTGGAAACAAAAAATCAAACTTTAAAAACTTAGAGAAAAAAAACTTGAAGCGGAAACTGGGGGGGGAATAACAAAAACTCAAAC
This sequence comes from Prorocentrum cordatum, assembly GCA_963575745.1. Lineage (NCBI taxonomy): Eukaryota > Dinophyceae > Prorocentrales > Prorocentraceae > Prorocentrum > Prorocentrum cordatum. The sequence continues at coordinate 322,144 of CAUYUJ010022060.1, read as the reverse complement.
CCGGAAGGTTGTTTTAGAGTTTTGTTTTAAAGTTTTGCCATCGTTTTTTCCAGAGTTTGCCCATCGTTGTCCAGATTTTTTTTTATAGTTTTCAGTCGTTGAAAGTTTTCCCACATGTTTTTTCCATAGTTTTTTTACCTAACAGCTTTTGCTGATAGGTTTCTAGTGGTTTCAAAAGAGAGCAGCAGATGACTCCACAGGGGGGTCGGGGCGGGACCCGGACAGGCTGCCGCCGCGGCTGCCGCCGAAGCCGAAATCGCTTTGGACATCTTAGCAAAATCATTCTTGGTGCTCCTAGAACTCCATTCCCGGGCCACATTTTGGATGCCCGGAGCCAACTCTAGGCCACTTCGTGCTCTTCGACTTCCCAGAACTCTATTCCCGGGCCACATTTTGGATGCCCGGAGCCAACTGTAGGCCACTTCGTGCTCTTCGATTTCCCAGAACTCCATTCCCGGGCCACATTTTGGATGCCCGGAGCCAACTGTAGGCCACTTCGTGCTCTTCAAGTTCCAGAACTCCACTCCTGGGCATGATTTTGGATGCCCGGAGCCAACTGTAGGCCACTTCGTGCTCTTCTAGTTCCCAGAACTCCATTCCTGGGCCACACTTTGAATGCTGAGGCAGGCTGATGCCGCGGCCGAGGCAGGCTGAGGCTGAGGCAGGCTGAGGCTGAGGCCGAGGCTGAAGGCAGACTGAGGCTGAGGCTGAAGCAGACTGAGGCTGAGGCTGAGGAGGCTGAGGCTGAAGCAGGCTGATGCTGAGGCAGGCTGAGGCTGAGGCTGAGGCTGATGCAGGCTGAGGCTGAGGCAGGCTGAGGCTGAGGCCGAGGCTGAAGGCAGACTGAGGCTGAGGCTGAAGCAGGCTGAGGCTGAGGCTGAGGCAGGCTGAGGCTGAGGCAGGCTGAGGCTGAGGCTGAGACTGTGACTGCGACTGCCGTTGCCGCTGCGACTGTCATCGCGACTGCGACTACGACTGCGAGAACAGCAGAATTCTACAACGAGATTTTCATATGAATCTTAAGGGGAATGCTGTCAGATATGCTTCTATACATCGCTGTTAGGTTGTTTTGCCGGGATAATTAAAGTTTTCAGTCGCTTAAAGCTTTTTGTTTCCAGAGTTTGATTCCAGAGATTTTCCAGAGTTTTTTATAAAAAAAATGTTTTCATGTTTCCCACAGTTGTTTCCGCAGTTTTGCCAGTTTTCCACAGGTTTCGGCTTTGAGATTTTCTCGAGTTTTTGTTTGGTGTGAGTTTTTCCCAGGTTTGAGCTTCAGGTGTTTTCATATGTTTTTCTGGGTTTGAGTTTTTCGCAGGTTCGGTGTTTGAGTTGTTTTCAGGATGTCGACCTCCCCAGGTTTTGGTTTCAAGATTTCCTTTTTTTTTTTTTTTTGTTTTCTGGTTTGGGCTTTTTGGCCCGAAGTGGTCGTGGACCGCCTGCAGTCGCAATTCACGAACCTAAGCCAAGGTGCCTCAGGGGGGCCCAGAAACCTGTGGATCTCCCGGGGGTGGGCTTAAACCTGGGGCCTACTCGCCCCGCCGCGGGGGGGCCGTTCAACCTCTCCCGCTCGCTCCCTGCCGCCGCCCGCCGCAGCTGTCGCGCGCTCACTGGGCGAGACTTGTTTAGCACGGGCACCGCGGGCCAGGGCGCCGCGGGTCCGCCTGCGCGCGCGTGGGAAGTTTGAGGGTCGTCGTCGTCTCGCTTCCTTCCACTCCTGTTCTCGTGCCCGCCGACTCACAGCTTGACGGATTATTCAAGGCATGCCAGAGAGATCCATCATGATCGATGAGACCGACACATTTGCATCATCATCGCACCCCACTTTTGCCGGGATCCGCGTTCTGCTGTCAAATGATTTGAAGGCGCGCCACGCGCGCGTGGAACTCAACCAGGACCCTTCCGATCTGCGGCGCGGAAGTTGCGCCGCCTTCCGCGGCCGTGAAAGGGCGAATTGCCTGGTCAATCGAGTTTCCATCGCTGGCTCTCTGGTCGCGCGTGACACGGGCGTGCCCCTGCTTCTCCGTGAGCGCGGCATGCCCGCCGTGCCAGAGCTCCAGCACATCGATATCGACTCGGCCAAGTTCGGAGCGGGCGCGGAGCCAGTCGCTGGCGCCGAACCCCTTATGAGCCGACGCGCCAGTCTAAGCGCCCCCCTTCGACGACGCGTTTTCTTTGCCCGGGGCAATTCCGGCGCCCGCGTTCGCGCGGGAAGAACCGGCCCCCGACGACCGCGTGGCCAGATGCATGAAGGCGGCGGAGAAATCCGAGGCGATCGATGTGGAAGCCCCGAAGGCGACGAAAGGACCGGGGGGGTCCGCCGATTGCGTCGGCGGCCTCGGCTGGAAAGAGGGCGACGTGTTCTCCGACTGCCAGAACATGCAAGACAGCACCCTTGAACACTCCACGTCTGGAAATAAGGACATCAATCTGAGGCGCAGCGTCGACGGCAATCCGATCAAATGCTCGGGGGCCTTCTCTGCCTGACCCGACAGCCATCATCATTGGTCAAGGCAGAACCAGGGCTGCACTGGGGGCGCATTGAATGGGAGAGCGGCCAACCTTAAGGCGGAGTAGACTGCGATCTCCGCTTGGGGAGACTTCCTCTGCAGAAGCTTGCTCCCAAGAAGCTCGAGGGCACCCTAATGCCAGAAGATGGCCCGTCCGAGAAGGAGGGGCGCGCGCGGGTTCAAAGGCGCGGTTGGTCGCGAACGGCCCGCGCGCCGAAGCCAATTCTCAGCTATCTTGGTAGTTGTGTTATCGAATGGCTGGCGCCCCGGCGCTCGCGTGCCGCCGCGGTCCAGAACGCGACGCTGCGCGAGCTGTTCGATTTGGGGAAAATTGGGATCGAGGTGCGCAAATACGAGACCACCCCCACTTCCCCTTCGACTTGCCGAACGGCCTCGTCGAGGCCAAACAGCAAGCGGGCTGGCGGTTGTTCTCGCGCGCTGTCGACAATCGGCTTGGCCCCGCGCTCAACGCGGGCGCGTTCATCGTCTCGCGCGAAGTTGACGGCGGCAGAAACGAGACCGCCAAACGCTCGGGAGACGCGGCCGAGGGGGCGCACGCTTTTGAGGGCGCCAGAACCGCCCCAGGGTGCCGCGCCACCTATTCGGCAGCGTGGGAAATGTCTGGGGGCGGCCAGGACGTCACTTGTGACTTCCAGCTGATGGCTCCGTCGTCGCAGACGCGCGCGAAAGACGGCTTCGCGACGGCGGATTCAGACACGGGCGGCCGGCGGCAGCATTGCTGCAGTCACCCGTCGAACAACGTTCGTAGCCTTCCGCCTGCACTTCGCCTCGCCCGAGCAGGCCAACGCGAAGAAGCTGTGGAAGTTTCGCCCCAAGGTCTTCATGGGCGACCACGTCGAGCTGGATTAAAAGGAGATCGTCGACCCGGACCCGCTCGCAGGAATCAAGCCCGATGAACCAGACGTCTGGGAGACAGAGCAGATACTTCCGCGGTTGGTCAACGAGGAAGTATGGGGTCGTCGGGTCCGTGGCCGAACGCCCGAGGAGAACGGCGAGGGCTACGACAAAAGGCTCGCCTCGCTGAACGACGCGAGGCTAGCCTCGCATCGCTGAAGTCTCCACTGATAGGGCCAGGTTGGTCGAGCTCCCTTGCGAATTCTGCCGCCAGAGTAGCGCGGCGTGGATTGGATTCGAGCATCGGGGAACAGAGCTCGAGTCGGCATCCTTCCGCGAGCCGCATCGCGTCAACCCCGCAGAGGACCAGCTCGCGGCTCACCGCGAGAAGGCTGGCATCGACCTGGGGGCGCTGACGCCAGCTAACGCGGCAGCCTACGCGCGCCCGGCGCGCCGCGCACAAGGGGATATCATGGCGCACATGCGCGCCAACCAGGCAACGGGCGCAATGAGGGAGCAAGATGAGACTCCCGAGGAAGAGGGGGAGGCGCCCAGCGGCCGCGCCGCGCCGCTGGCGCCCCTCCAGGAACAAGGATTCCGCGGAAAGGTTTTAGAAAAAGAGTCCAGGGCGAGAAGTGCTAGCCGACTGCGCAAGACGCCCAGAGACGAGCAGATCCACGCGGAGACGATAGTTTTCCTCAGAGAGGGTGCACTGCGCGGGCGCAACTCGCGGGGCTGTCTAGGCCACGCGGGGCTCTCGCCCAGCTACTATGCCGACGACAAGATGCTTTTCAAGTGCACGACTGGCCCCTCCCCGCAGCAGCCGAGGGACCCGCGTGCAGGAGCTCCACTGCGCCAGCCTAAGCCCATGACCGTCCTGTCCCTTCGGGCCGTCGAGAGGAAGAACAAGGAGGTGCTGGCGCCCTGTTCACAGTCACGCGATCAGCAGATCTACCTATGCCCTCACCTGAGCTGTTACTGCACGACGTACAGCGAGGTGGCGAAGGACACCTAGATCTTTCCAGCTATCGAGTGCCAATTCGACAAGACGACGACGACGTTGCTTGCACATTGATATGTGTTCTCCTCACCAGCGGTCGTATAGCGTTTGGGCAGATGCCCATATGCACAACGCTCGTATCGAAGTCAGCGAGCATGAGAAGTACATGTTTGACAACTGGTGCGATGATCGGAAAGCAGAGCAGGCGCTAGAGAGCTCGCACGATCCAGCTTGGCGGGGAAAGCAAGTGGACGCTGACGAGAAGCCAAACCAAAATTGCGAGGAGCTCCTGAAGGGTCTTGAGGCTGGCATGTACTTCGAGAAGGCACAGGAGCCTCGCGGCGGTGCCGCGAGCCCCTCGCCTGGGACCCCTGACGGTCCGAATTCCGACTGGGGTGGCGACCCGCCTGCCGAGGAAACCGAGGGCCCGTTAGCCATGGCACGTGGGGCCCCGACTGCCGAGGCACGTGAGCATGTCGAAGACAATGAGGGGCGCGCTGTCGGCACCCGGACTCGCATCTCGCTGCGGGCGACGGAGTCTGCCTCGGAGGAGCAATCTCCGACGAGGACAGCGAGTCAGCAGAAGGCGGCGAATCAAAAGCCCAGGAGGAGCCCGACGAAGAAGTGCAGGAACCAGAAGAGGAGGCCGACGGGGATCGCGCCGGCTGTGCCAGCGCGCCCCCGGCCGGCCATGTGCAGCGTATAGAGCTTGAGGCAGATTCAGTCTTCCTCGCGCCAGGTCTCGTTCCCTTGCGATCATCACCGGCAAATTGCCGCGAGCTTCTGGGCGGATGCAAGTCCGGTCTTCGGGGGCGCCAGCGCCGCCGAAGGACCCGCAGGTGTTTTAGGAAGAGCTGCAGCGACTGTTGGCTCACAAGGGGGGCGCGGCTGACAATGACCCAGTGCATGCCGAGCGCGGCCCCCACGGCCGTTCTTGCCCGTGCATAGAACGAGGGCAAAGGCATCCAGGCCGTCGTGCCGAGCGTCGCCAGGAAGTTGGCCGAGGCGCGCCACTCGGGCCCGGCGTCGCTCACATTCAGGAACATGCATGAGGACCTCCAGGCCAGGCCGCTTGCGGCCACAAGGGATCTCATCGGTGACGTACTGCTAGAACTGTTGAGCATTTCCACAATTGCAGCGCCAGATCGCCGACTTGATTCCTCCGCATGCGCTGCAGCGCCATAGTGTCCCGCGAGCCCCCTGGCGCGTCTCGCGCACTGATGCCGATGGAACTGCGCGAAAAGCGACGCACATGCGTTTAGTACCGCAGCGTCGGACGAGGAAGCCGAACGGTTGTCATTGCTCATCGTCAGTTCGGCGAGGCACAGTGCGGCAGATGCATTCAGCTGGGGAGGTTGGGTGGAAGCGAAGGTCATCCTGGAAATGGTCGAGGGCGAGGGCTGCGACAGAGCGTGGGCGCGCTTCTTGCGCGCCATAGCCATGCTGCCCATCGACGCGGTGCAAACCCCGGAAGTTGCAATAGCATGAGACGATGAAGACGCCGTCGCCAAGACGCTCACCAGGGACAGGAGCGTCGGGCATAAACAGCCGTCCATCCAGCGACGGTGTCACCAGCGGCCGCGACGTCGAGCGGCCTGCGGTCTTGCCGCTGCTGATCCGCGCCTGCATGGGCCGTTCGCTTCGAGTGATGTCGCCCGAACGGATCTACGTCAAGCGCACGCCGTCCGCCATGCATTAGCACGCGGCCATCGTTGCGCCGCTCGACGTCACCTCCGTGATTCAGTCGGTGGTTGGAGAGGTAGGTGGTAGCCCCGAAGAAGCACCTCAGTGGGACGAGACAGTACAAGTACATCAACGTCCTTCCCATTCGAGAGCCAATTACCCAGCTGTCGACGACTGCGTCGTCGAAGCGGGGGAGGGCATTGCCAACGGAGCTGTTGACTTGCTCCGTCGAGGCCTCGAGACGATGCGCAGGGAGCACCCCGGGGATCCCCCGAGCTGGCCGAGGACGAACGTGTGGTCGAGGGACTACAGCGCACAGGGTCTTGCTGTAAGCGTTTTCAATTCGGGCGATCCGCATACCTTGCCAGGTTCGTGCATCGCGACTACCTCGTCTCGAGTCTTTGCTACGGCTGCATATTGGATTATCCCAGGTGATCCCCTCGCCGCGGAGTTCTGCCTAAACTAGAGCGATGTGCATTTGATCTTCCGAGTGATCGTTGCTGGCATTGCGGCCCCGACGGCCTCGTGGACCTTGGTCTATGACCGGCGGTTCAACGGCGCGAAGATTGACCCGAGACTGGGGTCCGCCTGCATCGATTGGATTCGGCCGCATCAGTCTTTCCATCGACTCCGCGGCGATGACGACGACGCCCTCGCGCCAGTGGGGTTCTAGGCGAAACTGCTCCTGCGCCCGCCGTGGGGTAATGAATGTCTCATCTGTTTCGGGGCATGCACAAATCGTCCAAGACTGTTCCACTCTCTTCATTGTCGGGCGCCCGTGTTCTTCTTCCCAGAGATCCAGGCGCCCAATTTGATGACTCTGGCACGTCAGCGGCACGAGATCGGACTTGCGGAGGTGGTCGGAGGGGGGGCCGAACGGGGGCCCGGGGGCCACGTCCCTGGCCCCGCGCTGAAGGCCACGAGGTCATCTCTGCATGGCTGGGCAATTTTCAAAGGGGCCAATCGCAGGACAAGCGGACCCTGCCCGGAGCTTCCACAGCGGCCCTCCGTCGCAGACATGCCCTGCAAGGCAAGACCGCGCGCCGACACGACCTCGTGGGCACCCTCGCCTGGCGCCCAACGCCTTCCGAGGACATGGCGCAAGTCGATCAGAACGCCCACCGATGGGAGAAGTCGCAGAAACGGGGGAAGCGCTGGATCACGTTCCAGGCGCATGCCTGCGCTCCCGCCACGGGCCCGGGCGCAGTCGTCCATCCGCGGGCCTAGTGGCCGTGCATCAGTAGGAGGCTGGATCTTCAGCAGCAGGACTTCTCCCTTCTGTAGCCATTCGACTGGGGCCGCGACTGCCCCGAGGAGTACGAGGCCGACGAACCATCGACTGGCCGGGGGCAGCTGCTCGCCAAGCTCCGTCGCCCTGAATTGCCCCCAGCGCTCGCGGACCTAAAGACGGTGATGCAGCAGGAGCTGGAGGAGCATTGGGGGCCGCAGGAAGATTTTAACACTGCGGCGGCTGAGGAGGGGGGGCCCGGCATCTGCCGACTGCGTCGGCAGTGCCAGGGACCCCGGCGTTCGCGGCAAGGAGGGCGGGAAGCGCCCGTCGGCGACCCGGACCGGGGGCCGCCCGCCGACGGCGCGCGCGCCCACTGGAGGGCCTGGAGTTACCCGAGATAAATGATCGAAGCGCCGCGGAAGCCAGGGGCCGCAGAATCGGCGCGCTGCCGGGCGCCGCCGAGAGGCTGGGCCGACGCCCTGGGAGCTCCATCCCAGTCCATCGATGTCGACTGCAGCATCATCGAGTTCTGCCCCAGGACCCGCGGCGGGAAGGCGCGGGCACACGGACGTCCGATTGAGGGCTGCGGAGGAGGTAGATGACCCGCGCCCGCCATGGCGCCGCGACTCGCAGAGCCGCCGGCCGTCGACGAGCTCAGGATAGGGCCCAAGCAATTGGCAGAGCTGGAACAGCAGCCGGGGCCATAGCGACCAGTGGAGCGAGGACAGGCGCTGGCGGAGAGAAAGGGACTGGGGGGGCATGTCGGAGCTGCGCTCTGAGGTTTCCGCGATTGCGTTGGAGGAGTGCTCCGAGCGGTCTGGCGCGGGCCACGGCGCGGCGGCATACTGCGATGGCCCTATGAGCCGATCGCCGGGCGGCGTGCGCCAGCGCGCCACTCTTTATGTGGGGCTCGCTAGTCCGTTTGGGCTTCCCCCACAGGATCGCGTCGGGTGCGTGCCCTTCCCTTCCGCGCGCGCAGTAGAGACTTCTGGGGCTTGCACCGCGGGGGCCGAAGTGTCTCGGGGGAAACGGTGAAGTCCGACCTCGGCACTCGGGGCGCGCCAAACTCGGCCTGTTGCGCCCCGTCGCAGATTCGGGGCGCCAGCCAAAGGCGGACGCCCGCCCGCGCGCGGAGACCCCGCGCCAGGCTGGCCGGGGGGGGTCATTTAGCTACGCTCCCCTCGCGTGCCGCATTTACTTTGCGTCAGCATCCAGCATGGATAGTTGGCGCCGCCATTATCGGCGTTACTCTTGCCATTATATTTCGGCTGTCAGGACAGCGCGCGCGCCCGCCCCCCCTCTTCCGCCGGCCGGCCGGCGCGCGCGCGCCCGCAGTCTTAATGCAGTTGATTAGCTAAACGGATACTTATCACAACCACGGCGACAAGCACATCCCCTACAAGGCGCAGCTTGGGACCACCACTCCAAGAACAGCGGCCGATCAACAGGGTCAAGATAATTCTCAAATCCACAATGAATCGGCGAAATGCTGGGCGGCCCCCGCGCGGCATCCCGCCAGCCTCGCGCGTGGGGGCCGCCGGGGGGAGGAAAACGAGAGCGGAAAAAATCGCTTCCGAGCAGCACCGAGCACGCCGCGGTGCTGCCAGGGGCCCCCGCCCGCGCACCACTCCAACAGTTCCCGCGCTGGGGGGGGCCGCCGGGCGGGCCCCCCGCGGAGGCTCAAGGCTGGGCGCCCCCCCATGTCAACGTTGGGCGTCAGCTGGAAAACTCCCGGCCGCGGGGGGGGGCGCGCGGGCTGGGCGGCAGGGGGCCCGCGCGCGAGCAGGTGCCCGCGCCGGGCGGCCAGGCCAGGCGGCGAAGGAACGAAGGGGGGGATGGAGGGAGAAGGAGGGGAGAAACGGACAAACGCGCGGAAGGGGAGGAGGAGGAAGAGGAGGAGGTGGAGGAGGACGAGGACGAGGACGTGGGCGAGGAGGAGGAGGATACATAATAATACGAGTAGTAGTAATGATAATGATGAGTAGCCGTGTAAGTGTAAAAGCAGTACTTGTGGTAGTAATGCTACAAATAATGGTCATAACTATGCGAATAATAGTTTTTTATTTACATGTTAGCCATACAACTACTAACCAGACCAATATCCCGAATACGAATAAAACTAACACGAACAAGCATAATAGTATTAATCGTATTACTACTACTAATAAGAGTACTAACACGTATACTAATAGCTATACTAAGATTAAGATTGTTAGTGATAGTAATAATAATATTCATATTAATATTAATCATGATAATAGTAATACTAGTAATAATATTAGTAGTAGTAGTAATAATAATAATAATAATAATAATAATAATAATAAGAAGAAGAAGAAGAATAAGAAGAAGAAGAAGAGGAAGAATAAGAAGAAGGACGCGGCTGCGAATACTGATAATCATGATAAATAGGGGAGGAGGAGGAGGAGAAGGAGGAGGAGGAGGAGGACGAGGAGGAGGAGGAGGACGAGGAAAATGAAGAGGAGAGGCGGGCGCATGCGCGCAAGGACGGGGATTTCGCAAAGGACCGTGTCCCCATGGGTGCGAGTGCCGAGATGCGGAGGGGACTTGTGCGATGCCTCGTCGGATCGAGGGCGCCGCCCGAGCGGGATTGCTTGTGATGTGCGCGGCCGTTGTGTGGGGTTGGACATCGCTGTGGGGTGGGGTGGGGCGGGGTGGGAGTAGGGGGGACGCACTGCGGGGGCTCCCAAAGCGACCGCGCGGAGAGGTCAGGAGGCGTGGGGCGTGGTGTGTGCGTGGGGCGGGGCAAACGCATGGGCCACAAAAGCCCTCATTGCTTGGGGCTCACCATGCTGGTGCCCTTTGTGGCCCGTCCGCGGCCACGGGGAGGGGGCGGTGCGCCTGGACGCCCCCAGACAGAGAGGCTGATGCCGCCGCCGCGGCGATGTTGCTGCTGCTGCTGCTACTGCTGCTGCTGCTACTGCTGCTGCTGCTGCTGCTTCTCGTGGTCACCCTTCTGTTCCGCGTCGTCTTCGTCCCCGTCTTCCTCCGCCTCTTCTTCCTCATATCCGCTCTGGCCCGGACACGTCGTCTCCACGTCGTAAGTCAGGTTCGTCGGGGGCGCGGCGGCCCTTCGGGCCAGAAAGTCCGAACCGCACTGCCAGCGGCAGCGCGGCCCTCCGCATCCCTCCCCCCGTCTGCAGGCCGCCCCGAAGCGAATACCAGTTCCTGCTTCGCCACGGTTGGATGCAGCTCGGAAAACTGGTGCGCTTGGGCACCAGGAGGGGTCCGGGGAGCGATTTTGAGCTGCCGTTGTCTCAACTCGCCCTGCTCCGAGAGGGCTGGGGGTGTCGGGGCCAGGTTGGGGGGTATCAGTCGGGGCGAGGTGGGGGGTATCGGTCGGTTTGGGGCGAGAAATCGTGGGGTGGGGGGTCCCAAGAACAGAGGTTCTGTGGGCGGGGGTGTCGGGGCCAGGTTGGGGGGGTATCGGTCGGGGCGAGGTGGGGGGTATCGGTCGGTTTTGGTCGGGGATGGACAGACTCCCCTTTAGTAAAACGTGGTTTAGTGAAAATTACCTGAGGCCCAAACCTGGCGGGCGCAAGCCTGGAAAATGACGGCCGCGGCGCCCTCTCGAGAACCGAAAACGGACAACTAATCGACGTGTCACTGTTGGGGGTTCTGTCCACCCCCGATTTGGGCGAGAAATCGTGGGGTGGGGGTGCCTGGTGGCCCGGTTGAGCCCCTGGGCGCGCCCGCGCGTCCCCGCCAGGCCCTCCTGCGCAGCAAGGCGGGCATGCCGGGCGCAGAGCAGTCGCCCCGGTGACTCCGCGGCCGGCCTTCGGAGGCGCAGCGCGCGGCGCTGCCCCACTTCGCGTGGAAGCGCACTGGTTTCTGCCTTTTGTCTCGGCGCCCTCCGTCGGACACCGGGCTCACGCTCGCTCTGCCTCCCCCGGCCCTTCTGACCATCCCTCGTCGCCCCCCCCCAACCCCCTCCAAGTCCAGTTTCGTTGATCTTGTTTTTGTCCTCTGGCGCGTGGCGGTCGTTGTCCGGACCACTCCCTTCCCCGGAAGCGGTAACGGGGGGTGCTCGACCCCTCCCCATGCTTGCGCTGGCGTGCAAACTATAGCGATCGCAGCGCACCCCCGCCCCGACGAGGCCCACTTCGCTCAAACGGTGCCGTTACCCGAGGCCCCTCCTCCCAGGTGACGACCGTTAACGGAAACAAGTGGGTGCCTTGGCTCTTGCACGGAAGGGGATACCAGGAGGGGAATCATTCTCATGGATCAAGGGGGCGTGGATTAGCGACGGGTCCCGTTCCCATGGGAAATCGCGGATTTCCGCCGCCGAGCGAGGCGGCAGCGGCCGCATTTTGGAGAGGGCACCTCCCCCGATCCATGGATTTGACCACCGCGCTCCAAATCCATGGATCGCTGAGCCATGTCCCCCGACATTCGAGGGGCGTCCTGGTGCCATCTCGGGGTCTCTCGTCGGGCCTGTCGGGGCTGGCATGCGGGGCCTTTGGGTCAGGGAGGCCTGGACGGCGACGCTCGACGAACGAACGACAACGAAAGCAAATGTTTCCGAGCTCTAGAACACCTTTTGTCACCACCCGCCAAACCACCCTAATTACCCCAACCCGAAGGCCTCCATTTCCAGTGCGGGGGGGGGTCGGGGAACACCGAAAAAGCATGTATGGAGCCCATGCCCTCCCCAGCCCGAAGTTTCGGGTCTTCGGGTTGGGTTGAGGTGGTCTGGCAGGTCATTTTGGTCCTCGGGCACAAAAGAATCAGACGGCGGTCGATCGACGGGAGGGGCACTCCAGAAGCGAATCGAGCACCGAGCAGAAGAAGGACGGAGCCGAGGGGAGCGCAAGTGCAGCGGAGCCGCCCTCACAGCGTGCAGCTCCTGCACGCGGGTGCTGGAGGTGCACGTTGGCGCGGAATTCCGAGTCCAAGCTCTGGAGCACAGCTGCCGCGCAAGAGGATCACAGACGCAGCCCTCGGAGGGACGCCAACAGCACACACCGCCACCAGCCCTGGCCAGGTCCATCCTGGGGCCCCTGGGCTGGTGCACAGAGACCTCCCGGCCTATGGACCCGGAGGGCATGTGCACCAGTCCAGGGCACAGGATGGGCCTGGCCAGGGCCATCCTGGGGCCCCTGGGCTGGTGCACAGAGACCTCCCGGCCTGTGGACCCGGAGGGCAGGTGCACCAGTCCGGGGCCCAGGATGGCCAGCCCTGGCCAGGTCCATCCTGGGCCCCCTGGGCTGGTGCACAGAGACCTCCCGGCCCATGGACCCGGAGGGCATGTGCACGAGTCCCGAGCCCAGGATGGGCCTGGCCAGGGCTGGTGGCGGTGTATTGTTCGGAGCTCTCGTACAGTCAACGCGCACAGAAAGGACGCGCGCCCTTTCTAGGGTACCCTTGTGTCCTTGCCTCTGCGGCCCGTCCTTTGCTGCTTCCCCTGGCCAGCCTCTCAGGCCGCCGCCCAACAAATCCCAACCTCGGCCTCCAAGGGTCTCGCGTCCTTACCACCCGTCCTTGCTATACGTTTTCACTGTAGGCCCCTTCCCCCCGCCTGCCCCGCCTTCCCCGCCCAGGCGGCCCCGCCCTTCGCGGCGGCGGGCTCGGGAGGCCCCGCCCCCTCGCGGCTCTCGCACTTCTCCGGGGCGGGACAGGGCCACGGGGACGGTGCTGTTCGCCCTCCTCCCCCCCTCCCAGGAGGAGGAGGAGGAGGAGGAGGAGGAGGAGGAGGAAGAGGAGGAGGAGGAAGAGGAGGAGGAGGAGGAACAGGAGGAGGAACAGGAGGAGGAGGAGGAGGAAGAAGAAGAAGAAGACGAAGCCGCGGGCCCGGCCCGAGCGTGCCTGGGACTGTGCGCGTCGCCCTCAGGTGGGCAACAGCGACGAGACCTCCCCAATGCACAATCTCACACACTACGTCCTCCTTCCCAAATGTTTCGATGTCTCGCACTTTCCTGCAGTTCTCCTTACCGCAAATGCGTTGAGGGCAGGATGGGCGGCAGGTATTGTTATTATTGACAGCGTCTAGGTTGGCTTGAATAAGGCCGAAGGGTTCAGGCACTCCATAGGATTGAATTCTCGGAACGAACACATCGTACTCCCATCTCTGTCAAGGCACTCAATGGGATTAGTCTCTCAGCGCGAACCCATCGTACTCACATATTCTTAAAATATTCGGGACAACTACTCCGCATCGCCATCGGCAGCATCAGGAAAAGCGCACAGTCCAAACATGCTTGTCAATGCACTTCAAACAAAGGGAATGACGATTGGCACGGCACTTGAATTCAGAACCAGCATGCTCACCGACCAGCAGCCCACCACGACAACAACGACAGCAACCACGACAGAAACCACGACAGCTACGACAACAACCCCAACGGCAGCCACCACGACAGCTACCACAACAGCAACCACAAGAACCTCCACGCCACCCACCACCACGATTACCATTACATCTACCACGACAGCCACCACGACAACTACTACAGCAACGCGTATGCCACCTTGTCTGCCACCACGGCAGCAAGACGACAGCCTCCACGACAGCCACCACGGCGGCAACACGACAACTACCACGACAGCCTCCACGAGAAGTACTACGACACCTACAACTACAGCTACCAGCACAGCCACCATGCCAGCCACCACGGCAGCCACTACGACAGATACCACGACAGTCACCTCGACAGCCACCACCACAGTAACGCGACAACCACCACGCCAAACATCACGCCAGCAACGCGACAGCCACAACGTTAGCCACAACGACAGCCACTACGACTGCCACCACGACAGCCACAACGGTGGCAACACGACAACCACCGCGACAGCCACCATGGCAATTACTACTACAGCTACCGCGACAACAATCACGGCAGCCTCGTACGACAATTACTGCGATATCAACCACGGCAGTCACCATGACAGCAACGCGACAGCCACCACGACAACTAGTACAACAGCGCGACAGCCACCTTGTCTGCCACCACGGCAGCAAGACGACAACCACCACAACAGCCACCACGGCAGCAACACGACGGCCACAACGACAGCCACTACGACAACCACCGCGACAGCCGCCACGACAATTTCTACGACAGCCACCGCGACAGCTACCACGAGAACCTCCACGGCACCCACCACCACAACTACCATTACATCTACCACGACAGCCACCACGACAACTACAACAACAACGCGACAGCCACCTTGTCTGCCACCACGGCAGCAAGACGACAACCACCACGACAGCCACCACGGCGGCAACACGACGGCCACCACGGCAGCCTCTACGACAACTATTACGACAGCCACCACGACAGTCACCACGACAGCCACCACCACAGCAACTCGACAGCCACCACGCCAGCCACCACGCCAGCAACACGACAGCCGCCACGACAGCGATTACGACAACCACCACGACAGCCACCACGGCGGCAACACGACAACCACCGGGACAGCCACCACGACAGATACTACGACAGCTACCATTACAGCTACAAGTGCAGTTGCCGCGACAATCGCTTCGGCAGCCACCACGATGACAACAACAACAACAACAACAACAACAACAACAACAACAACCACGACGGCTACCACGACAACCACCTCGACAGCCACCATTACAGCAAAGCGGCATCCACCACGACAGCCACCACGGCAGATCAAGTCAGCAGACCACCCAGCAGTACACCCACCGTCCATCAGACAGCCGGTTACAGCACACCAGCCGGCGTACCACCGATTCTTGATTAGCAGCCACACCGACCGCCGACTCTTACCCCCGCCAATATTTCCAAGCTTGCCGCCCCTTTGGCTTGTACCGCCCCCTCCGGCCCAGGCTAGGGGGGGGTCTGGGCCGGAAAGGGGTCCGGATCGGGGGGGGTCCGGACCAGGGGGGGCCCAGACCGGGGGGGGGTCCAGACCGGGGGGGGTCTGGACCGGAGGGGAGTCCGGACCGGGGGGGGGTCCGGACCAGGGGGGAGGTCCGGACCGAAGGAGGTCCGGACCGGGAGAGGTCCAGACCGAGGAGGGGTCTGGACAGGGGGGGGGGTCTGGACCAGGAGGGGTCTGGGCCAGGAGGGTCCGCGGACGGGGATTTGGGCAAGGGGAGGTCCGGGCCAGGGGGGCCCCGGTACGGTTCGGTTCCGGTTCGGTTCTCGTCGGTTCGGTTCGGGGGCCGCCCTGGTCCGGTTCGGTTCTTGTTTTGGTTTGGTTCGGTTTTCTCCGGTTCGGTTTTGAATGAATTCGGTTCGGTCCGGTTCGGTTCTTGATTTTCTTTATCTATGGCCGGTTCGGTTTGGTTCGTCGGTAGCGGCTCTCGGTTCTCGGTTCGGTTGGGTCTTTTCATCCCCTCCACCCATGAAGCTCTTGCAACGTTTACATGCGACTGTGCGCGGCGCTAATTAGGGCGAGAGCCACATTCTGACAACGGGCCGCCTTCCATCCGTGAGGTTTATTTCTTGTGCGCAGGAAGTGTTTATGCGAATGTTCGCAGCGGTGGGGCTTGAGCCACATTTTGAGAACGGGCCGTCTTCCATCCGTGAAAGTCTTGGAACTCTCAAGCTTCGTGCTCTTAAATTACGTGGCCGTCGAAGGCGAAACGCCCGGCCCGCCCTTTCGACTGGTTTCGGGGTGCGACAGGGAGGAGTGATTGGCTCCGGGAGGGTGGTTTATAGGGAAGAGCGATCGAGGAAAGAGGAGGGGGAGGAGGACTAGGAGGAGGAGGAGGAGGAGGAGGAGAGGAGGAGGAGGGGCGGAGAGACGGGGAGGGGGGGGAGTCGGAGGAGGAACGCACAACGGGCAGGAGGCCAATTCACTGTCCCTGCGGTTCTTGGCTGCCCCGCTTCCCTTGACCCGCGGGGCCCGGCGGCTGGCCCCATGGGCGCTGTCCCCGCACGGCCGCGGCGCTGCCCTTGGGCGGTCGTGGGGGTGGCCGCGGGAGGGCTGGCGAGCGGGAGTCCCGCTTCCCCCGGGCGAGCGAGCATCAGAGGAGGAAAAGGCACCCACATCGCTACTTTTGCTTAGTGTTCGTTTGTTTGGGCCTCTTCGGAGGCCTTCGTCACCATCGTCTGATTCTCTTCGAGATTCTGCTCAGAGCGCACCCCGGGAGAGGTCAGGCGAGCAACGGTATTGGTATTTGTTGGATGTTGAATAGGGTGCCCTTCTGAAAAGGGAGGGAGGGGGCTAGTTTCCGGAGCGCGAAGGGGGGGGGGGTAGCTTCCGACGGGTGGAAGTAAAGTAGGTTGTGTGGGGCTTCCGGCAGGGGAGGTCCAAGTGGGGGGGTATTGCTAAGCCCCCCGTCTCTTTTGGACAGGGGGTAGTTTCCGGAGCGCGAGAGGGAGGGGGGTAGCTTCCGAGGGCCGGACAAAAAGAGAAGGGGGGGGTCCAGCAGGTGAGGTCCAAGGGGGGGGGGGTAGCTAAGGGGGATTTCCTCCCTCGGGACTGAACCACGGGCGCGCTCTCTCGATGCTCGATGATATCCATCCTCATCCAATCCTGCTGCGTTGGCTTGGGCGGCGCCCTAACCTAAGCGCGCGAAGCGCGCGCGTGGTTCTAGTGTGTGTGTATATAGATATGTACATGTATATGTGTATATATATAGACCTATACGACCACCCTTCGGGTGATAAGGAGGTTCGGGGGGGAGGAACCAACGTCTCACTCGATCGGTCTCACTATCGATCTCACTATCGATCTCAGTATCGGTCTCGCTCGATCGATCTCCCTCGATCGATCTCACAATCGATCTCACAATCGATATCACTCGATATCACTCGATCTATCTCACACTCGATCTCACTCGATCACTCGATCATCATCATCATCATCATCATCATCATCATCATCATCATCATCATCATCATCATCATCATCATCATCATCATCATCATCATCATCATCATCATCATCATCATCATCATCATCATCATCATCATCATCATCATCATCATCATCATCATCATCATCATCATCATCATCATCAGCATCATCAGCATCAGCATCATCAGCAGCATCATCATCAGCATCACCATCATCATCAGCAGCATCATCATCATTTACCATTAACATCATCATCATCATCATCATCATCATCATCATCATCATCATCATCATCATCATCATCATCATCATCATCATCATCATCATCATCATCATCATCATCATCATCGCGGGACACCGCGGGACACCGCGGGACACCGCGGGACACCGCGGGACACCGCGGGACACCGGCGGGACACCGCGGGCCACTGGCCGCCCGGAAGGGAGACATTTGGTCCGGCCGCGCCTCAGCCACACGGGACACCAGCGGGACACCGGCGGGACACCGCGGGCCACCGGCCGCCCGGAAGGGAGACATTTGGTCCGGCCGCGCCTCAGCCACACGGGACACCAGCGGGACACCGGCGGGACACCGCGGGCCACCGGCCGCCCGGAAGGGAGACATTTGGTCCGGCCGCGCCTCAGCCACAGGAGTTTTTCTTCTCGCCCGCCCACGCAGCTTCGCCTCGCCCGCACGCACGGCACGCACGAACACGAAACCGAAATCGATTTCCCAGTAGGGGGGCTCTCCGTTCCACTTCGATCTCACCCCCTCACCTCCTATATATATATATATATATATATATATCGGTGTATTCCCAAGGAGGTAATTGCGGGTTCTTGCTTGTGTTTCTAAGTACGTGTTCGTTCCCGCGGGGGGGGGGGGCCTGCAGAGGTTCCTGGGGGAGTTCGGGGAGATTTCCGAGGAGGGTCCTGGGGGCAGTAGCAGCTAGATCAGAGGGTGGTCCTTGAGACCCCCCGAAAAATCTTGCGGATGCGCAATCATTAAGAAAACGCCAGATGGGGAACTGCCCACCCCCCCTCCCCCCTCCCCCCTTTCCTGGACCACCCGAAACATTTCGGGGATGCGCAAATCATTCAGAAAACGCCACCAGATGGGGGACCACCCCCCCCCTCCCCGCCTCCCCCTCGTTCCCGGCAGAGCCACCCCAGCGACCCCCCCCAACCAGAGCTGAAGCTCTTGCTTAGGCTCAGAGCTGAAGCTCTTGCTGAGGCTCCTTGTAGTTCACACGCCGGATCGGCGGAGATTGGTTTCACCGCTTCCGCGCCCCAGGGCGGATCCCGTCCGTTCGTCCGCCTTGAGCATTTGCAAGCTCGAGCAAACCCAGGCCAGCCACAACTGGGGGAGCTGTGGTCCCTACCCCCTGGGGGACCCATCGATTTCGACACCCCTCTCGAGAGATCGTCGATGCGATGGGTTCCCCCAAGGGGGTGAGGACCACAGCTCCCCCAGTTATGGCTGGTCGGAAACCCGCAGTTCTCCGCGCCGCCGTGGTGAATCCATGTGACGTGCCTGGATCGTGCTGTCACTGCTGCCTTGTGCCCCGGAACGGCGGGCGTGAGTCGCCTGCGCGTGAAAAGGCGGCCCCTGCAGCCTGAAAAGGAATGATGATGAGTAAGAGGGATGGTGAGACGGGGGCGATCATTTTTGAGGGGGGAGGGAGTGAGAGTTGGGGGGATGAAGATAAAGACGGGGGAGGACGAAGACGAGAAGGAAAACAGCAAGGAGGCGGAGGACGAGGACCAGTGTAAACCTAAGACGCATCAGCGATGTTGCAGTGAATCCTCCCTCCAAGCTCCCACTGCACAGGCCCCTACAACAATGTGTTTTCATGGTGGGATGTGCCCCATTTCAAGAACCGTCTGAACATTATCAACCGTGCCAAAAACAGTCTTTGGCACTCCAGCGCAGCGAATCAGCGTGACTGTTGTGTTCTGGCAACCCTCAGTCGCACTAGGAAACCATTCCTGGGACGTCAACCATACGACACCTTGAAATTGCCGAAGCTTTGAAGAATAATGTGCGCGGCTCTATGGCGAGAACCACATTATGAAAAGGAGCCAATAGTGAAATTGTTGCACGCTTTTAAGACGACTGTGCGTGGCGCTTTAGACGAGAACCAGATTTTGAACACGACCGGTCCTCCATCCTTGAAGGTTTTGCGCACGTTGAAGGCGAATGTGCGCGGGCTGAAACCAGAGCCACATTGTCCATTTTGAAAACGACCCGCGCTCCATCCGTGAAGCAGCTGCACATTTCAAATTTTGGATTTTTGGGGGCGCGACACGGAGGGGTCAATTCAGGACGGAAAGGAGGGGGAAAGGGACGGGAGGGGGGGTAGGAGATGGAAGAGGAAATGGAGACAAAATAGGCTCGCTGGCGCCACATCTGACATCCTTCGACATCCTATCATTCCATCCCATCCATTTGCATTCTGCTTCTTTTCGCTAGTTCAGGTTTCGAGTGCAGGCGAGGTATTTTCAGCTCAAGGTGCATACGGCCAGGCGACATGATTTAGGAGGGGGATAAGGCAGACTAGGGGGAGGAGGGAAGTAAAAAGGAGGAAGCCAAAAAGGGCGACTAGGAGGAGGAGGAGGTGGAGGAGGACGACGAGGAGGAGAAGGAGGACGGGGACGACGACGACGACGACGACGAGGACGAGGACGAGGACGAGGACGAGGACGAGGACGGAGGTGGAGGAGGAGGAGGAGGACGACGACGACGACGACTCCGTAGCCATTTTGGCTCAGGCCGCCCACCAGCGGGCGAAACCCCAACGGTTCAAGCGTGCTGGGCGATGTTCCCCCCGCTCTCTTGCGACAGGATTGTTTTTGTTCTGGTGTAGAGTTTGAGGATGGCTACGGGACGCCCCGTGAGAGGGGCGGCTGGGGCGCGCGCCTCAGCGGACCAGCTTGTGGCGAAACTGCAGGCCGAGATCAAGCGTCTCAAGGGCCATCTCGAGGAGACGCACGGCCTGCTTGCTGCCCCGGACGAAGACACGCACACGTTCTCTGGCGGCGAGGTCGGCGAGCTCCGGCGCAGACTGCATCTCGGCATCCCGGTGGTCGCTGCGTACGAGTCTCTGCATCGCAGGCGTGCGAGCCTCTGGCACGACGCGGGCGAGGCGCGGTTTGGCGGAGCACAGGCCCGGCACGCTTGCAGATGTCTCTGCTGGCGCCGCCCCCGCGGAACTCCGCAGGCTCCAGCGCGCGCGCGGGCCGAGGCCAGCGGTTGTGGCTGGGTGCTGATGCCGGCGGCCACGTCCTTCGGGCGGAGGCGGCCGAGGTCATTCCTGGAGCGGGCCGCTGGGTGCCGATCGGCGAGAGTTCGGCACCTGGGGGCCTCCGAGGGTCGTGCGGCGCGGTGGTCTTTCCTTCCGTGCCTGTCGGCGCTGTCCGCGCCGTGCGCCACACCGAACAGAAGCTCAGGCAGACTCGGGAGACTAAGTTGCAGTATCCCGTGCGTTCTGACAGCCAGTTGAGGCGACCTTTCGTCCTCAAGAGGGCTCGTCCGGATCACGTTCGCGGTATTTCAGAGTATTCTGTCGAGGACAGCCAGTCGAGGCAACCTTTCACTCGCAAGCGTGTTCGTCTGGATTACTTTCGCGCTATTTCATCGCAGCACGCTGTTGAGCGCAGCAGCTGGCCGAGCAGACCCTCCACTCGGAAGAGCGATCGGCTGGATTCCGGTGTCGGAGGACGTGGCAGGGTGATCGGCTCGCCTGGCACCGTTCCGCCCGCGGACGACGGGAGCTGTCCACAGCAGAGAGGTCTCCTACGTGTCACTCGCCTGGAGTCATATTTTCACGGAGGAAGCAAGCGCACAGAGACACAAGCAGTCATCGATTCCCCAGAAAGTATAGGAAAAGATATGGGAGGTGGGGGGGAAGACGAGAGCCCAGAAACTATGGGGAAACATGGAGAGTCCAGCTATATCTACTTGTGTGCCCCAGGGCCCCTTCAAGACCCCCTATCAGAGCTTGCCTCTGTAGGGGTCCTAGCGGATTAAAGGATTAGGTGCGAGGTGCGGCCGATTTCGGTGGCCGGGCCCGGGTGCCCGGATGCCCGGGTGCCCGGCGGTGCCCGGGGTGCCCAATAGCCCAATAGCATATAGCCCAATAGCCCTATACCCCTATAGCCCTATAGTTTTGTAGCCCCATTGCCTTATAGCCCTATAGCCCAATATCCCTATAGCCCTATAGCCCCATAGCCCCATAGCTTCATAACACTATAGCCCTATAGCTCTACAGCCTTATAGCCCTATAGCCTTAGCCCAATAGCCCTATAGCCCGATAGCCTCATAACCATGCAGCCCCATAGCCCCAACAAAAATATGATTGGGGTTTTTCTCCGGTGTCATAACTACTTGTGTGCCCCAGGGCCCCTGCAAGATTGCCTGCTGGCCGCGCCTCGTGAGGGACGTGACGACTTGGGCCCGCGCGCAGCGCTGTGGTCGGGCACCCGCCCGCGGAGCTGCGGCCCGCGCGCGCTCGCCGCGCTCGGCCTCGGCCGCCCGCGGAGCCCCATCGCGCGAATGAGTTGGGCTCGCGTGCGGCGCTGTGCTCGGGCGCCCGTCTGCGGAGCTGCGGCCCGCGCGCGGCGCCGCGCTCGGCCGCCCGCGCGCGGAGCCCCGCGTGCGATGCGCGTTTGTCTGTTTGTGCGCAGCCGCTTCGTTCGTGGAGCGGCGCAGCGAAGGGGGAGCCACCGGAATAACGAGAGGAGGACAAGTTGACGATGAGCGCCGCGGGCGCTCCGCGCTTCGGGAGCTTCGGCGGCGCGCAGACCATCGGAAACCCTCTTTGAAGGTGGTTGCCCAATTGCACCTGCGGGAGAGGCGGCCTCGCATTGGACAGTGTTAAGGAAAGGAGGAGAGTAGAGCTGGCAGTTATCGTATTTCCGATGTTGTTGCTGCTCCCGTTATCTTTGTTGATTGTTTTTCCATCCGGCAGGCTGAACTTGTTGAATTTTCGGAAAGGCGACCCAGCCACGCCGAATGCCGCGGCCATATCTTCTCCAGAACATGACAGGACAATGACAGACGAAAGCGACGGGCAATTACAGCACAATGGCAGACGGAAGTGACCAGCCATGACAAAACCACGGTGACATTTCTACAGCTATACGAAATTGACTAGCCACATGTTCCCAACCTGACGAGCTGGGGTTGTTCCTACCCGACGAAAAAGCGGTCCGACCCAACTCGTCCGCCGTGCATGCCGCGGTCGCCGGGCCCCAATCGTCCGGGCGGTCTCTGAATATCCCGCTCTGCTAGCCTTGCACACCGCTGCCGCTAAGCACCACACATCCCTGAGCGTAAAGTGACGACGCAACGATCAAGCGCATAGAACGGCGCAGCTGACACACAACCCCACCGTGGAGGCATCACGACGCCACGCCGTCCGCATACATGTAGAACATACATCGAGCGCGTACGTTAAGAACGCACGTCAAGAACACCAGTCGGCAACATACATCAGCACAACACACAAGTTGTACGCAACAACAGCATATAACTAGGGACTGGGCCACACACGCACCAATAGCACACATCCAAGACATGCATCAATCACACACATTGATGACACGCATCGGGGACACACACATACACGAATAACCGACATCAACAATGCACACCAATACCAGGCGCCAACTGCATCCATAACATGACATACATGAATAAAAGCACAGCATCAGGCACCCAGAAGCGCCACCAACACCATATGCCATCACTGACACCACAAAAGGCGCCAACACCATACACACCTCGCATTCACCGAAGGCGCACATCAAGACCATGCACGATTGATAACAAAAATGAAAACCAAGCCGGAATTGGCACCGAACACCATGAGCAGGCATTGCGAGCATGCGTCAGCACCACGCCTCAGGAACATACACCAGCACGCGTCTTCGAAAATACGCATGAGACAACACTTTTACTCGTTAGCACTAACCACGCGCATCAGCACCATGCAACGAAACCCGCGCCAATGTTATACGCGAGCAACATACGCTTCAAGCGTGCATCAAGAAGGGAAACCGATAGCACACACGCAATGTTTGGCAAGCAACTCACACAACACGAGAACGCACCGAATGCCTAGATCAACCCCGTACACACAACAAGCACAACAATAATAATATGCATCAGTAAATATGACCCAGGACGTGCATCAGTATTGTAGATCCAGAACGCTCACGCGCAACGTACACCAGCAATTTGTATACACCAATAACCGACTGCCCATTTTACATAAAGCAACAGTACACTGAATGCATGCGCTCATATCAGGCTCCAAGAACTGGTAAAGAGCTTGATCAGAGAAACTATGGATTCAGTTTGTGTAGGGGTTTCGGTTTTCTGCTATGCCTGGCGGCCCATAGGGGCCAGACGGATCGCGAGGAGGCGGAGGTGGAGGAGGAGGAGGAGGAGGAGGAGGAGGAGGAGGAGGAGGAGGAGGAGGAGGAGGAGGGGGGGCCATCAGTGGTTGTGGCTCCTCGCGTTTCTCCGGCCTGCCTCTCTCCCCTCCCCCTCCTCCCTCTCTCCCTAAATCCCCCTCCCTCCTCCTCCCCCCGCCCCTCCCCCCGAAATGGGACGAATTACAACCGACTGGTCCCAATTCCAACCGTTCGGAGCGAATTGCAACCATAAATGGAACCAATTACAACCATGGGATCTTCAGAAGTACTTCTTTCTTCTTCAGACGTATTTCCTTCTTCTTCAGAAGTACTTCTTTCTTCTTCAGAAGTACTTCGATTCCTTAGGATTCCTTATGATTCTTTAGGATTCCTTAGGATCCTTAGGATTCCTTAGGATCCTTAGGATTCCTTAGGGTCCTTGGGATCCCTTGGGATCCTTAGGAATATTTGCGAATCCATGGGAGTCCCGAAAAATCCTTTGGGTAAGGGGGCGCTTTGGGCGCCTTTTTGAGTTCGCTGTGGGCCACTCTTAAGGCCCGCCCGGGGCCTTCTTGGAGCCCTCCTGGGGCCCTTATTGACTTTTCTTGGCGCCCAAATAAGCCCTAGAAGGGCCAACTTTCGAGGACCGCAGGAGGACCATCTTTTGAGGTCAATACTACGAAAATTACTACCACTTCGACCTACTGCTACGACTTTTGCTACGACTACTACTGCTACAGCTACTACTGCTACTTCTACTCCTACTACTACTACTACAACCACTACTATTATTTCCTGTTTCTACTTCTACGCCTACTGTTTGTTTAATACTATTCCTTCTACTGAAGCGACGCCGACTACTACAACTACAACAGCAACGACTACTACTACTACTACTACTACTACTACTACTACTACTACTACTACGACTACGACTACGACTACTACTACTACTACTACTACTACTACTACTACTACTACTACTAGTAGTAGTGCTATTCGTGCTACCAGCACTACCACTCCTGGTACCATAGCTAGTACTATACTCACTACTAGTACCAGTACCAGTACCAGTACTAGTACTAGTACTAGTACCAGTACCAGTACCAGTACCAGTACCACTACCAGTACTAGTACTAGTACTAGTACTAGTACTAGTACTAGTAGTACCACTACTACTACTACTACTACTACTACTACTACTACTACTACTACTACTACTACTACTACTACTGCTACTGCTACTACTGCTACTACTACCACTGCGACTGCTAGTACTTCTACTACTATAAGTATCGCCGGTACTATTACTGTCACTACTACTACCACTACTACTACCACTACTGAGAGTGACCACGACTACTACCACTACGACTACTACGAGTATTGCTTTGCCTGCTACGACTACTACTACAACACTACTTGTACCACTGCCAACACCACCACTACTACTACTGCAACTACTCAATCTACTACTACTACTACTACTACTACCACTACTACTACTACTACTACTACTACTACTACTACTACTAGTAGTAGTGCTACTACTACGACTACTACTACTGCTACTACTACTACTACTACTACTACTACTACTAGTACTGCTACTATTATTACTGGTACTACGACGACGACGTCCACAACTACTACTGCTACTAGTACTACTAGTACTACTACGACTACTACTACAACTACTCCTACTACTACTACTACTACTACTACTACTCCTACTGCTACTACTACTACTACTACTACTACTACTACTACTACTACTACTACTACTACTACTACTACTACTACTACTACTACTACTACTACTACTACTACTACTACTACTCTTAGTCTTACTCGTATTGTGAGTACTACCACTACCACTACTACCACACTACACAACTGCTATTACTACGGCTGCTACTATTATTACCACGGCTTCCGCCACTACTACTAATGCTAGTACTACCACTGGTACGACTACTATCGCTACTACTACTACTACTACTACTACTACTACTACTACTACTACTACTACTACTACTACTACTACTACTACGACCACTACCACTACCTACTACCTACTACCACTACGCTACTACTACTACTACTACTACTACTACTACTACTACTACTACTACTACTACTACTACTACTACGACGACTACTACTACTACTACTACTACTACTACTACTACTACTACTACTACTACTACGACTACGACTACTACTACTACTACTACTACTACTACTACTACTACTACTACTACTACTACTACCACTACTACTAATATTAGTACTACTACTACTACTACTACTACTACTACTACTACTACGAAGAAGAAGAATTACCCTGCGACGTACCCAACCCACGTGCATCAAATGGCAAGAGGAGTATGCCAACATTCGCAGGAACAACGACAGTGTAGACGCGGCGATTTGCTGTGCAAGCTACATGGGATGCGCATGCGCTGCACGATTCACAGGACGACGATCGAAAGAACGAGGCTTGAGGCCCCAGGATCGAAGAAGAACGGGCACGGGAACGAGGGGTAGGAGAGGGATGGAATGGAGGGCGGGGGGGGGGGGCGAAAGGCCATCGCGGAAGCAGCAGCATGCATGGAGAAGGTGAGGCGGGGAATAGGACGACGATGAAAGTGGCGGGAGGAGACAGAAGACTGCCGCGTTTTTCAAGTGCGAGCTAAACCCGCAGCGCTGCCTGCGCCATGTCGTCGCAGAGTTCCACATGATAAAACTTGTTTAGAGTGCAAGGAACGAGCGAGGCGTAGCTCGCCCGCTAGCTTCTCCGCCTCCTTCCCGCGCATTTCAGCGCGGGAGCTGAACGCTCGCAGGCGCGCCGCCAGGTCTGCGGGCGGCCCGCGGGAAAGAAACTCAAGGCCGGGGTCGCGCATCATCAATCGGTTGTCCATCGTCCAAAGTTGCATTGGCGACGTACTGGTTGAACGCGGAGCGAGCAGCGTCACGCGCGTGCCTGAAAGCCACGCAGGCACAGTGCACGCGCGATTGGGACTTGAGGTCGATCACGCGCGTCTCCACCAGGCTTGGCAACACCACGCGACTGAGGATCTCACTGCGGTCTGCCATGCTGCTGTCCGCGAATGCAATGCGCTGTCTGCAAGTAAGGCGGCGGCGTCCACTTATCTCAGAAGATGTTCCCGCGGGCCCGAAGGGCGACCGCCAGCTCGAGCCGCGGCGCCGGCAGGCCAGATAAGGATCATGCAACAGCAAAGACGATGACAGAGCAACGAGGTATCGGCGAGTGCATGACCGGCCTCCGTTTCCTGCACTTCTTTCCTGTAGTTCCCCTAGCTCATCGAGCTCAGCAGATGTTTCTGCGGGTCCGAAGGACGACCGCCAGCTCGAGTCGCAGCGCCACGCGGCACGAACCGCAGAGCAAGGGCACGCGAGCATTGCTCGTGGTCAGAATCTGAGTCCCCGTGGTGCCTCACTCCGCTGGCCACCCACCAGCAGCCCTCGAAAGTGGCGACAGTTTCACAGATCGCAGCCGCCCAGGGGTGGCGAGGTCTAATCTGAGTCCCCGTGGTGCCTCACTCCGCTGGACCCACCAGCAGCCTCGAAAGTGGCGACAGTTTCACACAGGGATGGCGAGGTCTAATCTGAGTCCCCGTGGTGCCTCACTCCGCTGGACCCACCAGCAACCCTCGAAAGTGGCGACAGTTTCACAGATCGCAGCCCCCCAGAGATGGCGAGGTCTAATCTGAGTCCCCGTGGTGCCTCACTCCGCTGGACCCACCAGCAGCCCTCGAAAGTGGCGACAGTTTCACAGATCGCAGCCCCCCAGAGATGGCGAGGTCTAATCTGAGTCCCCGTGGTGCCTCACTCCGCTGGACCCACCAGCAGCCCTCGAAAGTGGTGACAGTTTCACAGATCGCAGCCCCCCCCCAGAGATGGCGAGGTCTAATCTGAGTCCCCGTGGTGCCTCACTCCGCTGGGCCCACCAGCAGCCTTCGAAAGTGGCGACAGTTTCACAGATCGCAGCCCCCCCCCAGGGATGGCGAGGTTTAATCTGAGTCCCCGTGGTGCCTCACTCCGCTGGGCCCACCAGCAGCCCTCGAAAGTGGTGACAGTTCCGCAGATCGCAGCCCGCCAGGGATGACGCGAAAGGCAAGAGAAGAGAAGAGGAGGAGCGAAGAGAGGAGGAGAAGGCAAGCAAGAGAGGAGAGGGGGAGGGAAGAGAGGGGGGGGCGGGAGGAGGATAACGAAGACCGCAGTGCTCTATTCAAAACGAGTACCCAACGCAGGAGGGTTGGGAAAAAAACAATAGCGGTAGGTGAACCACCCTTGGGCGATTACAATTCGAACCATCACTTCGTCTTTTGGCCAAAACGCTGGAATCCCGATTTTGAATCCCCGGCACGGCTTCGAATCCCAGGCGGGTCGTGCGGTGGCACGCGGCCCCCTACCAATCCACGCGACCCACGGTTTTTTTGTCGGAGAGAGGGGGGGTCACGACCCCCCCCCCCCTTCCGACACGGATCGGGATCCGAGTTGCTACCCCCCCCCTGTTTGGGGGGGGGTCGTGACCCCCCCCCCTTTCGACAAAGAACCGTGGGTCGCGTGGACTGGTAGGGGGCCGCGTGCCACCGCGCGACCCGCCTGGGATATGAAGCCGTGCCGGGGATTCAAACTCGGGATTCCGGCGTTTTGCCCTCCTTCCTGACGGTTTGATCATTCGCATTGCGATCCCCCAATGGTGGTCAAGTACCACCATTTAGAAAATTACCCTGCGACGTACCCAGCCCGCGCGCATCAAATGGCAAGAGGAGTATGCCAACATTAGCAGGAACAACGACAGTGTAGACGCGGCGATTTGCTGTGCAAGCTACATGGGATGCGCACGCGCTGCGCGATTCACAGGGCGACGATCGAAAGAACGAGGCTTGAGGCCCCAGGATCGAAGAAGAACGGGCACGGGAACGAGGGGTAGGAGAGGGATGGACTGGAGGGCGGGGGGGGCGAAAGGCCATCGCGGAAGCAGCAGCATGCATGGAGAAGGTGAGGCGGGGAATAGGACGACGATGAAAGTGGCGGGAGGAGACAGAAGACTGCCGCGTTTTTCAAGTGCGAGCTAAAACCGCAGCGCTGCCTGCGCCATGTAGTCGCAGAGTTCCACATGATAAAACTTGTTTAGAGTGCAAGGAACGAGCGAGGCGTAGCTCGCCCGCTAGCTTCTCCGCCTCCTTCCCGCACATTTCAGCGCGGGAGCTGAGCGCGCGCAGGCGCGCCGCCAGGTCTGCGGGCGGCCCGCGGGAAAGAAACTCAAGGCCGGGGTCGCGCATCATCAATCGGTTGTCCATCGTCCAAAGTTGCACTGGCGACGTACTGGTTGAACGCGGAGCGAGCAGCATCACGCGCGCGCCTGAACGCCACGCAGGTACAGTGCACGCGCGATTGGGACTTCAGGTCG